>JAODKC010000137.1:7153198-7168410 GCA_026777985.1 Mormyrops attenuatus
CAGAATACGACAATTTTGGCATTTTTACTTTTTTGATTGCATTCATATACTGCTTACTTTGTGTGACCTGAAAAATGCCCCCCCCCCCCCCCAACATAAAAAACAGGTTTTTATTACATTGTGGGGAACGTTTGCTCCTCACAATTGAATATAAACATAATCCACACACACAAACAAACACTATAAATAATCCTGGAATAATGATAATTTATTTTTAAACTGAAATCTCCGTGATAATGTCCTGGTTGCTAATCTTAAATCTTTGGATATTTTACCAACATAATATATTAAAATATACTACAATATATTAAAAAATATTTAGACAAGGATTCTCTATTTACAGTGAGACAGTTTTGAGTCACTATATAAATCTTCCACCCATTTCCTAAACCGACCTATAACCACTAGCAGTCAAATACATCTGTGCCTCCATCTCTAAATTATATATAAATAGCATTAATTTCCTTAATTACAAAAAGGTAGATCTATAAAATTAAAGTTTTTGGGCAACCTTACGTCTAAGCTGCCAGATAAAAGTCTGTGTAGAATATACCTATTTAAAAAGAAAAGTTACCTTTAACTTTTATTTCGTTGAGATTTAAACAAGGATTCAGGAAAGTCCATCTTTTGGCTCAATCGGATGCCTTCCGATAGTCAGAAGCAAACATTTAGGCTAGATCATAATAAGATGCAGCGGCAGAATCCGCCTTCCCCAAGCAGGTCCAGTATGAAGGAGACTCCCCGCCGGCGCGCTCACTTCCGCCACTGCTGCTCGCTCAGGTGCCTGCGCTGGTGTTTTAAAAAAGGTTTAAGCCAATCAGAGCAAAGCTCCCGCTGCTAGGCAACCAGCTCCGCCGCCGGTCTAGTTTCTCCGACTGGATGAGGGCATCCTGCTTGTTTTCTCTTACTTTCTACCGACTCTGCTTTAATGAACCCCCATTCCAGTTAGATTAATTATACATATTGTACTTTGTAATACTTAACTAAATCACGTATTTTTCGGCAAATGCCCCAGTTTAAACTTCCCAGTCTTCCAATAACTTAGAGCAAGCAGACGCTTACAGGGATGCACGTCGGATGGAAACTACTGAAATTTAATTCAGATATGAAATAGCCAATTCAGCTTTATAGCATTGAATAATTGCCGACAAGTACGAAGGCAATATCAGTACAGCGTGATCTTGGCTAGAAAACTAATGTCGAATGGGTTTCATTAAGAGAAGGCTTTTCATGCAAATGGGGGCACTTACCATTGCTAAGACAGCCTTATGCTAATGATATTAATGCTGTAGGATTGGGCTGCATCTCAAATGACAGTCGAAGCTGTAGGCTACTGGGACAACTTCAAATGTCCCAGACTGCCCATGTGGACCTTTCTCGTTGCCAAATGGGCATAAATGCAGCTAGTCTCATCTTCTGATGAATGCCCCCTGTTTACAGGTGTAAGCAGTACTGAAGTAAAAGCTACACATCACTGAAATGTGGAGTGACAGAAACTCAGTCATCACCTTATCATGTGTACCTGCTTATGAACACCAACAGGCTGATTCTACAAAGAGTGAATCATGTGGCTCTGACTCAAGAAATACAACCAGACGTGGACAGAGCGGAGGGGTCATTCAGTGTTTGACAATATCTGGCCAATATGTGTGAATCACGTGATTCTGAACATCTTCTGATTATTGGTGCCAGACGTGGCTGTTCCAGAATCTCAGAAACAGCCACCCTTAAGGGATTTTCACACAATACAGTGCCAAGAGTAGCAGATGGTGTGGTAAACAAAAAAGATCCAGTCCAGCTGAGATATACAGTCTAATGTTGAAAGCACTTTATATATGTAAATGGTCAGAGGTGAATGGCCAGATTACTGATAACTGCAATGGACAAAAAACTTCATTGCAAAATATTTCCAGCGCCTTGTTCATTCCATACCTTAAAAAATCCAGGCAGGTCTGTAGGCAAAGAGGATCATTTCAGATACTAGGCTGACGTAGCCAGTAAAGGGACCACTGAGTGTATATATGTACTTCGCAGCTAGTGAACAGTAGTTTCAATTCATAACATCATTTAAAAAAAAACATTTCTAAAGCATACTATTCCGTATATGTGGGGAATGCAGAAATGGGAATAAATTAGAGATACAACACACTGCTAAAAATAGTTCTCAGTATTGATATGAATTTAGGTCAGTCATAGGAGGAGGAAATTCTGGATAGGAGTTCCTTGTTACAGCAGGGATTTAATTTACCTTGGTCTAGCTCGCCATGCCAATCCTTTATAGCCCAGCAATGTTCTGGTTTGCCCTTCGCTCTCCAGTTCAGTTCACTAGCCAGCTGACTTGTGACAGATACGTGTTCACTTTCTAAGGAGAATGACGGCATGGACTTGAGTGACCTCACAGATAAGGAAACACTACAGTCTCATTTTCACAATTACATGACATGGAAAAAGAAATATACAAGTATACGTTTTTGTTTGTTCAGGAAATATAACTAATAAAATGCTTGAATTGTTTTCTTCCTACTGTAAACTATTTGTTCTTCGCTGAAATTCATGTTAAATTATTACAATTACTGAAATCACAACTCAGGTCATTTGTACATGCTTTTCCACTTAGGAAATAATACAAACACACCTATGTTTTTTTCTATTTTAAATTTCACGACATTTTGCGACGCACAGGCTACTTTATCGTTTTCTATTTAAGCTCAATCTATCCAGTTAACTAAAACATAAAGTTTTAAAATGCATTTTGTGCTGTGCAGGCAAAATTTTCCAAATTTTAAGCACGGCAAAGTTCAAATTGCTGTCTTTTCTTTTTTACATACAATGTTCGAATCATGTTTCTTGATATTTCTAATACATTTAATGCCATAGAATCTGAGTTTCTGACAGAGAAATCTTGTTCGATGCAGGTGGACATACCCACTCTGTCCTGGTCGGACTATCTGACTGGCTCAGTCATGTTTGTAACCATGAGCACAGGGGCCCCTCAAAGTACCGTCTTGGCTCCACTCCTGTTTACCCTGTAAACCTCTGAATTTTGGTAAAATTCCAAGCAGGAGTGTGGGGAAAGACATTGTTGAGTTGCGCAAACTGCACAACATCGGGAAGACAAGCAGGTGGTGGACTTCAGGAGGCTTTGGGCCCGCTGTCCCCTATCACTACCGACGGAGAGGTTGTAGGTGTAGGCAGTGGGGACCTACATTTGAACAACAGGCTAGAGTGCACTAGTAACACAGAGGCCTTACACAAAAAGGGTGGGACTCATCTATACATCCTGAGGAAATTCACATCCGTCGGAGAGTGCAGGTCCCCATTATATCACATTATGGTAATGCAGGCTTCTTTGCTGTAGTATGCTGGGCCAATACGATCACTACAGATGAGATCAACAGACTTAAAGTCAACTGGACGGTTGCTTCTATTGTGGGAGTCAATTTGGTCTTTTTTGGAAGCTTTTGTGCAGGAAAGGACACCAAACAAATTGCTTAGAATTTTGGATAATATGTTTCAACCCTTGCCAAGCAAAGGAGTGCCTTTAATAATACTCTTTCAAAAGCACTGCTCCCAGAATTACTACCTGAATCCTTTTCTGTCAGTGGCCATAACATTTTACATTGAGTCTTCCTCTAGACCTCTTACTACCGTATCTGGAGCAAACTGTGAATAACTATCCATATGCACACTCTTATCTGTTTTATTTATATCGTGTCTCATGTCTCTGTATAGTGCGGCGTTGGCTTTTCCCTGATTAAATGAAGTTTCTGTCCATCTGGCGTATTTGTCAACTTTAAACTCAACCGAACATCGTGTTCAATTGAAAGCCGTATACCGCCACCTGCTGCTAAGATTAAAATAATATATTGTTTTCCATAGACCCTGATGCCCTATAACAAAATGATACGTTTATGGGTTCGATCGCCAGTTACAGTCCCAGTCAGAAATGCTGTCATAAGGCTTCAGTGGTTTTATGGAATGTGGAATATAGTACTGAATTAATAAAGCAACGTTATTATCGGAATTTTCTCCTGTGACACTTCAGTTCCTCCCGACTGATATTCTGCAAGTTCATTGTGCTGTTTTGTGATTGCCCCGCGTCTCCTGTGGAGGCTCAATCCTCAAGTTGTTTCTTTAATTAGAAAAAAAAAATGCTGAATTGATTAATGTTCGTGTGACGATTAATAATGTAAACTGAATTCGTTTTCACCCCCCGTAGGGCTAAGATGAGACTTAGAAGCCACAGAAGAGACCGCAGGGGTATGCTATAAAGGCGATGTTACTCTAAATTGCGAGTGAATGATAAAAGTACCGGTGTCCCTGTTATAAGCGAACCTCTGGATAAAGCGTATCCTCCTACTACAGGTGCTGCTACCAGATTGTTTGCATCTTCGAATAGCATATCGACACCTTATAAATACGTCTTCAGTTATCTGTTAAAAAAAACAGCAGGAAAAATAGTTATATACGTAGGAAAATACGTAGGAATACATACTTAACGTAGATAACAGAACATAACAGAGCACGGTCTTAACAAAACCACCTGCCAATCTGCTTTCAGAACGCGGTCGACCAATAAAATCGCGGTACACGCCCCCTGGGCAGAGGTCGGAGGGATGCGATTGGTGGCCTCTGCGCCTTTGCGCAGCGCCGCCCGTCAGCCCTCACGAATGGGGCGACGACGCACCGCCCATTTTCCGAACCGCCATTTTGAAACTGTCTGCGTTCGACGGGCTCCTGTCTGCGTGGACGGTAAGACGCGCGTTGTTTTTTTTCCGCTCTTTTCAGCGTTTCTCTCATGTTCACACGAAGGGAACAGATTAGCCATTAGAGATATCGAATTCACTTTCCGGTGCTGATTGAGACAGTCATTTAAATCCCGGGGCAGCTAGCGGGCGAGCCCGAGCGGGATGACTTAATGCTCTGTAAACAGTGTTTGTGGGCGGGACGTTGTAGCATGACGGCTAACCCGGTTTGAAAACGAGATAACGAGCGTCGTGCACGGCGGCCCTGCGCGCGTAACTTTACAAAAAGTCAAGACCCGCGCTTACAATCCCACGGGCATCTGGCAGAAGATCGTTTTATGCTCAATTTAGTTTGCAAATAGGAGTAAATGAAACACCCACCATAATAATGTTAGCATGTGACGCGGGGGCAAAAACCGCGCGCGCAACTGACGGGAATATTCTGCAGATTTTTATTATGCTTCCTGAACAGTTTGTCATTCTCGCTCCTTGCATATTTGCGCATGTGAGCGGTCGTGTTTTGGTTGCCGGCGCGTAATTGTGTGCGTTTGACGTTTCGTTTAGTTTCTCTCGGTACCGTTTTCAGTATCATAGTGCATTTTGAATTTGAAGCGTGAAAATTAATTTAGTGAAAGATGACGGGGATGCTCCGTGTGGGGCCGCCCCGCTGATCACAGCCCCCTCCCTCCAAATCGCACTCCTCTGCCCAGAGACCGGCTAGCAGCCATGTCGGGGGAACTCGCTGAGGATGCAGGGGGGCTGCAGGGGGCCGCGGACAACTTGGAAGAAGACGGTGGTGGAAAGGAGCAGAGCCCTCGGGGCCAGGAGCTGCAGCGTAAATCCCATCTCCTTATCAGCCTCTCATTTCTTCTCATCTTTCTGGCCGAATTAGTTCCCTTTCACATTTAAGGTAAGCCACAGTTTTGACCGTTTTGTTTTAACAGAAATGGCTGAAATAATTGAACGGAAAAGGGAGAAGAAGTCAGTCCAAAGACTGGACCTGCAGATCGGCAAGCCAACAGAACCACTGAAGATAGAGGAAGGTAAGGAGTCCTCGTGATGTTCCGAGAGACGGGCCCATGCCGTGCCTCTCCCACCCCCCCAGCCCTCGGGTAAGAGAGGTCTGCAGTGACCGATTACAGGAGGGCATCCCCTACCATCAGTGGCATGTTCTGTTGTAGAACTTCAGTTAAGATTTATGACTATAGACATGTGTGTATGTTGAAATTCATTACTTATATCCATCTAAATTTCCTTCAAGACTAATAAAGTATCTATCTGTCTAGTTTTGTTGGGTAGGGATGTCTACCTGTGTCTGGTAGGTCATGGGTTTGAATGTTTGGTTTCGCGATATTACATCATAGTTATTTGAAATATCAAACAAAAAATAGAAGATTTACCCCAAATAAACTACAGCCAAACACAACTTATTATCTACCAATAGTGTGTCAAATAAGTTGGTGGTGTTGCTGAGAGTTGTGTCAACAGACACAAATCGGTGCCGACAAACATGATATGATCACCGGGCTTTAGATGACTGCCATAAAAATTTGTTCGGACATCAGATTTTCAGTACTATATGGTTGTTTTACACCCACAGTTTGATAAACAGATCACAAATACACCAAAGGTATTGATGAGAGGTGTATTTTGACACCCAAGAGTTACTAATCTGTAAAAATTTGGTGTATCGTTATGTTTAATAAACATGTCAAGCTTTAAACTGCAAAAAGTACCGCCACACCACCAATGTCTTTTCGCCTTGTTTATCCGATATCTCTCCTTTCAAACGATGTTGCCGTTGCTGATCTGTCCCTTTCTTCACTTCCGCTTCAGTGCTTATCGCTTCCATGATTTACCAAAACAGTAGCGTGTGACATGCTCCGCTAACTGAAATTAATTAACGTAAGGATGTGCAGAATTTACACAGATTACCAACTTATGGCCGTCACAGTATGCATTTCATTAAAAATTTAGGTGTACTACTAATCTGCTTACCAAATTGTGGGCATACGTAAACGTCTGTATAGTACTGAAAAGCCGGTGTCCAGACAAATTTTTACGCCCGATATCTAAAGCCCTGGTGATTACGCTACAGGTACAAGCCGCTACAGGTGGCAACTCTTCACGGACAACTTATTCTACAAAGAGCAAGTTGAGGGAGGCGTAAAAAGAGAATTTCCCCACGGGGATCAATAAAAATTTAGCACATTTTGCATCCCCCTTTAAATCCTGTGGTCAGTAGAGTAGCCCTGTCAGCACTGTGCCCTTTAGTAAAGTCCTAACCCTGAATTCTCTGGGGATACTGAGTGCTGGGCAGAGGCGGACATTTCAGGTCCAGAAAGTAAAAATCCAAACCAGGATTTTGTTTCAATCAACCAGTTGAGCATAAAGAGTCACAGTCATATAGTACTCACTCTACTGGTTGGTTGAAACAAAATCCTGGTTTGGATTTTTACTTTCTGGACCTGAAATGTCCGCCTCTGGACTGCTGGGTGACTGCTCTCTGATCCCTGGGTTTCCTCTTTCTCCATCGCTTTGGGTAAACGCACCTGCTAAATACATTAATACAATTCCTGTAGGAAGAGGCATGAAGCTGGGATACATTGAACACGTGGCTTACTATATTGGAAGGACGAAGGCCGACGAACTGAAACCTCTTCACAAGATTTTATTCAATCGTCCAGGAGCTGTAAGTAAGCTCTGTTATTATTTGTGTGTCTGAGATTTTTTCGTGAATTACGTTAAAAATAATTAAATAAGTTAGGCTTAAACTAGTCCTTACAAAGTTAACTTTTGTCGCAGCGGGTGAGATTGTGCCTGACAAACGTGGGTTAGACAGTGAGGGTTTTCAGCAGGAGAGCTATTTAATTCTGTTTTTTAGACCTATTTACTCTAAATATGCAATGTTAGAAAGTAAAGTTGGCATCTACTAAATTTCCCACCTGTGGGACTAATAAAGGCCGTCTTGTCTTGTCTTATATCGTATCGTATCTTATCTTATAAGGCTCTAAGTAGACACATGGACATGTGCCAAGTTAGGCTTTTAATTACATTTGATTGTGATGTATCGTGTTCCCCCCACCACCACAGAGTAGCGCCCACACTGATGTCCAGGTACTCAGTACTTTAACACTGTCATGCTTATGGTCCCTACTGCACAGGTGGCCTCCCTGAAGAAAAACATCCGGCAGTTCAGTGGCTTTTTATTTGAAGCTTGCAGTGACCCTTATAACAAAAAACGAGATGTAATAAAGAGGTATTGTTTCCGAATCACACCTGGCATCATGCAAATCAAACTGAAACACAGCCGGTGTTGTGAAGTGTTTTCTCTTCTGTTTAGTTAATACACTGACTTCAGCTTGGTCCAGCTGACCGTTTCCCTCTGCCCCTCATTCAGGCTTACGTTGGCCGGCTTGAAGAACATCTGTACCATTCTAGACCTGGAGACCAGTGGCACTCATGATATTATAGTTGACAGAATTTTGACATTTCTCCTAAACCCAAAGACCAGGGAGCGGGTAAGCTACGGGCCACCGCGGTACGGTGCTGGCCAGTGCGTTTGGGGAAATTTGTGTGTTTAAATGATTCTCAGAATGATCATTATTCATGTTGTTAAAGAACAAAAGTGGAAGAAGTTTAAGTTTGTTGGAGAATTATAGCTGCCGCTTGTGCTGTTTGCCATGGACAGCCCTTACCGAAGAAGAGGAAGAGAGCCAGCAGTAGCAAGTCCAAAGCCATCATTATTGACTCAAGCAGTGATGATGACGTCGGCCACGGTGACAAAGGCTGGGCTTCAGCACCCAAGAGTCGGGAGATGATAGATGATGATGACGACGATGATGATGACGACTGTTCTTCCAATGAAAATGATGAAATCAATGTCGTTCTCGATAGTGACCTACAGGGGGATGAAGATAACGCAACAGAAAAGGTCAGTCACATCATCTTGACCCTGGTAAATGTTTTCTCGTACATGTACCGTGCGGTAGCTGTGACAGGTGCACGCTCTGCAGCTGGACAGAGTAAACACGCTCGATGCATTTTGGAAAATGTCCTGCTCTATCTCCAAATGGTAGTATCTGCTCCTGGGGAGCACTGGTAAAAAAATAATTAAGTGTTGAATGAAAATTGGAAGATGTAAACAAAGAGCCTCATCTGTGGCACAGAGAATCTGGGTGGTGTCTGTTGCCATTGTTTACATCTTCGGCTGGGTCTTTGTTCCTGATTCTGGAGGATGATCATGTCTGGCTGCCTTATGCTGTCCGAGCAAAGTCATTAGCTGGTAAAGCTGTACAGCACTTCACGTTCAGGGGTGTCTGTGTTCATGTGCCAAATGACAATGGCGATTTTTGGCCCTTTTAAATAACTAGATCAATGGAATATCTGTGTGCCTGTACACATTAGATGCCGGTAGATAAGAGCAAACTCTCATACATAAGTGAGAAATGGAAGGCTCCCTGTTTAATCATGTTTAAGTTCAACATTAGCATTCTTCCTCACCTGGTGGCTCTTTGTCTGACATCGCCCCCCAAGATGGATCCCACACGCAAGACCACCACTAAGCAGAAAGCGCCAGGCACTAAGAAGACCTTGGCGAAAAAGCTGTCTGCAGTGAAGAAAAGGCCTGCCAACCGGAAGACCCCCGGGGTCAAGAAGAAGATGGAGAGCATCAAAGCTGTGACCCTAAAACAAAAATCAAAGGCCAAGATCACAAAGGCGGCCGAGGAGGAGAAATCGGCCACGTCGGACCTGTCTGACAACGACAGTGAGCAGGACGAGGTGAGCCGTACCTGCATCCGCCACATTGCGGCTCGTGTATTTGTGGTCTGTCTAGGTCTGGTTAGGATCCAAGACAACATTAATTGTGCCGCATTTTCAGACGCCGAAAAGCGCCAAGAAGAGGCCGGCTCCCACCGCGGCGAAGCCGGCAGCCAAAACCAAGAAGGCAGACAGCAGTAGCAGCAAGATGACCGGCGGCAAAAGCAAAGGTGTGGCCACATTCCCCCACTGGTCTGCTTAACTGCCACGGTCTCGTAACACTTGGTGCGTCATTTGGTACAACCATTCTGAGATAGTGAATCAAAAATAAAATATTGAACTGTTAAGTCTAAGTAATGAAATATTAGTGCTGGTAACTGAGGGACAGGCGCTGCCCGTGTCATGCCGTGACTTCGTTCTTCTGCGTGCCGCGTGGCTCCTCTGCAGGGTCGGACATGGAGGAGGACAGCTCAGATAATGAGCCGCTGATCAAGCTGCTGAAGAAGCCGCCGACAGACGAGCAGCTGAGGGAGACCGTCAACAGGCTGCTCAAGGATGCCAACCTGGAGGAGGTCACCATGAAGCAAATGTACAAGAAGGTGCGTGTCCCTGGCCCTCTCACAGCCCACTTGAGGGGTGCAGCCCCCTCTCAATAGGCAGAATCAGACCCTACTCTCTGCCATTGGTTCTTCTGGGATGATGTATTGTATGTTGTTTTCAGGTGTTTGAAACCTATCCTGAGTCTGACCTGACCGGCAGGAAGGCCTTCATCAAGCAGACTGTGAAAAAGGTGAGACCACATTAGACCATTGTGAATGGGGAGCTGCTTTTGTCTCTTAGTAATGAAACACTGAGTGAAATAGCAAAGAGTGGTTGAGTGCAGTGAATGGCAGTCAGACAGGTTCAGTGTGCTAGTGCCTTCATGGCACCCTGGGCTGGATAAAGCCAGCGTCTTCCTCTCTGGTAGACCTGTGGTGCTCATTGCAGACCTATGGCTTTAAATCAACATAAGGACAAGGAGGCTAGAAGTATGAAGTCAGAGTCGGTGTCATGGCGCATAGTAAATGTAAATAATTTGATATTTTAATTTCCTTAAATAGTGATAATATGGGAAACTATAAGTGCTGGTTTGTTTTATAAGTCACAATGGGGCTTTGTGTGTCTTCATTAAGACCCTGGAAAGTCAGTAGAGAGATATTAATATGATGAAATACAACTTTATATATAGACTCTTGGAATAACCACACTGCTGGCATCCTGTGCGGGGAGTGTCCCTAAATTGTACTTCCTAGATAAGTGGGTGTGTAGGTGGATTGATTTGTTTTCAATTTCTATACATTGTGTTCCCCTGTCTCTGAACCGACAATGTTTTCATAATGTGACAGATTGTAAGTTTGAGCCAGGGTTGCTGAAGGGTCACTGGTCAGACAATATCAGTGACTCTCATTGCCTGTGTTGGTTTAGACGAGGGGTGGCGCTTGGGTAGAGCTTGCAGAGCATGATGCCTGAAGCACGCTACGGAAATCGCAGTTTTTAGTTTACCTCCCAAACCTCATCATCTCTCCAGTTAGCCATGTTGGGGTCTTCTGCCTGTACGCGACGCTTCTCCTGCGCTCTCAGATGTTTGGATCCTTCCGACATCAACATGCCTACATGCTTACAGTGAATGATACGGAATTCTTCCTGCTTCATTCATACATGTGGATCGGTCGGGAATCGCTTGGACTTTGTACTAGGGACTTAGCGTGGTAGTCTGTTTGATGTCCGGTATGACTGATTGGAATATTTGCATTCACACACACAACCCCTCCCGGAAATGTCTAGAAAGGCTCAGGGTGGCAGTGCATGTCTGAGAGGGGCTTCAGTTGTGCAGATGTTTACTGGTTTTCTGTGTAGAGCAGTAACTGATCCTTTCTGTTTTACAGTTTATCTCCTGAAGATGCCTGATTCCCATCTACACACCGGCAGCAGTCACAGCAGATTTGCATATTAGGAGTGAAAAACAGTGTACTTTATTACTTGAGATTTTAAAGTTTTCTTCTCGTCTTAAGTGCTTGTATATTTTTTTTCTTCATGAATACAAACTTTTTAAAAAATATTTCTTTGTGTATTATAATTCAGAAAGGCCTTTTACGCATTTTATTTCTTGCTTAAAAGACTTGTACAATGAAGTCAGTTTAGCTGTGAATAGATTGGCGGCTTCCTAAGGTTAAACTCCGATTTTGTTGTTTTTGTTTTGCATTTTATTTTATTTTGCCTGTAAATTCTTTACTATGGTGAGGTTGTAATTATGGCTTTTCCTCCTGTGATATCCCGTCAAATATTGTTTTGCTTGTGTTAATTCATAAACCAAGTACCTTGTTCGTTTCCCCATCAAGGAGCTCATTTTGTATTTATGATGTTTTTGCATTCTTTAACTTCTTGTATTTGTTTAAATGTACCCAGGCATTTGTCTGCTGTATACGAACATTTTATTGGCAGACAGAGTTATGCTTTGAAACACACAGTGAGGTCGGTCATCATGAGTTCATTTGAGTTTTATTTGTATAGCACATTTTCACATTATTACATTCTCTCAAAGCACCTCACATTATCCCTGTCCAGAGACAACGGTGGCAAGGAAATCTCCCTAGAAGGAAGGAACCAGACTCAAAAGGAGGGGCCCATCCTCGAGGGCCTGGGCAGAGGGTGTCCAATGAAGATGATGAATTGCTAGTGTCTAAGTAGTTTAACGTGTCTTGTGTTATGCCAGGAAGTGATTGGCAGCTGACTAACTCCACCCACCGCGGGTTTTCACACATCATTTCACCAAGAAGCATTTAGCTAAAGACTAATTTGGTCTTTGTAGCGCCTCTCGTCTTCACACCTATGTGACTAAATTTCAACAATCATAAATCAATTTAAAAATCCATCTGTACTTTATGCATAAAACCTGGATTTATCATTATCTTGGTTTCAGTACTTGTTGAGATTTGTAGAGTCTGGTCAAGTTGTAGAGCCTTTAAATTAAGGTGTACTGCGCCCTTGCTGTCAGTCATTCTGTTTGTGGTTTTTCTGGCTCTGTACATACCTAAAATATTTACTGCTCTAAAGGTAATCTTTAGCTTGACTTGTTTTTGATATTTTAATTCATCTTCTGTTGTGAAACTTGCTTTTAATTAAACCCCTTTTTTATTGAATCTTTTTCTTTCAATTACTGATTAACAGTTGAAGTTGTGAGTCCAGGGGATTGTTCCATGTGTTTCACATATGAACATGCTTTGTTCACTACAGATACTGACATGTTTTACTGTTATGGTATGGGATGTGGTCTCGATGGGGGAAATCCATAGCCTATGGTATGGGATGTGGTCTCGATGGGGGAAATCCATAGCCTATGGTATGGGATGTGGAAATCCATAGACTGCATTACTTGGTGAGGTTCCATTGGTCCTGCAAGGCTGTCATTAACAGTGCAAAGTGGATATCCAGACGTGGTGAGATACAGCTGCTCTGACAGCTTGGCAGTGCTCTCATTTGAGCATGGACACACCTTAACATTCAGTGACCTAATCTCCAGTGCGTGACATTCCCGGGTTGTGATGGGTCAGCATATAAGTCACTTCTACACAATATGTTGGATACATTCCCATCCTCATCACGACAAACTCAGTCATGCCACCTAGATGTTCCAATTGACAGAAAGTAGATGACATGGCAATTATAGATATACACTCTGACAAAAAAAAGCACCAAGAAGTAATGGTCCGATTTGGATGTGATTTGGTTCGCGTGCAGACCAGTGATGGGTATGTAAATGGTTCGATTTGTAAGGACCTGGCCTCGTAGACGCATTAGACAGCATTACCAGCACTTGACGGTGTTTGATAGGGGTCACATTGTGGGTCATGCCTGCGTCATGTTGAGGTCCTCCCGTGGTCAGCCAGGTCCCCCGATCTTTCCCCAATCAAACATGTGCGGGATCAGCTCAGACATCAACTCAGACCCAGTGCCAATCTGCAGGATCTCGAGGGCCAGTTACACCAGCTGTGGGCTGACTTCCCAGAGGAGAGGATACAATGGCCGTACGACGCCCTTCCGCACCGTATCGCCGCATGTATCCAGGCCCCGGGGGGTGTCACACCCTACTGACATGGGACCAGCAGTGTGCCCATACTGCCAACTCTGTTGTCCGTTTCATCTGATATTATAATCATTGCGATACAGTCACATGACCTTTCACCATGTGCAGATTTATGTCATTTCCACCACTCCTGGGTGCTTCACTGTTTTTTGTCACTGAGTGTATTGTTTTCTTGTTGGTAGTCTGGATGGTGGTTCATTTAGACAGTACTAAAACACAATACAATAATACTAGAAATTTAAAATATAATTATATTACTATATACATATATATATATATAATATGACTTACATATTGTTGTTGTTTTTTTATACTATTGTACTTGGGAGACACCATCGACCGGGATCAGATTCCTTGTATGTGTTCGCTCACATATTTGGCCAATAAACGTGATTCTGATTCTGATATGTAATTTTATAATTTGGCAAAAATTACACAAAGATAGCTTTGAATGGCGTCCAGACCCCCGATATCATGGCCATCTTAAACGAAAGATAGATGGACATAAGGACCGATTTGGTTAAATGGGGTACGTTCCCACGTACGGCTATGGCCGGAGGCGTGGTTACACGCTGTTTACAGTCCCTTTAGCTGGCCTGGGATCAGCGTCTCTTTTCCGGTCAAAACCTGGACCATTATGAACTGAACGATCGAACAGGTCCCAGGTCAGCATGTTAAAGTACTCATTGCAATAAGCACTTATGGTCTCGTTTTTAGGACCTTCGGACGCAGGCAAGACAAACTCCTAGTTACGTAACTTTACCGAATCACACTTTCTGAAAGAGAACAATGCACTTATATCAAAGCAAAATGTTACCCATCTGTTGACATGCTATTTCCTTGTCTGTCGTTTGTTCATTCGTACGCCTTTATTGAGTGGCTTCTGAACGAATGAAGTGACCTCGATACTTTGTTACAGTAACGCTGCAGTCGCGCCGATGGTTGTAACAACAGCGGAGCGTCACGTGTGTTAGAGACGCCCGCCTTTCGAACCCTTAAAAGTGCTTTTTATTCCGGCCTTCGGCGTTAACTCGTGATCCCGTTTATTTGATCACCATTAGCACGGTATTCGGCTCGCCATGGGTCCGATCTGTCTCATAGGGGGTCGATCTTTTCTCCGCCAGATGCTGCCCGGCCTGCCGATGCTTAGTCGGGATTACTCCCTCGGCGTTTCCGCGGATTTGCTGCGGACGCGGGCGTTTATCGATGGCCGCTGGGTGTCCGCCGCTTCCTCCTTTCCAGTTCTGGACCCGGCGACGGGCAGGGAGATCGCCAGCGTGTCCGACTGCGGACCCCGGGAGGCCGAAGCCGCAGTCCGGGCAGCGTACGCGGCTTTCCAGGAGTGGAAGCGGCACTCGGCGAAGGTGATTTGCCACGGGGATGTGTGGATATCCGCAAAATGCTTTTATGTGGTTTTATTTTTATAGTATGCATATTTAATATGTTGCAAAAATACGCTGCAGAAACGTTAGAATGTATGGTTTTAGCGCTCTGACGAAGCAGGAAGCCGGTGTTATGCCGAAAAAGGCATCCCTGTGTCTAAATGATCGATATGTCGCTGATCTGAAACGAGTTGAGCTACT
>JAODKC010000137.1:7173445-7193549 GCA_026777985.1 Mormyrops attenuatus
TGGACGAAGTGGCCAGGGAGAGGGAAGTCTGGGTTTCCCTGCTTAGACTGCTGCCCCCGCGACCCGACCCGGAACAGTGGTAGAAAATGGATGGGATGGTCTTTTTATTCATTAATCTTGCACTGTTACGAGGTATCAAACGGCATGGCTCTGTTTGACTGCTTGTCGTCCTCCACCCTGTAGATCCTTCTGAAGCACGCTGCTGACACCATAAAGAAGGTGTCCATGGAGCTGGGTGGCCACGCCCCTTTCATCGTCTTTGACAGCGCCGACTTGGACAAGGCCGTGGCTGGTGCAATGGCCTCCAAGTTCAGGAACTCTGGCCAGGTACGAACGTCCTTGGGGGGGTGAGGAGATGCCCCACCATGGCAGCAGGTAGCGTTGTGTTTAAGGTGCTGGACTCGTGTTTAAGGAGCTGGACTTGTAGGCTCTTTGTTTCTGGGTCGAGTCCCATGCAAGGTTCTATATCCATTTTTGAAATTCTTGCTTATCAGGTTTTTGGTTGAAAAGTGGTGATTTGCCCTAAAAATCAATCTTCTCTCCTCCAAGACGTGCGTCTGCTCAAACCGCTTCCTAGTGCAGAGCGGGATCCATGACCGCTTCCTGGAGCGGCTGGGCAAGGCCATGGACTCGGAGCTGCGGCTGGGCCATGGATCTGAGCCCAGCACCACGCAGGGGCCCCTCATCAACGTCCGTGCCGTGGAAAAGGTACGCCGTCCCCTCTGTTTCTGCTTAATCTGGTTCAGGCGTCCAGGCCATCATGGTTTAGTTGGTTATGGTCAATCAGGAGGGAACTTCAGTTCATACAAACTCGTCCTAGCAGTGCACTTCACACCTGCACTTAATGTTCCCCATTCCTTTTGATGTCATCCTATGATTCATGAGAAACTGTCGGATAAGTTAACCGTCATCTCTGGCATTAGAAAGTTGCTTCTGTCCTCAACCTGGCTGGTTTCTGGTTGTTCTCAGTGCCTCGCGCTTCACCTTCTTGTTGTGTCCTGCTGTCTTAGAAACTTTGAGCTTGTAAGCAGCCTGCCTCTCAGTGTAGCCTTCTGCCAGTGGAACTGGAATTAAACCAGGATATAAAAATGCATTTTTTGTAAATATGGAGAGCTGTACTTTGTATCTGAGGCTTTACATGTCCCAGGTGGAGCACCAGATCGCTGATGCAGTGGCTCAAGGGGCGACTGTTCTCCGGGGGGGTCGGAGGCTTGAGGGCTCCTTCATGCAGCCCACACTCCTCGCCAATG
Source organism: Mormyrops attenuatus (assembly GCA_026777985.1). NCBI lineage: Eukaryota > Metazoa > Chordata > Actinopteri > Osteoglossiformes > Mormyridae > Mormyrops > Mormyrops attenuatus. The sequence continues at coordinate 7,174,696 of JAODKC010000137.1, forward strand.
TCACCACTGACATGCTCTGTACCCGGGAGGAGACCTTTGGGCCGCTGGTCCCAGTCCTCAAGTGAGTCCTAAGAAAGCGTTGGTATGGGGGGGACTGGTGGGAAGTATACACAAGGTTTCTAGAAATAATTTGGTTTTCCCTGGGGGAGAATTGCTTTCTCAACTGCGCAGAAATTGGCTTGGTGCATTGCAGGCCTATGGCGCACTCTGCTTCGATGGGAGCGTGCTGCAGGCCTGTGGCCCACTCTGCTTCGATGGGTGCGTGCTGCAGGGCGCGCAGACACGCATCAGGTAGCGGAAACAAAATGGCTGCGGTGCTTCATGAACTTTATTTCTGGTCTCCAGGTTTGACAAAGAGGAGGAAGCGCTGGTCATCGCTAATGCCTCCCAAGTGGGTCTGGCAGGTGAGCCGACGACTTTGTCTCAGGTCCCACCTGCCATGACTCGTCTAAAGTTGGTGACTGGCCTGATGAAATCAACAAAAGCCTGTTTGAGGCTTGCTTTTTTTTTTTTTTTTTTTTTGTCAGATCCAGCAATTAGGTAACAGATCTTTTCTCCACCCCTCCCACACCTCCCTGACAGGGTACTTCTTCTCCAGGGACATCGATCAGATCTGGCGCGTGGCTGAGAAGCTGGAGGTTGGTATGGTGGGGGTGAACGAGGGCCTGTTGTCCACGCCCGAGGCCGCCTTCGGGGGTGTCAAGCAGTCTGGTCTGGGCCGGGAAGGCTCCAAGTATGGCATTGAGGACTACCTGGATGTGAAGTACATGTGCTTTGGAGGCCTGACTCCATGAACAGGCGTGTGAAGATGGTGACACTGGGGGTAGAAGTCGATGTGCAGGTTTAACTGGTGATGTAGCCATACTGGAATTTCAGTGTGTTCAGGTGGCGTGTTTATGATGTGGATTCCTTCAGAATATGTGGAGATGAACTGAATCGGAAGGGAAACTTGTAAATATTTATAGATCTTAATCTTACTACAGGTTGGTGCAGAATTCAACAGTGCGCCATGGTGCAGAATAATTAAGGGCATGCAATGTAGTAAAGTCATTTCTAAGTAATCACTGCTCTTAATATTAAAGAGATTAGACATTGGGAGACATCGATTCGAAGCTGAAACTGATTGCACTTAGTTTTTTTTGGCCATTTCAATTAAAAATACTAATTAACTGGATGTTACTGACCAGCCATGGATATTCACCTGGCAAAAGCCACTGAATTATGGCTCCTTTATTAAATGTCTCCTTTAGGGTCAGAATATTATTGATTACCGGTACATAGAGATTAGATTATATTTTCATAAATGTTTTTAGATATGTGATGTCTTTTATCTTGTCAGTTCTGTGTCTTTTTGAAAGTCCTAACAGAGTGTCACTGTGACATGTTCAATGCAGCCGACCCGATTCATTTAGCTGGAATCCGTCCATTGCGACCTTGACCTGAACCCTGTCTTCTTCTCTGTAAGCACACACATGTCTTGTCAAATGCTGTGATGTGTCACTAAATGGTGATTTTTGATTTTGGTGATTGGTTGGTTGTGTCTGCATGAAGACGTCTATTTCCAAACGAACGTGAACGACGCCGGTTCAGCCTTTTTGCTGGCAGGCAGCCGATATGCTTTAATTACACAAATTAAACATCACTAGGCTTTAATTTGAGGAAAAACAAAATGTGGGGGCGGGGCCTTGTCAGAGCAGGGTTACAGATTTTCACCTCCAATCAAACAAACGACAAAAATGACACACAACAGTCTAGACGAGTGTTTAAGTGTAATTCCCAAAGTAATCCCATGTACTGGCATTAAGCTTTGCAAAGACTTGTCAGTTATTGGGACTTTTCTCCTTGAAGTACTTGTTTCACATTGTATTTGGTGGTAAACATTCTAGTGCTCAGTTGGTTACAGTAATTCCTAAGTTCCACACATTCGGTATCTTGACGCCCCTTGACATGCCTCCCCTCTGCTTTCTCCATAGCCTAAGGGCAGTCACTGGTGCTGTGTGGATTTAGGTCCTTGGCTGTTGTCGTGCATGAGACCCACGACTTGTGGCTGTACCCCACTCTCAGCATTAAGGCTGCCCCCTTGTGGTTCTGCTGTGCAATTCACAGAACAAACATGGCTGTATGTACAATGTCCTGGAAGGTGTGTAGAACCCTCACGATGGGAGGTCTGCGTACAACCATATCAAAGAGACGGTTATAACAGTATTAGAAGTGCAAAAAATAGCCCTACGATAATGTAAGTCTGAATCATTCATGTCTGCAAATATCAGTATGGGCCCTGAACACAGCATATTAAAAATCAATCATTGGTTGGTTTCTGCACAGTCTGCAAACACAAACCGCAAATGAAAGGATTGTACAGAGTGACTTGAAGGAACCAAACACATTAAAATCACAAAATAAATAAATGATTAGCAATCATCATCATTAAAAGCATAAAAATGGTAAGGACCGACCATAATTATACCTACATTCACCGGTCACTGTTCCCAGAGCATTATGGGACACTTCCTGTTTCCTGGGCTTGTGTCCATCATTATCCAGCAGTATTAGTGCAGGCCTTCCTGCCAACGATGCCCACAGTGCTGAGGAGTGGAAGCCTGCCGGCCCTCAGCTGTCCACGGTCCGTGCGTTGAAGGCCCCTCCATTTCTGGGGCCACCATTATGCTGGTTCTTACCCCTGTCCTGCCTCTCACGGGAGAAGATAGTGTCCTGATCGCTGTCAAATTCTGACTCGGACATCATCAGGCTGGAATTGTGCTCCGTGCTCCTGTGCTTGATGTCTGTTAGCGGGAAACGTGATGGACACACGTCACACTATGAGTATCAATATATATGAGAACGTCAGGCCTGTGACATACAGCTAGGAGAATTTTATCATCCACTTTTATAAAAAAAAAAAAAAAACATGAATTGATGATGAAGCAGAAGTGATACGAAAACATATCCTGTTGTGCTCATGGTACATTCAAGGGCTGTTCCATTGAGGTCGCTAAACAAACCTGCACTTAAGTAAATTAGCCTGGTAGAATTAGCGTTCATTCCCACTTAAAGCTCAAGCCGTTCCATGAAAAAGACTCAGCTGCGCCTTGTTGACGTTAACTCACGCCAAGCTTGTTAAAGCCTTTGTTGGGTATGACCACTGGCCACTTGAGCAGCCCCGAGAAATGGCCTCACAAAAAGGTGAAGCGATAGCAGAGCTGTGTCGCGCAGCCAGGCAAACGCTGCTTATGCAGCTATATAGCAGATATCCCACCTTAGGGATACTCATTTCGATTCGATGGCGGCAGATGAGAGGAATCCGGGAGGACAGGTGCTCCAATGCTCGGCTGGTATTACGGTAATACTATATATATGTATATACTGCTGACTGGGGTGGAGGGGTAAAATTTGCTGGCCGGGGCTAGAGAGTGGCGGTAAGATTTGCTGGCCGGGGCTAGAGAGTGGCGGTAAGATTTGCTGGCCGGGGCTTGAGAGTGGCGGTAAGATTTGCTGGCCGGGGCTAGAGAGTGGCGGTAAAATTTGGGGTGAGGCTGCAGCACTAAAACTTTTTGCCGGCTAATTTTACCGCCATTGAATTGCGGAATGGCAGATTTCTGGGACACATTTCCGGCTGTCCGGGAGCCGCTGTTTAGGATCTTCCGGGAGAGGTGGGGTGGCTGATATAAGGATTACAGGAATGTACTCACAAAAAAGGAAACATTACCACTACTAATGAGGCAAATAATGTGGCACGGGAAAATAACACAGACGGATTAAACGCGCAATGTTTCTGTGGCTTAACTGGTACAGCGTTTGACTGGTAACCAGAGCTGCTGGTTTGAACTCAGTCCCCCTCAGTCCTCACGGAATTCAGTCCTACGTCCAACATAGGGAAATCATAACATAGGCTTTTCAGTGAGTGCTGTATTAAGATTAACAATATACAGTCATATTAAATGGATATTAAGATGGCGACATTGGTCCTGGGGGGGGGTGGTGGTGTGTGAGGGGTTGCCCCCCAGGATGTGGTGCCCAGGGCACATGCACATGTTGTTAATCTGGGCCTGCTGTTTCTGCTGTGGAAAGGGCCCTCCTCATTCATAATGCTATATCAGTTAGATTGCCTACTAAGTAACATTTTTCTTGCAAGTTTTGTTTTTTAAAATTTTTTCATGCTTTTTGTTTAATGACCTTGACAAAACACCCCCCAGGACTGCCGTTTTACAGTAAACCAAATGGCCTTTTACATGTTTTCAATTCCTTAATCCACTGTTTTGCAGACAACGGGACCCCTGACAGATTAAAGCAGCCTTTCGCCCCTTCTGCGCCCGAACTAACTCCAACTGCAAACTCTAAAACGACTCACTGTATTTTGGCCGCAGTTCCATCCGCTCCTGCTCATCCATGTTGTCCAGAATCGTGTACTTGGTTTTCTTCCTCACTTTCGTACGCTTCCTCCTGTAAGTTTAATGTTCAGGACAGTCCCATCAGTCACTTCCTGCATGAAGCAGAGTCCAAGTGTAAATGGGAAGGGCAGGTACCTTTTGCAGCAGCAGACACAGGCCCAGCTGGCTGACAGGATGCAGACGAAGGCCATGAAGGAGATCCCGACCACGTACAGCACACTCCAGTCTATGGCAGAGAGAGCAAGATTATCCCGGAACTCACTCTATTTGACGAGCGTAAGAATACATCTATGACTAAGTGAAGATAGAGATAAAGAGGCAGGGGGAATTACAGGAGACTGGCTCATATCTGCTCACTGCCAGGCTCTCAAAAAAAAATTAGAGAGCTCACCGCAGTTGCTCTCCCTGTCCTGTAGGAGGCGACGGATGGGATTCTCCATCCAGAATGGCTCACAGACACAGCGCTTGGTGATGGGGTCACAGCGGCCGTGGTCTGAACACCGTAGCAAACACACTGCACCGTGGGAAAGCCGGACAACGCTCATGTTCGCATATGTGCTCCATCGTTGACTGAAACATCATTATGTGCCACATGACTGTAATTCCCACAGTCAGCATTTCTAAAGTTCATCTGAACTTACTTATACAAGGACAGACATTCCATTAATGTCCATTCCTGATTATCAAGTATTAAATGAAGAGTTAGTGGGGATGAGGCTCAGCATGTGACGGGTGTCACTCACCGCTGGTGTCCACGCGTAGCACCCTGAAGAGCAGCAGGTCTGTCCTGTCTCCAAGCAGCAGCAGACGCAGGCGCCGGGCCAGCAGGGGGCCGGGGAGGGGCTTGCCCTGGGCCTGCGCCGAGAGCCGGAGCACAGTGCTGCAGCGCACAGGAGAGGAGGGGAGGGGAGAGGAGAGGTGAGGAGAGAGAGGACAGAAGAGAGGAGAGGCGAGGAGGGGAAGGGAGAGGAGGGGAAGGGAGAGGCGAGGGGAGAGCAGAGGCGAGGAGGGGAGAGCAGAGGCGAGGAGAGAGATGTCGACCAGGAGCTGCATGTTCGGAGACCCTCATGTGCACTGACATGGGAAGGTGGGTGCGTACCTGACCTCTGACCCCGCAGACAAGCTTTGCACGGTCACGTTGGCATCTGGCATGTGCAGCAGCTCCGCCAGCTGGCCCACCAGTGTGTCCATCTGTTGCTGGCTCACCTGGGACACAGGAACCCGCAGCTCCACCTCCACCTCGGCCTGCCGTAGGGGGTCTGCACACGAGGACCCCCATGATCACATTGCCCAGTATTACATCATTACATACCATGTCACACCAGACTACATCATCAGATTACAATGCACCACACACACCCCGTACCGCACACACCCCGTACCGCACACGCCCCCTACCGCACACACCCCGTACCGCACACGCCCCCTACCGCACACACCCCGTACCGCACACACCCCATACCAAACATACCCTTGTATTTACATCTTAGTGGGGACCTTCCATTAATTTCTATGGGGAAAAACGTAATCCCAACAATGACAACCTTAACCCCCACCCAGCCATAACCTTAACCCTAACCTTAACCCCCACCCAGCCATAACCTTAACCCTTAGTAACCAAACTAAATGCGAGACTTTTGGCAGTTTTAGTTTTTTGATTGCTGTCACAGATTTTTATAAAACTGAGTTTCCCCTTGTGGGGACCAAAAAGGTACCCATTGCAACATCAAACAAGGTTTTATCACATTGTACGGGACATCTGGTTCCCAAAATGTAATATATACCTGACCTCCCCACACACACATACTTTCCTATGACATCACACCACCCAGTATTACATCAGTAGACATCATGTCACATCGAGTTTACATGAGATTACAATGCACCAAACATACATCTCATCCCATATCACAAATGCGTGTATCACACAGTGAGCTGGCCGCGGATATGAGAGTCGCGTGGCCTGGGGCTCCTACCAGGAAGCACCTCCACGGTAGCGGTGGCTGTGCTAAGCCGCCCCTGAGGGTCGCTGACACGCAGCTGGAACAGGTAGGTTCCCTCCACCAGGTTGGCCAGGTGCAGGGAGTCCCAGCGCTCCGAGCCGTACAGGACATCCTGGGGGGGCACGGTGGGTTACCAGTGTGCCATCTGCCTGGTTTCCCCCCCCTTCCCTCCTTTTTCTTTAATTTGTAATGCATTCCTTTTGACACAAACTGGAAATCCAGATCTGACTCTGAAAATAGCTAAATTCAGTTTAGCCATGAAGTGATGTGAACTTATTTATTACTACTAATTACTTATAAGCCAGGTGGCTGCTCTGTGCTGACATTCTTGTATCAAAACAAAAGCTCTCAGTCTCTAACATTTCGGCAGTGTATCGCTGCCACCACGAATAAAAAATTGTGCCGTTTTTTGTTATATGGAGATAAGAATCTCATTATAATGTGATACATATCACTTTGTAACAAGAAAGTAAACCATTAAAATGTGACAATTATCTCGTTATAATGAGATTTTACGAGAAGCAAAATTATCTAGGTAAAATGAAAAAGGTTTTGCATTATAACATAATACTAATTTGTTTAAAATGAGAATCTAAATCTAAAGTTAAAATGACAAAGGTTTCTCCTTATAAAGTAACGGGATGTTATGTTGGGTTGCGGAGAAGGTAAATGTAGAACAGCAGAGCCGGATAACGACTTTTTATACATGATTAGATCAAGTTTTACTTCATGCGGGAGATGAGACTGCAGTGAAGCCACTGCATACAGTTTGCAAGTGTTATGGTAGTAAATTTATTCACTGAAATGTAACAAGGCCTGATATGTTCCCCATTCCAACTTGAGAATGTTCTATAGCTGATATGTAGCCAAACAAAGTTTCATCCAGTTCTAACACTGAAATTTATAGTTTATGGTCATTTAAACTTATATCCTGTAACAACAAATACATTCATATACCACTGCACTGGTTATAAGAAGATCTCATTATAACGAGAATCTGGGCAAATTTTATTTTGTCATGCAGAAATACACTACTGCACAAAAAGAGCACTGTCCTACCAGGGAAACATCATTCACGACCACTAGGGGGAGGTAGAATCACCTAGAGTTGTGGTTCTCAACCTTTTTTGCACAACGACCTAACCTTTGTCATATCAGCTCAGTTGCGACCCTATATCATGTATAGGTTTAAATTAATGCCAATGAATTTTAAATGTATCATCTGTGGTTTGGCTTCTTGGATTGGTTGTGTGTTCACCAGTTTTGCATAAGCATTTACAGACTCAAGACCCGTTTATATAGGGTAATTCTAGAACTGGGACTAGGAAATCTGATCGTGGATCAGCATAAGAGCTTCCTGGTTTTAAAATGCTTACATGTCCAACTCTGCCTCGTGACCCTTTCAGAACTTGCCCATGGATTGAGAATCGCTGGCTGAGATTCAAGACATTTCAATATTTAGGTTAAAAATAAACCAACAAACTAACGAAGCCCTACAGACCCTGCCTGCAGACTCACCCCCGCTGCCGGACTCTGCCTATCCCGGACCCACAGGTAGGACACAGAGCCTGGCTTAGCACCAGAGACATTTCCCTGCAGCACCAAGGAGTTGTTGGGCAGAACCAAGGTGTGGCCCCCACTGGTGTGGGCTGAGAGGGGCTGATTTACACCTGCGGGGGGTTAACACTGACTCAGGTGGCAAACACAGACTCTCATTTTTCATTGTCACTCAACCAGATGCATAAAGAGTTAAACTGGAGATGGCCGCTTTGGTATACACTTTGACTAGCAAAACCAGAGCAGTAAGGAAACCTATGCAAGGCCTGCCTGGAAAACTGTGACTGGGATGCCTGGGCGAAAGCAGACCCACCTTCACATACAGTGACGTTAAGGTAGGCGCTGTCTGTCGCCCCCTGCTGGTCCTCCACTGTCAGTCTGAAAGTGTAGTGACCAGCCTGGAATCCTGTCACCATTGCTACAGCCTTGTCAGAGTCCTCCATTGTCAGCCCAGAGGGACCACTTCAAAGCAAGAGCAAAGGACGAGTGGTTGTATGACAGAATGCAATGCTTAAAATGTAGCGCCCCCAAGAGGACTCCATGGGCAATGCAAGTCACACACCCCAAGTGCATTACTGAAGGCCCAGGCGCTAATGATAAATCTGAAGTGTTTTTTTTTTTGCCTTCAGCTCCATCAGTAAAAAGAATTCCAGACTTGCTTAGTGATTGTGACAGTAAGTGATAAACACCAGTAACAGTAAAACAGTGCTGGGGGGGTCGGAGCATAGAGTCATAAGCTCTGGAGGACAATGGTCTGGTCAGAAAGGAAGAGTATTCGGACAAAAAAAAAAACAGACCACACTGTCTTCACAAAAACAGCAAACAGCACACTAATGGCTCCAGTGGCATGGTTTACATTAAATTACTCATTTGTATGGGATGTGAAAGGTCATGTTGAGTTCAATAATATCATAGCTGAGTACTGTGTGTTGCTACACCCGCCACACAACACACCACCTCAGCGGTGAGAACCCGAGTGCAGCCATGTGGCAGGTGATACCTCAGCACCACACTAGTCCGAATGGACCAGTGTGAGTTTTTTCCCCAGTGGCTGGAGAGCCAATCCTGCCACCAGCCCCCAAGTTATTTCCTGTAAGTTGGAGGACCTCCTTATAGGGCTGGATGTAGATTAACTTCATACCCAGGATGAAGCAATTGCAGGTTAAGGGCCTTGCTCAAGGGCCCAATGGAGTAGAATGACTCTGGGCATTTACGGGATTGGAACCAGCATCCTTCCAGTTGCGGGCACAGATCCCTAGCCTCAGAGCCACCACTCCGCCCCACAGCTTTACATAAACTGACCATTAATTCTGTGGGAGAGCAATACATTGTGTCTGTGCCTATCTGAAGATGCGGCTTCTGGATTCACTGCAGTGTGAGACCTGGGTCACTCTGGGTTAGTATCTGGCTGGGCAGGCAGGCAGGCGTACCTCAGCGCCTCCCAGTGGAAGGCCGTGATCCCGCGGTCATCCGTGCTCTTGCTACCATCCAGCCTGGTGTTGCTTATGGGGAGGGTAAACAGCTGGTCGGGGCCAACCACTGCCACGGGGGCGGCGTTCCTCTCTAGAACACAAACACCCCCACATGGCTCAGGGTGAGGCCACAGTGTCTTATCCCTTACCACCCCCCCCCGACAAAGCTCATCCTGCCAAAAACTGTTACTGGTGTTACAGTCCCATAGTATTTCAAATAAAATACGAGGATTAGCTTGATTTTCTCCTCTATGAAATGTGTTTGTAGAGAAAATGTCTAATTATTTACCTGCCTTTTTAATATCCTGTGCTAGTAAACAGGACACTGGTTAGAGTGGATACTCATCTAAGCCTGGCCGATCAGGCAGGCAGCCAGAGTGTGCCCAACATCCCATAATATGCAATGCGAATGCTGGCGTGCCGGTGCCCACCTGCCTGTACGCTGAGCGTCACCGCGTCAGAGGCCTGCTGGCCGGCCGAGTCGGTGACAGTGAGCAGGAAGGGGTACTGTCCCTGGCGCAGGTCCGAGACCTGGAGCAGGGCTGTCCGGGCGCCCTGGCACAGAGCAGGGAGCCATCAGGGTACGGCGGCATGGGGCGGGAGGGCACTGGTCTAGCTTCCTGACGTCACCTCCTGGGGTAACATTGTCATGGCAATGTCCCACCTCCCATTTCCTTAAGGGGCTGAAGAGCTGCTTCATAAATTGCTGCTTTTCCAAGAGGTATAGAAAGAACTGAACCTTAAGGGGAGCAGCTCTGCAGAATCATATATATACAGACACATGACATGCAGATTTTACAGCCGAGATATAAGGTTTAAGGCTCCGGGCCCCACGCAGCTGTAACAAGTGGCTAGTGAACGCCAGGCCGCTCTTCTGCTCACAGAACTCAAACCCACAGCATTGTGGACCTGCACGACGTGTCCATCGAAACGGACCGAACAGAAAACCTACTCAAAGGTACAACAGCGAAGCCCTCGGGGCGGCCTACACATCCCACTCACCCGCATGGTCGGTTTCTCGGCCCAGCTCCCCGGGCTCAGGGTCCACAGGTAGCCGACGATCTCGTGGTCGTCGCTGCTCTGGTTCCCACACAGGGTGACGCGGTCCAACGGCAGCGTGACCGTCAGATTGGGGCCTGCATTGGCCACAGGAGGCAGATCGGGGGCCGCGGTGACTCTGACGGTGGCTATGGTGGAGTCACTCAGCCCATCAGAGTCCGTCACTGTCAAGCTGAGAGAAAGGCAGCCTTTAGCGTCACCAGAGAAGGCACACTGTCACCTCTATTCCCTTTACATAGAATTAGAAATTATAAGAGTAATAATGTTCTCTGTTATGCAACTAACACAGTAACTTGGCTTATTGATTTACACAGTTTAAGGGAAACGGGCAGCGGCACCATTAGTACATGCTAAACATTAACCGCAGCGTCTGTAAGCAGGCTGTGCTTTAGGGTTACCGGGGAAACAGGAACATTAAGCAGGCTGTGCTTCAGGGTTACCGGGGAAACAGCAACATTAAGCAGGCTGTGCTTCAGGGTTACCGGGGAAACAGTAACATTAGGCAGGCTGTGCTTCAGGGTTACCGGGGAAACAGTGACATTAAGCAGGCTGTGCTTCAGGGTTACCGGGGAAACAGGAACATTAAGCAGGCTGTGCTTCAGGGTTACCGGGGAAACAGTAACATTAAGCAGCTGTTTGACGCAGAGTCTCAGTAATGGGGGTAATTAAGGTCTAAGCGATGGCACCTGAAGGTGTAGTCACCGGGATCCAGGTCCGAGAGGCGGAGTAGGGGGGTGTCAGCGAAGGCCTTGCTTCTATGTGGTGGCCCTTTCACCTCCTCCCAGCGGTAGGTCACCACGCCGCCATCGTCTGTGCTCCCTGGAGCCAAGGAGAGAAACGTGCTCAGAAATTTCACCCTCTCTCATTAGGGGGAGACTCATCTCAGATTTATAAGGGAAGTATTCTTACAGAAAATGTTGCTTCTGGGAGTTTTACTTACACAAAAATGCTCTGAGGGCAGGACAAAAAATGACTGGGTCAGAGAGATAACCAATCAGATTGTGGGTCCAAGCCAGTAGAGGAGGTGGGACCGAGACATTTGATTGGTTGATCCCGCCTACTTTATTTGCATGGCCTAACCTCCTCTATAATCTGATTGGTCCTCTCTGAACCAATCATTTATTGTTCTGCCCAATATTTTTGCATAAATAAAACTCCTATAAGCTAAAATGTTTATGCTCCACTAACACATACTATCTCCCTGAACTCTTGACTGTCTCCCAACTGTATGACAGTCTTGGACCCCCCCTTCCGCCCTGCTTGTGGCAAAAAAGCACAGTAGAGGCAGACAATGTCCTTGATGTTTATAAGCCTGGAGGAAGACGGCTGGGGGGGGCTTACGGCTGCCGTCGATGGAGACCAAGGAGGCAGGGAGCAGGACGTCCTGGGCGGGGGGGATCACCACGGCCCTCGGGGGCTGGTTCATATGAGCAGCTGCTGGAGCAACAGAAGTGTTTCAGCTTGTGTGAATTTTAGTGTGATATGCAGCCCCGATACGTGGCACCCACCGGATCTCACGGTGACATTCACGAGGGCGTCTCCGGACCCGTGGTCCCCCGTAACGGTCACTTTGACAATGTACACACCTTCGGAAAGCTGACACAAACAAAATGGGCATGTCTGCAATGAGCAAAAAGCACATTATTGTGCCAGCAGAGATAGACAACAAATCAAAATGCATTTTACTCCTGAGAGCTTGACTGCCTGGTTGTGTGTGCCCTCCATCTCCCCCTGGTGGCCATTAGGATAACTGCGCAAACTCCACTCATAAGAGTACGTGCTTTCTGGTGACAAAAAAAAAAAAAATCACTATTAACTACTGCAAGAGACGTGTATTAATCAGCATCACCTCTTCCCTATTTACCTGTCTGGGGCTCAGGAGCCACAATGGCTCTCAGTTCCACAGTGCTCATGGGTAGTGTCACCTCCACAGGGTTTCCTGCCGAAACCAGCAGGGCTCCCACTGTTCGGAGGCAGACATTAAAACGTCACACACCGTGTGGTACCCAGGACAGCGCTTCACCCCTTCTTGCTGTTCACCGTACCTTTCTGTGGGGCAGCGGTGGGAATGGTCCGATTCAGGACAGCGGGCAAACTCCCAGTGGGAAGACAAGTCGTAATTTGCCGCTGAGGGGGAGGGTCAGCGAGACCATCGTCATCGTGGGGAAACACCATAGGCTGCATCTGCACGGACGAGGTGTTGTCAGGCAGCTCCTCGCTCTGATTGGGAGACAAATGCAGAGTCATCAGTGTCCTCCCTGTGTGGCACCTTTCAGGTCATCGCTCTAATCCTGTCACCTAAAACCACAGATGAGTTTCATCGACCCATCTTCTAACCGCTTATTCTCAGAGGGGCGTCGGGGGCACAAAGCAGGGGACTCATTTCACAACAAGTCAATCCCAATTCCCCAAATGCATCATGACTTCCTGCTGCAGTAAGAGACTGGACACGCTGATTATTTTATTTCCTCAAAGGCAACAGTGCAGGGGGGAGGGGAGGGAGGTGTTTCTGGGGAAGGGTGAGTCAGCATGCTGCCATATGGCCCGCTGGAGCGACACCGTCCACAGGGATCGTGATGCTTCGTGATCCCTGAGCAGAGTCCTCCGAGGAAAGGAAGAGTAAAAGCGCATCACGCAACCTACTGTGTCACAGGGACACAAGAAAACGGTAAATGGTAAATAAGCGGTTGGCTTAAAAATTGACTGTGTGGCTTCAGGGCAAATAAGGCTAAGGGTCCAGTCAAAAGATGGCATTTTGGAAGTGTGGTCTCAGTCGTCAAAGATGTCGCCCCTCCGCCAACGCTGAGTCACTGTTTTTCTGTTCTTTGAAGAGGGGATACTTACAGTGAGGTTTTGTGCAGCTGGGGACACTGCAGGGTCAGAGGCGGGGGCTGGTTCAGTGGCGGATATCCCGTTTGTAGGCCTAGGAGAGGAGCTGAGAACAGATGGGCCATCCTGGGCAGTGCCTTGCAGAAATTCCCTCTCCTCCGGCCCCCCCCCTATATCCGTCACGTTTAGCCCCTCCCTGCCCAGCAGAGGCAGCCAGTCCAGGTAGCCTGAGCTCTCCTTCTGCTCCGTCCGTGGCGCCTCAGGTCCGCTCTTCACCTCGATGCCGAATCTGCTGCCATCTTCCAAACTCCTGTCAGAGTACTCCATGTCTGTCCATGTGGGATCGAGGTCACTCAAGTCCCGCGTCCCATCGAAGAGGGCCAAGTCCCTGAGGACAGCGGCGGGCCCTTTGGGTCGTGACAGGGGTCTCCAGCGACCAGGGTAAGACTGCCCGCGGACGAGGGACTGCAGCACAAGTGGCGATGCAGGGCCGCGACGCACGAAGGTGATGTGGGAGTCGGAGCCGGGCCTCGGACGGGGCTGGCAGCCCTCTGGCCTCTGACAGCTCAGCACGTAGCAGTGGCGCTCGAAGAGCCATGCCAGGTCGCAGCCTGGCAGTTCACAGCAGGCCTTGGCACACTGGCCCACCGACGGCGCCTCTGGCACCCGCAGGATGTTGCCGCTTTTCAGGTTGGGTGAGACGATGCTTTCCGAGTACGTCGCCCCCTGCCAGCACTGCTCTGCTACTGCACCTACAAAAGGCAGGCGACCGTGATACAGTGGCGTAAGGAAATCCCACATGCTTGCTAACATCTGACTGCTTGTTCATGCTCCAGGAAGGGCCCTGTTATTCTGGCCTTGAGATGCTGTAGTAATACCTTGTTTACATGAGTAAAAACTACAAGACATACAACTGTCTGCTAAGTAACTAAATGCTAAATACACCCCCCACCCTGGTAATCGAGAGGAAGTATTTCCCTCCTAGACCATTACCCGACCATGTGTAGCAGGGTGTATTGGTTACACTAGATTTGTTTTGAAAACTGTTTAAAATATATTTTGAGACTATTTCATTATTTTTTAATGAGTTTTTATGAGTTATTACTTCTGTCTTGGGCATCCGGCATGTAGAGTGGATTATCGGGGATTACAGTAGGGGGATGAATTTTGATTGTCTATTTGTTTGTTTTTGCATAAGAACATGTCTTGTTGTTATTTTAGATAAAGTAGAAGATGTCTGTCTGCTTTTGCCGCTTAATTAATGTTTATTGTGAATTGTAATTATCTTTGAGTTTTTTTTTCGTAAAAATCTTCCCCTCCCCCGTCTGTTATGGAATAATCCGCGCCCCTGGTTTAGTGGAGTGGAGCTCCTGTTTAGCCCTCTCTTTGAAACGTGCCATGACGGTGAGAGGTATGTGTGATCAGCACGCGATATTTTATTTTTCGAAAGTTAATTAACTATGTGTATGTGTGAAATTTATTATGATCGACTGGGTGTTTGAGTTTTCCCCTAATGTGAGATATATTGTTACATAGGTGCAGAAAAGAGGGATAGAAGACCTGTTTGTATTATTTGTTTTCTGTGCAGGTATGTAATATTGTTTTACGCGCGCACTCACTCTTAGCATGCGTGCGCCCTCTCTTTGAAATGTACCATGACGGTGAGAGGTGCAGAAAATAGGGATACAAGACCTGTTTGTATTATTTGTTTTCTGTGCAGAAATACAGGAGTTTGACTACATTTTGGTGTTGTTCCGTCTTTGATACGCAAATAAAACTACACAATGCAGAGTGAAGTGGCTACACGTGACCTCACTAGTATTTCTTGTCGAAATGAAAAGCAAAATGGGAGTATCATTCCAAAATCCGCCTCACGCCCTGTGACTCCAGTTACCTGACTCAATATTCCACAAGGAAGCTGCTTTTTCTACAAACTTGGTGCCCACAACTGCACTGGAGAGTTACCACAGACATCTCTGTCAACTGTAAAAATCGAATGTGATCCTATGCAATTATTTAAGGGAAGTTCAAAGTAAATCCAAAAAATTAATTATGTAATAACCTGTCATGTTTCTTAATTTACCTCATTATCTTCTAGAGGCTGTCAAATGCATCATTACCTGTGTTTGGTTGAACAGAGTGGTAACTGAATTCATTCTAATTAACAGGGTAATTAATAACGGCGATAAAGCACTACGTTCGTCTGTAATTTGGCAGCAAACCAATCTGTCCCCAGCACTTAGGAATGCAGAACATGGAAGCATTCGACCCCCCCTGGGTGTTATCACCTCCCAAAGGAAACGGCAGGTCCCAGACCCACCCTCTGTGCACTGCAGAGCCAGGCAGAGAAGCAGGACGACCACCCTCATGACAACGGGACGATGCTTGTGGGAGGGGCGGGGGCGACCTCGGCAGGGCACGCTACAGCACCCCTCCAAAGTCCTTGAGATGAAACAGAGAAGTGAGTAAGACTGTAGCCACACTCCTGACTACGTGCAAGGAGAGACCACTGAAGAAAACACTGAGAAAAGTTCAGGCAACAGATATGTCCACAAAATGTTATTAACACGTTATTTGCAAATGTGAGGCTCATTATCTTTGGGTTGGGCCACAATAAACTAGCATTAATGGTGCAAGCCGGTTGGTAGAGGCTTGGTGTGAACAGCTCCACAGGCGTTAAGGGGCGTGTAAGTCGTTCTAACACACCAGTCATTTTAGTCAGTACCTTAGCATTACACTACATACCGCATGCTGTTATATTTGATGCGTCAGACGTGACGGTAAAGTTTTCTGAAACATCCGAAGCACAGATAAGAGTGTGACATCAGCGGTGCTAAAGGGGAACTAAAGACCAGCTGACTAACGCCACAAAGGGCCAATTCAAGTCAGTGTCGCTGGCCGGGCACAGCCTCTAAATGCTAATTATTTGAATATTGAGTCACCTGGATGTTTTGAAAGTGAATCAACTCTGGATTTTATGTTGCCCCCTGTTAGAAATGGGTGGCTGTGTGGGCATTAATGTAATTTAAAGGTACAGTTATCCCAGGGGGGGGGGGGGGGATAGCAACAAAGCCAATCAGTAACATGCCGACAGAACAGCTGCTGGAAATCTACCCTAAGAGGTTGGTTGTCATCACAGGCCGACCAATGTGGCAGACATCGAAACGTCTAGAGGCAACAGGAGTACAGCACACCAGACTTTGATGGGGAGAACACAGGCCTGTGCAGCATAGAGAACTTAACTGTCAAGACAGTATGAACATCTCAAGGCTCCTGAGAACGTTCTTGGTGTGGAGTCACCTGCAGGGGCTTGGCGGAAATTAAAGATCGACCAGTCAGTAATTCTGTGCGTCCGCTATATTCAGAGATCCAGCAGAGGCTAAACCCGCAACCAGAAGCCGCTGCGTACATGGGGGGGGTTAAAACATCAGCCCTAAGCTGCGGGAAGCCTGCAGGCTCAAAACACCCCAGCGCTTTAACTTACTGGGCTGGTGTTTCTGCATAATCCAGTGATGAGGATTACGAACTTCAGAGCTTTCGGCCTGTTTAACGTCCTGAAATAATTCAGTGTCGCTGGTTAAATGATGCCTGCGGTCGATAACCGAACACGGTGATTTCTAGGCAACCATGTATTTCGTTTGCGGCGATTACAAGAACCTTATCAGAGTCACATGAGGTTATGTAAATCAAATATACCAGTCAGTCAGTGTTGTTGTAATAAAACACATGCATAGGAAAAACAAAGAACGGGACTCGCAGGAGATACCAAATTTGTCGGAACCAGGCTATTTGCTCATTTCATCTTTCCGTCCTTCTTGTTAAGAATTTTTTTACAGATGTGTGTGCTGCAAATATACATTTGAGTTAACATCCAATCTGAACAGAAACTGTATTATACATTAATGTGCAGATTATGTCCAGGGAGTATGAAGCTCACGATCACCACCGCGTCCTCGAACAGCGGCAATAAAAACACCTTTAGAAAAACATCAATATACTCTTCGGCGGGGAGATTTGATTTAGCTGTATTTTTCGTTATATTTATCGAAAGAACTAAAAATGACTTTTTAAGGCGTACTGACAAATTGCTTACAGAAAGCGAATAAACGTAACATGCCTACCTTAGCCGAGACAGCATTTCCCGTCTAGGTGATAAGAAATTCTTAGTCTCAGATACTCTCTTCATTAATTAACACGCAGGGCGAGTGGTATTTGGTGCGTGGATGACAGACGCAGGGCGTTGCTGTATCTCAGGGCAGGCGGGGATGTGCGCAGTGTCGCTCCGGAAGGGGATCCGTCTGCTGCGGTAGCTGCGCTCTTTCCTCCGCCGCCGAGTCTGCAGGAAAACGGCGATCGCTGTTGGAAAGCAGGTCCCGAACGTTTTATTACCGACCTTCATATAAACCGAGTTTGGTACTAAAATGTGATTGTCCCCTATCCATTTTCATACTCATAATACAAGACTGCTTCGTAGGACAGGCGCTGCATAAGGGAAAAAAACATTTCAGCTTTTATATATGCATATATATGCTGAAATATTTTTTGTTTCTGTTTTCCAGTTTTTGTGTAGGCTACTGTAAGCAAGGACACCAAAGCACATTCTTAATGACGTTGCAGATTTTACCCGATCTTGACATCAGCGAGCATAAACGAAACTGAAAGCTCTATTCGAGTAGAGTCAATTAATACAGGACCATTCTATTAATTAACGTACACAGAGGTTCCAGGTCCGGCGATTAACTTTCTGTCATGTCAGCGTAGATGTTTAATTTATCTATCTATGGAACAAAGTCGGGTGAATTCATGACGTCAAAGCCGATTTATATAGACCTTGTGAAATGTCACCACATGATCATTTGACAATTTACACACATTGGAGCAACATACAAAGGAAGGAGTTACCAGGAAATTTTTCGTGCGTATCTCATCTATATTGAAATCCGGTTGTGCAGCCTGGCTTTATTTGCTTTCTGCTGAACTACATTGTTGAAATGGAGATTGGCCCGGGCTCAAGAAAAAGGTTTGTATTCGGGGGCGCCTGCAGGATTTTATCTCAGGGTACGACGCATAAGAACATAAGAACATAAGAAATTTACAAACGAGAGGAGGCCATTCGATCCCACCGATTAATAAATTACATTCTTGTCTACCTATCTGAAGTTGATTCTCAGCCTCCGGGTCGAATCAAATTCTCATAAGACTTTGTCTCTGTCCATTTTGAAGTCATGGTGAATATTCATCAGAACAAGCACAGTGAGTAGGCTGTCTGTCGTCCTGTTCGTAAATATGACTTTAGGCATCGCAGAGTGCCGAAAGACTTAGGGGCGTTTTCGGCACACGGTGTAAAAGTGTGTTTTGTGCTGAATAATGCTTGAGAAATCTCACTACTCCTGGGTTCTGGTAAATAGAGTATGTTGACATTAGTGGCGCTTGCTGTGTTTAGAGTTGCTGTCCATGTTATCTATCACACATAAGAACATAAGAAGTTTACAAACGAGAGGAGGCCATTCGGCCCATCAAGCTCGTTTGGGGAGAACCTAACTAAT
>JAODKC010000137.1:7196608-7209216 GCA_026777985.1 Mormyrops attenuatus
TACTCCAACTACACGCTGTGTGAAGAAGTGCTTCCTCAAGTTCATTTTAAAATGTTCTCCCACTAATTTCCACTTACGGCCACGAGTTCTAGTATTTGAACTAATATTGAAATTTAGCTGCAGGTGCAGATATGTGCTGGACTCTATTCTTATGCCTGAATGACTCTTTGTCCTTAAGGATCAAGGTGAGGAACTTTTCCTAATCCTGTGGTAGCATAGATAGAATAGAATAGAAAGCCTTTATTGTCACAGAGCACTAATGCTACTTGTACAACGAAATAGCAGCGGCTCCCTCTAAAAGCATGATGCCAATCTTGGTGAGCTGCAGCGCAGGAAGCTCTTAGCCTCAGACACTCCCAAATAGGAAGAAAGGAAACCTTTGGGGGTCCAAGGTCAACTGGTAGCCCCCCCCCGCCCGGAATGCTAACATTATAGACAAAGAGTGGACTTGCTAGCTAAAAGCAAGGTGTAATCTCTGATTAAGGTCAAAGCCAAAGTCCATCAATGAGTCAGTTCTCCACGCTGGCCTGTGATGGGAGGTTTGATACAGTTTGTAGGTCACATCCACGATGTCACCCCTCCATGGGACTGAACCAGGACTCCAGCTCAGATAGTGTCCACCACGGGCACTATCCGGACATGTGGGGAGGAAGGCAGAGAGCATGGCTAAATTGATGATGATGGCCTGACGTGTCTGTCGTTTGCACGTTTAAAACTGGCACGGCTAAAAAATGAAAGCAGTCATCCACCTAGAGTTATGTATGAAATAAACTGACAAAAAACGAAAACTTAAGACATTTTATCTGCAGCTTTACTTTATTTTAGTTTCTTGTTTTTTTTTGGTCAGGCCTCGTTTATATTTTAATTTCAGTTAACTCTGGTCTAAACCGGTATTCAAAGGCATGTATCAATTTCCCAGAGTCCTAAATAGTAAGGAATCGTCGTGGTTTGCCGATGTTGTGTAGCTGATGGAGGCACCACCTTCGATACTGCATCCGCATGCGATTTGAATGAGAGGCTTATATCCAAGGTGGTGCCTGGGCCACGGGCTGAGCTGCTGGGGGGAAAGTTCAGCCCCTTGGGGTGGAGTGTGGACCTTCTTCCAGGATATGTTCTCTGTCTTTTATTGCTGGAGGTCTTGATTTTTTTTAAGGAGCCAGAGTCATTTATGCAGCAGGACTCCGACGGGAGGCGACAGAGATGAAGGCCTGACTGCAGACATGCCGGTGGTGGACACCCAGTCTCAGAGTCTCTGTACGGACACGACAACGAAGGTGGAGGAAGAGACGAGTACAGTGGAGGCGATGAAGATGAGAGAGAAAGATGAGCATCCAGGGCAAGAAAGTGCAAGCATAAATAAATCTGTCCATCATCAATATTTCCAAAGTCTGGCCCCACAGAGGGTGTCTCTGAGCCAAGATCCAGAAGGTGACCCTCCCCATGACCTGCACCCAAAGGTAGAGTATTTCCTAGGTCAGCCTGTCCAGTATGAGGCGGAGGACAAGGACAGACTAAGTGTACTCACCTGGAACATCGACGGGCTGGACAGTGAAGACCTGCTAAAGCGTGCCGGGGGGCTGTTCTCCAACATTAAAAAGTAAGATGTACAAATATATGTAACACATACCATGTATGTATCAAACATACGTGTGACTTACGTAATGGTGCAAAACAAGGGAGAGAAATGTTATGAGAGGATGATAATATAGTTTAAAGAAACACGGACATCTAGAATAATCAGTCATTTAAGATAAGTTTTGACAACAATAACATGCATTTGAGGAACTGTCCCACTTTCACTGCAGTAACGTTTCAGTAGGCTAGTAGCTAAAGACCTTTTGCATTTGACATCGAACACCTCTTAATACTTTTTATAGCTATATGACGGTTTCCGAAATATGGTCAGTGATTCCCCATTATCATAAACTTACCGATATGTAGCTGAAATGCGGCCGTTTAACTTCTAATATATTTCTGTACTGTGTTTTGTAGAGCAGGCTATCTGAAAAATTACCATAAAAAATCTTTAAGGTTTTTTTTTCCATTAACAGATATCGGCCAGATGTCTTACTGTTGCAGGAACTTGTACCTGAATATTTGCACTGCTTGAAGAAACATTTTGTAAATTACACCTTTCTTCAAGGTATGGGAATTGTCATCGGTATAGTCTATCGGTACACTAATATTTCTGAGCCATTTATTTGTTGGACTGTTGGTTATTTTAAAGTTTCAATTATTTGACATTTGATAAAAACGTAAGATTAATAAGGACAATTCTAATCTATTCCTGTTCGTAACAGCCCTGACTAGGATAAACTGGATAGATTTTGGATACGGTTGAACACTGTCCATTGTTTTCAGGAAGTGATGAAGGTTACTTCTCTGGGATCATGCTGAGAAGGTCCAGAGTGCAGCTTCTCCACAGCAACATCGTTAAGTTCCGCACAACGTCGATGGACAGGAACCTACTTATGGCATATGTATGTATCCTGACAACGTTACTGGGGAAATCTGTAAAGATATGTGGCCGACATCCGTTTTCTGAGTGGCCGTCTTTCAATATTCGTCTCAAGGGAAAAATACCAGTTGTAAGCAGCACAACTTTTTGGGTGTGACTTTACCGTGTGTCCTAGCAGGTCAGCCCACATAATAACCCCTTTGGCTTTATTCTCAGTGTCTCCCTTGTGTGTCTGAAAGCTAAAGAGTAAAGCGATTTTAAATGTAACAATAAAATGCATGCATCACTGGAGCATATTTATTTCAGCGCCACCCAGTGGTACAGTGCGACAACTGGTGACCCCACACTGAAGAACTGCCCTTTTTGTTACTTAAGTCTGCTAAAATAAAATCTGATATTTTTAAAACAAATCCTCAAAATATTTATATTATTACAATAATATTATAAGAACACCGACATCTCAGTCTCAGTGTGCCCACTCCCTGTTTGCAAGGTGAGCTTTTTTGGCCGCGAGCTGTGCCTGATGACCTCCCACCTGGAAAGCTGCAAAGGGAGCTACCAGGAGCGGCAAGTCCAGCTGAAGAAGGTGTGGACGCAGATGAGGGAGGTACCGAAGAACGTCTCCGTCATATTCGGAGGGGACACCAACCTGCGAGACAAGGAGGTCTGACCTTCTCCCTGTTACTCTGGAATACTTTACTGGAATACAACTTTATTTTCCTTTATGTTACTTCAAATAAAGATCCATTTTAGGCCTAATTAGGGATGCCCTGATCCGCTTTTTTGATACCCTGATCCAGTCTGATTCATTCAGTGTTTTTATCTGCCAATTCTGAGTACTGATCTAATCTTTTCATAAATGTTTAATACACATACACATGCAGTAGACGTAGACACATTCTCTGTCTGAGTGAACCTTGGGATTTCGCAGTTGCATTAAACGATGCACGGTTGCTGCCCCCTCTTGAAAGGATGCCATCCCGATCGTTCCGGGTAGCTAGTGGGCTATTCTGAGTTTCCAATTTAAATAATTTCCGCACAGCTGACATCTTGATAGTCTGTAGTTTCAGGCCATGTGCCTCAGGCTCACTGCAGCGTGTGATGTAACCCTGTAGTCTGCACTACCGACATAAATTCAGTGGATGTGGGAACTTAAAGAACTTAGGCTCTGGTGGCCTAAACTTATCAGTTAAATGGCTAGATTGGCCCTGATTCCGATCTTTGATATCGGCTTGGGACATCACTGATTATAATGAATCTACTGCTAAGCATATTGTTTCCTGAATATTGTCATCCTTATTTAACTAATCTTGTTTGTTTTTCTTTGTTTATGCTCATGGAAAGGTGAGCAAGCTAGGGGGGCTGCCTGAGGGCATTTGCGATGTTTGGGAGGCCCTGGGCAAGCCAGCAGACTGCAGGTATACGTGGGATACGGAAACCAATGACAACAAGGGCATTCCCCATTCCGCACGGCTACGCTTCGACCGCGTTTTCATGCAGGAGGCCAGAGATGGGCCAGCGGTAGCTCCTGAGAGCATGGAGCTGATTGGCCTGGAGAGGCTCAGCTGTGGGTACTTCACGAGTGACCACTGGGGAATCCTGTGTGCCTTCACCGTCGGACCAGAAGTACCTATAAATAAGAGTTCCTGGTAAGCAAATAAGTAATACAACACTAACTTGTGGCTTACAGCAATACAGATATAAGATATTTGGTCAAAACTGATTACCTTAACCTTCAACCAGCTGTATATTTCATTAAAAGTATTATAAAACTATCTATTTCATATTTTGAAAGGTTCATCTGCTTAAAGCTGTTGGAATACCAGAGTTTTTACTGGTGATAAATAGGTTTTCCTAATTTGAATGAAGGAAATTGACTGCTTTGTGCACTAAACAGAACTGTAGACAATGCACTTTTGTCACGACCCCGGGGGTACGAATGAGTGGCACTCACATGTGAAATTATGGAGACGGTATCTAGGATACCAGATCACCTTGGATGATGCACTACTTGAGTGGATGCTGTAGTGAGTTTGGGGATTGGCATGGATTTTGTTGAGTTTCTGTAGTTGGATCGCCTTGAGAATACAAAAAGTACTGAGAAAAAGAGGTTCAGAAGCTTGGTAGTACAGTACAGTCTCGCTTATCCGACACTGAATTGTATTTCCTGCTTGGTGCACTGAAACATTTTAGAGCCGTATGTGAAAATGGGTGACATTAGCTGTGTCAGAATAGGAGCCAGTCGCTTCCTCATGGGCCCTGCACACTCTAGTCAGTAGTCCCAAATAGGTGTCAGGTATCAGCTGGTCTGGCAGTGTTTCAGGTGGATTCCCAAGTGAGATCTGTGGCACCTTGTCTGACATATACTCGGCATGCTGTTCAACTCTGTAAGTGGACTGAAGAGCATTGAATGGACTGTTTAATAATCAAAACTTATGGGAAATTAGAACATAATTAAAACCTTAATAAATCATGTTTGATTGGGAGGTGCTTGACGGGCTGAATTTTACTTACATTAACACCGTTATTAAATGCCTTGTTAGGAAGTTATGTCACCATGATATTACAGATGTCAAGTAAATTGTATCACTGGGGAAAGCTGCCCCTGCGGACAAGGCCTTAAACTCCGACTTATTGTCAAAGGGGCAGTTCACCCCAAAAGTGAAAAATGATACATTTCAGAGGGACTTTAGTGGTATCTGTACATCTAGGTTGTTCTCCTGGAAGTTGCCTAGTTTTGGAGATATCAGCCATAGAAAAGTCAGTGTTCAAACTCCACACACCAATTGTGTCTCTGCGCAGAAGGTACGAGGACCTCAGCCATATCTTCTGCACAGTGTCACGATTGATGTGTGGAGTTTGGTAGAAGAAAATAGTTCCTACATGAAACTGCTCACTGCAAAGTCTGTGGATTATCTTGAGTAACCATGTCATGATTTCTGGTAAGAGATTTCTGTTGAATTTTTGAAATATATATTTTTGGCATTTTAAACACCACATAAAGAATACCATTTACTCACATTATATTCAAGAGAAGCCTGATGTCATGACCTGCTTGTACGATCCTCCTGTGTGCCACGCCCCCTCATTAACCGCGTGTGCAATTCCGATTGTGACCAGCTGTTTCCTGTTATTTCGATTTGTCCTGTGTATTTTAGTCCGCGTTGGAGTACGTTTCCCTAGGTCTGTCACTGATGTCTTTTACGTCTGATTGTGTAATGCTGCCTGTTCCATGTCCCTGCTCCTTTTCCTTAGTAAATCCCGTATTCCTCACTCCTAAGTGTCCTTCTCCTGCTTCCCCACTCGGTTATGACACCTGACATTTCTATGGTTAATATCTCCATTACTAGGCAACTTCCAGCGGAACAAACTAGATGGATAGATAGTCCCTCTAAAAGATATCTTTGTCAGTTTTGGGGTGAACTGCACCTTTAAGAGTTTACTGGAGTTTTATTTAAAGCATATTAGTGTTAAGCCTGGGAACTGGAGTTACTATCCGTGTTCTGTGTACCTGTCCAGTCAGGGGGCATTGGATTGTATTATATATATAAAATTCCAATGTTTTCGGCCAGTCGTGACAGTTATTCTTGTTGTTGACCTGGTTATTATTTCAGTAAAAGTAGGAAAAAAAGAAGGGAACAAATGGGGATCAATGGAGGTGAAAGTGATTCAGAGACCATGAGCTGTCAGGTCCTGGAGGGGGACAACGTACAGAAGGTGAGTGAAACGAGGAATATGGAAGAGAAAGATGAACATCCAGGGCGAGAGGCCATGCCTGCCTAAGGTGAAAGACAACAAAAAAGTCTTCGATATCTCCAGGGTCGGGCCCTGCAAGGGGAATCATCCAAGAGCCAGGATTCAGGGGCAGATTCTCCCCAGGACCCAGGACAAGAGACTGAATGCTTCCTAGGACACCCTGTCCAGTGTGAGCTGGAGGAGAAAGACAAGCTAACCGTGCTCACGTGGAACCTTGATGGAAATGACCAAGAGCTAAAGCGCCTTGGTGGGGTGTTCTCCAACATTAAAAAGTAAGATCTGCCATGTTTGCAACATACGCCACATAGGTACTCAACACCAGTACACAACTCCAGTACACAACTCCAGTACACAACTCCAGTACACAACTCCAGTACACAACACCAGTACACAACACCAGTACACAACACCAGTACACAACTCCAGTACACAACACCAGTACACAACACCAGTGATTAAAGGATTGTGCGCGTGAGAGTGTGTGAATCAGCGTTGTTATCAAAAATGAAAAGTGGAAGAAAATGTTTTCGTAAAATTTAATTTAAAATAACATATGACAGTAAAGTAAAAAAGCAACTAAACAAAACTATAAAAGTTGCTTCTGAAACTAACTGAAATAAAATAAAAATAAACATGAACTACTTTCCGTCATCATTTTTAAAAACCATTTAGTTAAAGTAATATTTTGTCTTTCTTCCTTAGTACATGGCGTGTACTGCGTATTCAAATAAAAAATCAGATACACAAAATAATTCTACAAGTTCTAGTCTAGCTCTAGAAATAAAATTTCTAAAATGAAAACTGAAAAAAAAAAGAAAAGCCATTCTGTGCCAGTACACTCACCACACAGTAACTGAAGGGGCAGGAGAGAATTCACCAGTTCGATATAGGGGATGAGTAGGAGGCCAGATTCGAAAGGGCAACAGTGGGCAATTTTAGCCAGAACATCAGGATACCACCCCTTGTCTTTTGAAAGATGCCCAGGGATCTTTTAAGACTTCATAGAGTTAGGACTGGGGCATTAGGATCCACACTGACCACAGGCTAACCTTTTGGCCACACCAGCATCTCTTCCAGCAGCAACCCAGCTTTCATAGTCGGTCTCCCATCCAAGTACTGGCCAAATCAAGACCTGCATGGCTTCGGGTGGATTACCTGGTCTGCACTGCATGTGCTTTGGTTGCTGACAAAAACGTTTTAAACTAGTAACCAACTATTAACCAACTAGTAACCAACTTGGCTGTCTCCTTACCAAATCTCTCTGCTGAGATGTTTACAATTGAACAAATCATAGTTTATAACTGGCGTTGTATCTTCATCAAACTGCTGCCCCTCAGATTTCCTGGTACATTTCTGCTGGCAGACCTTGGACTGTACCAGTGGAACGGTCG
Organism: Mormyrops attenuatus; assembly: GCA_026777985.1. NCBI lineage: Eukaryota > Metazoa > Chordata > Actinopteri > Osteoglossiformes > Mormyridae > Mormyrops > Mormyrops attenuatus. Next base: position 7,204,214 of record JAODKC010000137.1, read on the forward strand.
AGGCTGTGGACACTTTGGGTCATCTCATGGCTCCCCCTGCGTCTCACCAGAACTAACTTATGTGCGTTGTGTTGTCAACCACGCTGTCAAGCATCTCATGCTGGCCTGTTGGATCCTCAAACCTCTCACATGCTTTCAGGTCTTGCTGCAGATGCACTGCACACTCACTGTCATTTGCTGCAGATGCACTGCACACTCACTGTCATTTGCTGCAGATGCACTGCACACTCATGGTCATTTTCTCATTAACCCTTTTTTCCTTGATCTTAGGTCCATCCGGTTGGGGTGCTCATTTTTCCCCCCTCTAAAGCACCCCTGGGGGGTGGGTTCCGCAGCTTGCTTGGGTTCTTACTTTCAGAAGATGTGGTTTGGGCTGCCAGCCCTCCTCACCCTCATTGCCATCCCTCCAGCTGTGCTCCGTCTCTTCAGCTGTCATGACCTTATTCATAGTCTTCATCCGTATCTATTTTTTCAAGCCACCTAAACAGAATGATTACAGCACGTGTCTTTTTTTCTTTCTACAGATATCGCCCTGACGTCATAATGCTGCAAGAGTTCAAAACACCATATCTGAGATTCTTAATGATACATTTTCAGAATTATCGTATTTTTCCAAGTACGCAAAACAATGAATTACTTTTATTATATTATTATAATTATAAATTAAAATAAATGACATGGTTGATTTAGCATTTTTGCCCCGCCTCCCACTCCGAACATCCCCCGAACTATTCATTGATTTAAATAGTTTTATACAAATAATCACAACTGACCATTGTGTATTGTATTTATAATTCTGTAGGATTATATGAAAGGTGTATTCTTCTGAAGGTTTCTAAGCAAATTTCAGTTGACGTTGAATTAGATTTTTGCTTGTTGATCAGTTTATTGTTTTCCAGGACATTTTTCCAGTTACTTCACTTGCATCATGCTGAGAAAGTCTCGAGTTCAGTTATTAAGCTGTAAGGCAGTTAAGCTTCCTTCCGAAATGATGCCAAGGCAACTACTTATGGCTCATGTAAGTTTTGTTACCTGTAGTAGAGATACTGGATTTTGAGTTAGTGTTTTCTGGCTAATACTAACTAATGCTAGCCCATGCTCACCTCCTTGGATACAAGTCAATCAATCAGTCATTCAATCAGTGTTAATTGGCTGTCGATTATATTAGTCTATATTTAGCGTTTACTTTGTCTTGCTGATGCTAGACTTCAAATTTTAATGTTTAAGCGGGAAGAATAAAGATTTCATGAGACTCAAGAAATAATGAAAGATCCAGCAGAGATCAAAGTACTTAAAAATACAGGCTGTAGCTACTGGAAAACTTCACATAACCTTGAATCTTCCACATTTATATTTTATTTGAATGCATGAATGTCTGTCTTCTCAAAGGTGAATTTCTGTGGGCGTGAGTTGTATGTGATGACCTCTCACCTAATATACGGCAAAGAGAACTCCCAGGAGCGGCTCGACCAGATTGGAAAGGTGTGGACACAAATGAGAGATGCACCAGACCACGTCACAGTTATTTTTGGCGGGGACACCAACTTGAGAGATTGGGAGGTCAGACCTTTTATCTGGATCTCAGTGATTGTGTGCGTAGAAAGGTGTATGGAAATCTTTACTGCTACATCAGCAGACGGAATTGTTTGTTCCATAAAAAAACTAACATCAATAAGGTTGTACAATACCTTAGTAATCAATGGTGTTTGCACCCAGGTCAACAACCTGGGGGGGCTGCCTGAGGACATTTCTGATGTTTGGGAGGCCCTGGGCAAGCCAGAAGACTGCAGGTATACATGGGATACGGAAACCAATGACAACAAGGACATTCCTAATCCAATACACATGCGTTGGGACCGCATTTTCACGCGAGCATCCACAGATGGCGCTGCAGTAGTCCCCAAGAACATGGCCCTGATTGGGCAGAAGAGACTTAATTGTGGGTTATTTGCCAGTGACCACTGGGGAGTCCTGTGTGACTTCACTGTTAAGCCTCAAGACTCACCGCATGAGAGCACCTGGTAGGCAGCAACATAAATAATGCGGATTATATTAAATGATGGAAATCGATGGGCAAAGGACAGTTAGGGAACGGTAAGAAAATGAAGAATTTTATGTACTAATTTAAAAATGCTATTTATTTAGTGAAAGACCACCAGAGGCCTATGTGAAAGAGGAGGAAAAGAAGGGAGGCGATGAAATGAAGAAAAATGAAGAGAAACCTCCCAGCATGTCCAACCATGACAAGCCACCCAGTAAAGCAACCAGAATGGCAATTTCCATGGTTAGTCTTTTCAAGGAACATGTGGAGGACAAGGACAAGCTGACTGTTCTGTCCTGGAGCCTCGATGGGCTTGATAAAGGTGCAGAAAAGCGTTGTGGTGGTCTGCTACACAGCATTGACAAGTAAGAGCGACATCAAATGTGTGGTCATGTAAAGTATGGAATGAAAGAAGTGGGGAACCTTGTGGCACAAGTATCTCTCCTCATAGTTAGTAGAAAATGGCCATTGTGATGTCATTTCCTGTTTGTTTTTTTTCCTTCAACAGACACCACCCAGATATTATACTATTGCAAGAAGTGATTCCGCTGTATCTGGGAATGCTGGAGACATATTTTTGGAATTATGAGATTCTTCTAGGTATGCGGAAAAATCACGAACGATTGTTTCTTTTAGCTGCTAATATAAACATATTACCAAGACACTTTGGAAAGCAATGCGTTTAGAAAATATGCATGACTAACATGATTATATTTCATTTTGTTCCCATTTTTAAATAAATGTAGAATATTAAAGAATACTTGAAAAGCTATACTAACCCTGAAAATCAATCATATGCAATTACATGGTTGATAAGTAGTGAGTATTTGTCAAATTCAGGAAGTGATGACGCTTCCTTCACTTGCATCCTGTTGAAAAAGTATCGAGTACGACTTCAACGCAGTGACATCATTAAGTATCCCACAACGGAGATGAACAGGAACCTGCTCGTGGCATACGTAAGCACTCTGCTCTTAAGGCCCCCGGGATGACGGAATACAGCTCAATAATGCATATAGTAGGCAACTGGTTCTCCTCAATGTGTTCTGTCCTGTAAACTCAGCTAATAATCAGCACTGAAGCACAATCCTTTTACATTACAGTACAATCTAATATGTGGTCCGTTTAAAATGTTAAACATAATAATGAAGGTGAAGAAAACTGTGCTCATGCAACTAAAAGGGCGTGATAGTCTGGGTTGTGAGCTGCCTAACCCTAACCCTAACCCTAACTTAACCATAATCATCTCTTTTATTGTTTCCCCTTCTTGAAGGTGAACTTCTACGGCCGTGAGCTGTGTGTGATGACCTCTCACTTAGAGAGTGGTAAGGAGAACTCCCAGGAGCGAATGAACCAGCTCAGGAGGGTCTGGAAGAGGATCAGGGAGGCACCAGACAATGTCACCGTCATATTCGGAGGGGACACCAACCTTACAGATGAGGAGGTCGGGATTTCTGCATTTTTCGTCTTCCTGGGGTCATGGCTTCCTCACTATTATCCAGCAGCGCCAACAATAAATATCGCAATGTTCATACATAATCTCAAGACATTGTGCAGAGAATCAGGTCGGAATATTTTCTGGAGTTGCCCATTCACACATGTGGCACACAACTGGAGATTATCCATAAGAGAGGTGTTCGCACCACCTAGAAATACTCTGGTTGGTTTAGACGAGGGGTAGTGCTTGTGTAGAGTACGCAGGGGGCGGGCCATGACGCTAAGAGTATGCTGCAGAAAATCAAACGTGTTTACAGCGGCCTGCACGCCAGACTCTCCTGTCTCCTCCCGAATGTGGCCCTGATGAGCCACGCCTGTTGCTTGAGGCACTTAAGTACCTGTTTGTCTCATCAGCCCCAGTCCAGTCATTGATGTCACTCCTCTTGTCAGCCCATGTCATGGGGGTTGATTGGAAATTGCCCAGACTTTTGTACAGTTCAGTATGTTCAGTACATGACTGAAGGGGCCCTTATGACTGTCAGTGCATTGAAATGATGCAGCTTCCCTGTGATGTCCTGCGTGCACCAACCTTATCTTCCGTTTTCTTTTGTATGTCTGTGATTGTTCACTGAAAGGTGAGCAAGCTGGGGGGTCTGCCCAAATCTATTTCTGACGTTTGGGAAAGTCTTGGGAAACCTGAAGACTGCAGGTACACACGGGACACCACAACCAACGACAGCAAACGCACAGCCGACGCCACAAGGATGCGCTTCGATCGCATTTTCCTGCGACCGGCCAGAGACGGAGCATCGCTAACGCCTGAGAGCATGGCGCTGGCTGGGCTCGACAGGCTTCGCTGTGGATTATTCACAAGCAGCCATTGGGGCGTCCTGTGTGGCTTCAGCGTCGGGTCACAGGATGTCGCAGATAAAAGTGACGGGTAAGCAAGCCGTGTCATTTCATTCGAGGATTCACTAAGAACTGACACTCCTCTTTGCATTATCATAAGTTTAATACTACATATGTAAGTTTATCACTAAGGGCAGCTATGATACATTTGTGGACTCTTTTGACTAGATTGTCCGGATTGATTTATGACTGATCTTAAATAAATACAGTCATGCGACACATAACGAGGTTTTGGTCAACGACAGACCACATTTACGGCAGTAGTCCCATAAGATTATAATAGAGCTGAAAAATTCCTATTGCCTAGTGCCGCGGTAACGGCGTAATGTTATAGCGCAACATTATTCATGCGTTTGGGGTGATCCTGGTGTAAACAACCTTACTGTGCCATGCGAAGTATATAATGCTTCATAATGATAATAATCAACTACAGGTATGTTACTGGTTTATGTATTTTCTGTAGTTTTAATCGTTATTTAGGCTGTACCATGTCGCCCAGGTGTGTAGTGGGCTGTACCATGTCGCCCAGGTGTGTAGTGGGCTGTACCATGTCGCCCAGGTGTGTAGTGGGCTGTACCATGTCGCCCAGGTGTGTAGTGGGCTGTACCATGTCGCC
>JAODKC010000137.1:7209316-7226743 GCA_026777985.1 Mormyrops attenuatus
TGCCACCTGTAGCGGCGCCCAGGGAGCTGGGGGTTAAGGGCCTTGCTCAAGGACCCACAGACGTGCTGAGGCTGGGTAATAATACAGTTAATAATAATAATAATAATAATAATAATAATAATAATAATAATAATAATAGTATTGTCTTAAGAATGACATTTAATATGAATTAGTTCACCAATCTCACTCTATAGATGATCAAATTGTTTCTGGTAATAAAAAGGCTATCCAACAATGGAAAGTTTCATGTGGCCACTTCCCCCATAGGAAAACCACGGAAAATTAAGAAGCATAAACACGTGGCAAGTTTCAGTGTAACCTACTTAAGTAATTTACCTAGATAATCTAAACATGGTCTAAAAAGTACTTTTGGTGTTATTTGCATCTTTATTGTGTGTTTGGGCAATAGGGTACGCCACCCTTTGCTAATGGACGATACCAGTGGCAAACTATAAATGGCGACCATTTTACTACACTGAAAATGTTCAATGTTTGTCAGTGTACTGAAGATGAAGATGTACACTGTTCCTGCTAATGGTAGGCCACGTGTCCTTGTCTAGTGGGTGTTTGATGGAGAGATAAACACCTTTGGTTGTGTTGCTGTGAACCCATTCCACTAACCGGCCAGTAGTGATGTCGAAACAAAGTTTTCTGAAAGCAATAAAGCAGCCATTCCAAACACTTCAGAAAAGGGTTCATTACTCGACACCTTCACTACGTGGTGCACAGTAGCGACACCTGGTGGTAAAAGGGGAGCAGACCTTAACTGTGGGCACCGCAATGACTGTACCGGTTTAGGTCTTATCTGTGAAATCACTTGTCTTATAAATAAAGGCCATTAGAAACACTAAATGTGTTGCCTGAGTTTATAATTATACATGAATAAACTGTACATCCAATTAGACTATTATAATAATTCATGCATATTTTGCTATTGATTTTCACTCTCTGTCACACACACGTACTACAATAGCTTATTAGGGCCATTGTAGGTACAAAAAATTACTGTGCTTGGTGAGAAGCGTGTTATTCCAAGAAAAAAACTTCAAGATTAAAAGTAATACGTTTCTGAGAAAAAAAAAACTCTTGATATTCCTTTGATCTCAAATGTTTTTAGGGGAAATAGCTGAGCATGCAAACAGTATTACGGCAGCTGTTTGAAGCTGCTTCTGTGTTACTTTCATTGCAGTTCTTAACAACGTTTTTTTTTTTTTACATTGACGAGCGACAATAGCTTTTGTAGTTCAGTGCCTCATAGGCCTACTTCAGATCAAGGGACTATTGCCTTGGTTAACCAACATTGCAGTATGCTGTATATAAAAAAAAATAATAATAAAACCATATAAAAACATTTTAACGGATAGTGTAGTTTGATTATATTATATACGAGGACGTGGTTGTTATGTGACCTAAAGTTTATGGGAGAATTTTATCAATATATTTTTTATTATTAAATAAAAGAAAGCAAAGTAATTTAGAAGAATTTTTAAGTTTTTTTCTTGCAAACTGATGCCTTTAAATGCCTTTAATTTTTCAGTTTTTTCTCAGAATGTTCCCCCCTCCCCCAGCTCAGCATTTCTTTATACCTACAATGGCCCACACTTCCATTTCATTATGTAATTTTGTTTCAGTGTTTTAAGTAATCACTGAAATGAAAAAGATGAAAGGAATGTGAAAGTGCTTGTGGACTGGGGCAAAATACATTGTGAGTGAAGGTTTAAGTTCAGAAACAGTATTTATTCTCAAATACGTTGATTCCTCTTTATATTTCCAGCTTCTCCTACTTTTGAGAATACGTGCGAATGCACAGGGGACAGAGGAGGCAGGGCTGCAAAAATTGCAAGCTGATAGGGGTGTGGATGAACAGACTGCTGCATGGACCAGAATCTCATTGGGTCCTCAGGACACAGACATAATGCTGAACCTCAATCGTGTCTCAGCATAGATGATGTGCTGCTATTATATGCCAATTTCTGAGAACAGACTGAACACCTAACCTATGGACAAAATATTGTTGCATCTACAGGATGTATTTTTTTCCGTAAGTATAATAAAGCCATTTCTAATGTTATATATAATTAACAATATGTTATTTTCTCATCAGTTTTTACCTTATTTGGTGATATTAGTAAAGTATTAAAAGTAATATTAATAGTATTAAATAGTATTAAAAATCCCTAATATTCTGCCCTCACTAGGTCGTAAAGCTGGTTTCTAGCTTGACAGATAGCATAACAGGTCCACAATAAACATCCAAGACTCAGCAGGAACGTTTTATGGAGTTTACTGTCAGAAGCACTGTAAAACTGTGATGCAGAAATGAAAAATAAAATATTACGTTTCTGGTGTAATTAACTTGATTTTACAATATCAAACACTGAGTCATGAACTAGCATGTACATCACACGCAAACACATGAACATATCCCAAAACTTTCACTGATTATACCCACTGATACCCCAGGTATCTAACGGTTAGCTCAATGCTCACATTACATTGAAAATGCCATAGACGGGCTAACGTGTTAGCACCCAAAACTTTAAACTGTAACACAAACTATGGCGGATAAGCTTAACACAATAGATAACTACGTACAGGCATGTGCTCTTTCAGGCTCAGCAAGAAAAGGTTAAGGAAAGGTGGAAAAGACACCAGTTTAGCGTAACAGCCTTTTTTCAGTGGAAAACTGCGTCATTGATCGCGTCTTTATGTCAAGGATGAACCGAGTTTTGATATCGTGATTGTGTCCTGAGCCCTCTGTTTTATTCCCTGTACACACATGACTGTATCGCCGTGCACAGCTCCAACACCCTCGTGAGATTTGTGGAAGACATGGTGATGGTTGGTCGGATCTCCAGTGGAGATGAGATGGCAAACGCGAGTGCATGGAGATGCTGTCTCTGTGATGCCAAGCTAACAGCCTGGACCTGAATGTCTCTAAGACCAAGAAGATGGTCATGGACTTCAGAAAGGAGTGGAGTGGAGAGAGTTAACAGCTACAGGTACCTCGGAGAAGACATCTCTGAGGACCTGACATAGACAACTCACATATCCAACCTGGCGCAGAGAGCTAAGCAGCAACTGTATCACGTTAAGCAGCTGAGGAAATTCAAAATCTCCCCTGCGCCGCAAAAAACCTTCTGCAGCCTTACTGTGAGATCTGAGCATCACTCCCGCTTCTACCCTCAAGCCGTTAGGATCATTAACACCACCAATTAAAACTAAAACAACGTATGATTTCAACCTGTACTTTAAATATCGGGTGGAGTGGTGGCTCTGAGGCTAGGGATCTGTGGCAGTAACTGGAAGGTTGCTGGTTCAAATCCTGTAAATACCCAGAGTAATTCTACTCCATTGGGCCCTTGAGCAAGACCCTTAACCTGCAATTACTTTGTTCTGGGTTTGACGTTAATCTACATCCAGCCCTATGAGGAGGTTCTCCAACTTACAGGGGAAAAACTTGGTGGTTGGTGGCAGGATTGGCCACTGGGGAAAAAAAAACAAAAAAACTTCAGACTAGTCTGGTGCTGAGGTATCACCCCCCACATGGCTGCACTTAGGTTCTCACCCCTGAGATGGTTTGTCATGTAATGGGTGCAGCAACGCGCTGTATCAGTGTGAGCTCCTTACCTCTTTAAATATCATCTCATATTTTCTTATAACTTATTATAGTATCATCACTTTTATATGTTTCTATATCTTTGCCACTTTTTTGTTAATTTATATTATTCAGTATGGTAATATTTTGCACAGTGAGGAGTTGTGGCATTTTCATGTCACTGCTAGTGTGCCATCACATTCATGCATATCACCACTATCCCTGCCATCAGAGGAAGGATGTACTGGAGAGAAGGAAGGCACAAAGGATTACAGTGAGAAAGGGTGGAAGTCCAGGAAAGAAGGACAGGGCTTCTGGTGGTCTGTGGAATCAGTTGTTTCCATATGTATTTACTCGCATCAACTCAGAAGAAGCGGAGAAGAACCTGAAGGAGCTGTGGCATCATCCCAGACTTCCAAAGGCAGCAGAAATGGAAGAGGAAGATGAAGAGGATGAGTAGTGTATGGAGGCATAAGAAAGTAAAGAGTGAGAGGCTGGGAGCAAACTGGAGAATTAGGCTGAGGACATTAGTGAGGATGGGGATGGACCAGAGACGAAGCCACGTGGAAGAGCGAGGACAAGCATGTTCCATGTCAGCCATGGAGGGAATGCTCAGCTCCCACCTGCAATAGGAACTGGATACGTTCCTGTTTGTCGTACCAGTTTGTTGTATGAGTTAGGTGTCCCCGCGACCCACAATCACTCTCGTAGAGGGTAGCCATCCTGCCAGCGGCTTGGTTGCAGGATGGAGGTGGGCGACTGTCTCAGCTGACCTCCTATGGTCAACCCCAGGAATGAAAACTGGTCTAAAGATCAAGTTTGAAAAGCTCACACTGGTGGTAGCTGACTATGGTAAATTAAAAAAATGTATTATCTGTGTAACTGGCCACTTTAATAGAATTGCTTAAGATGCTTTTAAAATTTTACAGCTGTACATAAACTAATGTCAGTGCCGAAACATAGCTGACTCCTGCAGCATTATCCAGTGTCCAGTTCAAACAGCCTACGTGTATAAGCAAGCACTGCAAAGTCCGGGATTATCCCGAAGCCAGTACTGTCCGCTGTTTGCTCACCTGGCTCTGGTCTCTAAGTATCTTCCTTGTTGTTCTAGGATTTGCTCCAGGCATCCAGGGAGTACAATGTCTCCCAGCTGTGAAACTACACTACACTGCCTTAAAAATAGCATATTCAGGAGCCAGAGGGCTTATGACCACACTGCTCTCCTACAGGTTGGTGCTCAGTCGTCTGGTGTAAGGCCTCAGCCCAGCTCCTCTCAGCCAGTTTTCACGTCAGCTAACTGTATTAGGCATGACTCTCAGTACATAAAACATATTTTATGCCCTGGACAAGTAATTGGATGATTTTATTCATCTAAGATTAATAATTGTTGTACTACTGCTCGATATACACTTAAGGTAATATTACACACTGACTCCAGCATACCTGGAACTCTTCTGTAATCTCCAACTCATAACTCCCTCTAGATGCCAAGTCTTGGGCATTGTGTTTTAACAGCAGAGTCATCGATCTTGCAACTGTTTATCCTGCTCGAGGCTGAAGCGGAGGGGGGGGTTTGGGGTAAAGGGTAGACCCCATTCCAGGAACCAGTCCTTGGACTCCAAGAAAGTCCTTAATTTTGCTGTCTCCCAATTCCCTGGAAGTCAGAAGACAGCAAATATCTGGGCCGTCTGGGGGGGTCCCCAAGGATCCAAAGATGCGCGTCCATTTAGAGGAAACATATACAGACACACTGTCAGTCACAGGCAACTTAGAGACACACGTGTTAACTTTACTGCATGCCACACAACAAAAGGAAAAAACAATGTACAATTGAAATTAGGCTCAGAGAGGAGAGTCCCTGGAGCAACTAAAGGGTTAAGGGCCTTGCTCAAAGGGCCCAGGGCTGACATCGCTGTGCCAGCTGCGATTTGAACTGGTGACTCACACAAGCACAATGTCTTATCCCACTGAGTCACACACCACCCCTATAAACAACGGCAGAGAGCAAGCGTGCGTTTCAACCCATCAACCCTGGCAACACTGTTACCCATTATGCTGCTGTACTGCCCTCAAATGTTAGACCCCAGACCTGCATAGGTCATTTAGTCAGTAAAATGTCATTTATTGGCACAGTTAACAGTACAAAGTGAATAATAATTCTTGCATTTGCTCATGATATTTCATATGTCCTGGAACAGGGATCTGTTTATTCTAAATGTGCAGGCATTTATTTTCCTTGCCTTTCTTTCGTGGTAAATAAAAGAGGATATCCACAGTGTCCTGACCCGGACGTGGGTGAAAATACAATAAAAAAAAAATACTTTCTGTATAGGGTATAAAGAAAATTTTGTATAGTGTAAGTATAGTACAGAATAGTATAATTTAGAAATCTTTTAGCTTAAAGTGACTCTCATGTCCATGTTTTGTGTTGCATTCCCTTTGATTAAATATCTTCATAATATTTAAAATCTTGCTGCACTCTGGTTATTAGATATAATATCTATCAAAGTCGCTCACAATTAATGGATCACAGAAAATCGTACCCAGCCTTCTGGCTATATGCAGTCCCCATGCACTTTACTTACCAGGATGGTATTTTTCTCAGAAGAGCACCACTTAGTTAAAGCCTTTCATTAGAATCTGAGAAATTATGTATGCAACCAGACCCACGGCCAGGGTTTGAAAAACAGTGGAGTCTGGGGGGGGGGGGGGGGTGTTGTTATTTACCACAAAAGCATCTTATTGGTATTTTAATTGTGAGTTATAGCAATTGAATTATTTTGATGTCAGACTGGATGTTGACTCCCCCACTGCACATAAATACAAACATTCAATGGACACAGGTATGGCCACACCCTCCCCAGTCTGTGACTTTAATCTGAAACACACTCAGTGTGGTGTGTATGTGTAAAGAATTAGCCTAGCTTTTATCACGGCCTGAGTAAGCATATTTAACAAGTTTCACACAACTGCCTTTGCTCCAGGCGCTGTACCAGATGCTGTCCGTGGAAGTGATGATGCAGGGGGCTGCGCTCACTCACTCGCTCACACACGCCCTCTCTCACAACTCTCAGTGGACATTAAATAACAAGACTAAACTGAATTGAGCATGCATCTGTCTTGGAGAAGTTCTCAGTCTCTGATTTTTTATGCAGTTGTATTTAGATTCAATTTATTTTCAACGCTGAGGTCCAGACTTTGGTTACCTCATATCTGGCTACGCGTATGTATGCATCAAAAAACCTCAGGCCAAGCAAAAATTAAACCACCAAATTATAGCATACGCATGTCCAGCTGCATTTCAGTCACTCTCTGTAGCTGAAGCTTCGTATGTTATGGTGCAGTGTACCGAGTACTCGCAGTAGAGTTTTAAGTCAGATCAAGATGCCAGTGATGTATTCAAGACTATCTGTTTCGAGATCAAGACCAAGTCAAGACCAAGGCCCATACCAACCAAGACCAAGACAAGAATTTTAATCAAGACTAATACAAGACCAAAATTTGAAACTTCACAATCAGAATTTAGATTTTTTTTTTGGTAAAGTGCACCCATATTGGGGTTGTATTTTCATTTATGTAATTCCAAAAGACCCTATTACTGAAAAACTTGATCACATACTCTAAACAACAAGGCAGGCGTATAAAAAACACATAACAAAGTCACATACATAAAGCCCTCCCCCAGCTGACTGACAGATATAGTAAATTACACCTCTAACAAGCAACACTAAACAATAATCACTACCAACAATGTCCAAAACAGTCCAGTATATCATGGGCAGCTGACGATGGATGAGTGAAAGAAATACCTGATGAGCAGCTCTCTATAAGGAACGTTCCGGTTCCTGATGCGGCGTGAGGTGACTTGGAGCTGGGCTGTAGCCATGGTTTGAAAAATAGAGGTCAGGGACCCCGAGGTGATTGGTTGGGGGGTCTCGTAAATAACACATTATATACGGGAGGCTTGTTTTCTGGGGGATAGGCAGTGTTAAGACCCCCAGACATTTGCAACTGATTTTTATTCATGTGAATATTTAGCTTCAAGTTTTATTTTTCGCTCTTTAAAACATTACGGAATACGGAGGTCCGGACCTCGGTGACATCCTGTCTGCCTGGGCCAACTTGGCAATGCTCCCCAAACGAACTATCCACACAAGCGGACAAGCAGGTGCAGGACAGCACGTACATACAGACGGAAACTGTAACCCAGGGTGGTCGAGTTGTAATACAACGGAGTGTGAGAAACCTACGAGCAAACAGAAGATCACGATCGTCCCGGAATCTTTCATGTTAATTTTTAAAGGACCCGCTTGCTCAGTATCTCCTCCCAGCAGCCCCTGCGCCTTCTGAAGCTGTCCAATACCGCCGGGGCAGCTGGGAGATGCAGTTCATTTTTAAGTATATCTGCTACAAGAGGACAGCGCAGGAAAATTAATTTCCGCTTAGTGAGGGGAAAACTGTATATGCATATCGATTCAGATAATGTGTTTTGTAATATTTCCAGACTTACGGCCAATAACAAGACAAAATGGACTCCAGACGGAGACAAGGCCAAGATCAGATCGAGCGGTCCCGAGAACCACAACTCTGCAAGACGCTATACTTATTTGTACTGTTTGAAAAACTAATGAATTAAGATATGTGACCTAAATCACACGTTAGACAGATTTAACGTATCTAAAAGTGCCAATGAATAACGTTTACTACTCTCATACGTATGATGTACCGAGCATGAAAACAGCGGAACACCCCAAACTATCACCGCGATGTCTGTCTTCCCAAGGTGCTCCCACGTTTTAATGCTCATACGAGTTTGTCGCCTAGTGATGACGCAGGCGCGCACTTAATCGATGGTTACGCCCGGTCATTAAAAACACTGCCATTAAATTAAGAGCAACTCTTGTTTACTGTAATAAAAATTAGAAACATATTTTAAAAATGCATTATTCAACAGAGCCGTGTTAACTTGGACCGATTTGGGCAGTTTTTTTGCTGAAATATCCAAAGCTGCGTAGTTGGCGGGGGGGGCCAAGTCTTTCTTTTTTTGTATATCTGCTGGCCGCAGCCGCGTATTGGCTTCGGTCCCCCCTTCGCCGCCCTCCGGAGCTCGCCTACCGAAAGCGCTGCAGCCTGATTAACCTAGGCTGGGAAGACGGAGGGGAGGCGACTGGCACCGTGGGCCGAGAGCGGAAGACGGGGCGCCAGCGGGCGGCAGTGGACGCGGACGGCCCCGGCGCGCACAAGCTCCTCTTTTGGTAAGTTGGCTCAGCGGACTCTGCCGTTTTTATTGTCTCGAACAATAAATCTCTGTTTCCACTCGCCCAAATCCCCTGTTAGCACGCAGAAAAACGAAAGAGTGCCTCACTTTTTTTTTTTTGCTTCTCCCTCCCCTCCCAGCACAGACACCAAATATCCCCAACAGCGTTAGTACGCAGCTCGATATGTACACAAGACTTTTCAGATATATACATTTACATCTCCTAAATATCTGATCATAACGGCCATGTACGCGCCGTTTTCTGCCCCTGTTTTCACCTCCGCGTCGGCTCAGTGTTTGTTTTAGCTGTCTGCTGAGGAAATGTCTCGGCAGTCCTTCCTCTAATAAGTTTTCGCAGAGATACTTATTTCAAGACATCCATGTTTAGTCGTTTTCAGTCTATAATTACATCTCGATCGACCATTGATCGCATTTTCTTTGGACAAATTCTCGTTCTTGGTTAAGGTTGTCTTCAGCATACGAGATGCGGAACACTTACCTGAGCAGACACGTGTATTTATTATGATGTAGTGTGTAGCCCAGTTACTGAGGAGGTGTATTCATTCCCGGTCTGTAATCTGTGTTCATTGTTAAAGCGTTGTGGTAGATCGCAATATCATGGTTTGATGCGCATAGGTGTTGTTCACGTCAGTTGGTAAATAAGCGTGAGTGGTTGTTCAGGGAGGGTGACCTCTGTGTTTTGCAGGATGCAGCTTCAGTGTTGGGCTTTCACTGGACGTGTGAAAATGATCTGTCTCTGAGGAAGACCAAGCAAGGATTCTGAGGGACATTTCAGCTTAAAAAAAAAATATAAAATTCTGAAGGCCTCCTTTGGATGCTCTTAATAAGATGGCAAGTCGAAGGAAGTCCACAACACCTTGCATGGTCGTTCCCGTGGATACAGCGGAGCAGAACCCAGACATGGAGGCCACGGACAAGAAGGAAGGTCCTGACAGTGTAACGGAGGTGACTGTGGAGGGCAGTGCAGCCCCTACTAAATCTGATCCAGGTGAGAATAACATTATCTGCTGTTTTCGCTCACAATCTTTGGACATAAAATTGTATACACATTATGTTTACTTGTTTAGTTGATCAACAGGCCCATTAGTGTAAAAGCAGCCTAAGTTAATTGATTAAATACCTGGCTTAAGCTGGGACTTGCACCAGTAATGTTAATGGTATAGGTCACATCGTCCTACTGTGGTTGCATGTTCACGTGGCGTGAAAATGTCTAACTGAAATAACTCTGTGTCTTCAGAGCACAGCGTGCGGGACCTTGGGGAAGGTGGTTTCGCCCGGAGCACTGCAAAGCACAGCACCCACACTGCCTCTAAGCAGGCGCTTGCCGACTTGGCATCTGTGCATCCAGAGAGCGAGGAGGCCGAGGACGCTACCATCACTGGCATCTCATTGAGCAAGACCCCAATCATGAAGATGAAGAGCAAAGGTGAACCCAAGAGGATTGTCGTTCCTCATAAGGGTGGCGACGAGAATGGAGTGAGGGGGGAGAGTGAAGGAGAGCAGGAGCCTAAGGAGGGGGTCATCTCCAACCCCATAGAAGTGCTTACCCCACTGCCAGTTGAGGCCGTCAAGCCCAGTGTTGTTGTCACCAATCCTAATACCGTTCTGCCTGAACCAAAGAAAACCATCATCAGCTCTGCCACGGTTCTGCCCGCTGGCCTGGCCCAAGTTCTATCTGCCCTGCAGGCCCAGCAGAATGCCCAGACCCAGCTCTTGATACCAGTCAGCAGTATTCCAACGTACAACAGCACCATGGACACCAATCCCTTACTGGTCAACACTTACAACAAGTTCCCATATCCAACGGTTTCAGAAATCATGACTTTGGCTGTCCAAACAAAGTATGCAGAGGAGCAGATCAAGATCTGGTTCTCTGCCCAGCGTCTGAAGCATGGAGTGAGCTGGACCCCGGAGGAGGTGGAAGAAGCCCGGAGGAAGCAGTTCAATGGTACTGTGCACACGGTACCCCAGACCATAACGGTGATTCCAGCTCATCTGTCCTCCACACACAATGGCCTACAGTCAATCCTGCAGACCTGCCAGATAGTTGGGCAGCCTGGTCTTGTCTTGACACAGGTTGGCAGTGCTGGCAGCTTGCCTGTGACTACACCGATCACGTTGACTGTGGCCGGTGTTCCCAGCCAGACGCAGTTGCCCAAGCCGGCTACCATCCAGGCGACCCCAGCTGCCGTGGAAACAAAGAGGGCCACCACTGTCCAGCCACCTTCCCTGACTCCTCAGGAGAACTCGGCACTTACTGCTGATCATTTTGGAATGCGGCCCAAGAAGTCCAAAGAGCAGCTTGCAGAGCTGAAGGCCAGCTACCTAAAAAACCACTTTGCCAGTGACGCGGAGATATCCCGTCTGATGAAGCTGACAAATCTCACCAAGGGTGAGATAAAGAAGTGGTTCAGTGATACACGCTACAATCAGCGCAACTCTAAGAACAACCACGTCATCGTCTTTAATGAGAACACCAACAGTGCCAACAACAATACCACCATTGTGATCGACTCTAGTGATGAAACCACAGAGTCTCCTACATCAGGACCGGTCAAGGAGAAAGAGACGCGTAACAAGTCGTGGAACCCTTTCCCTGACTTTACCCTCCAGAAGTTTAAAGAAAAGACTCCGGAGCAGCTGTTGGTGTTGGAGGAGAGCTACCAGAAATGCAGCACACCCACTGATGAGGAGCTGAGCAGACTGAGGGGCGAAACCAAGCTGACCAGGCGGGAGATCAATGCCTGGTTCACAGAGAAGAGGAAAGCTCCAGCAGACTCAACAGAGCAGAAGAAGGAGCAGGCTGATACCGAAGCTGTTACCAGCCTCCCTTCACCCAAATCAGGAAGCCAGACGCCGCCCAGTAGCCGACGGTGGGGCAAGGATAAAATTGGGAAGAAGACACCTGAGCAGCTTCACATCCTAAAAAATGCCTTCGTGCGTACACAGTGGCCCACAGCTGAGGAATATGACAAGCTGGCAGAGGAGAGTGGGCTGCCTCGGACCTACATTGTGAACTGGTTTGGGGACAGCCGGTATGCTTGGAAGAATGGTAACCTCAAGTGGTACTATTTCTACCAAAGTGGGAATGTTGAGCCCATGAATGGAAGCGGACACAGGAAGCGAGTAAGGGGCCGGAATCGGAACCGGGGTTGGAGTAGGTCCCGGAGCAGGCGGGCCAAACGATCCTCAGGCTTGGGGAAGTCATCACCTCCTATCAAATTCAAGACTGGAAAGGAGATTCTCAAGGAGTACTACCTGAAACATAAGTTCCTGAATGAACAGGATTTGGACGAGCTCGTGGCAAAGACAAATATGGGTTACGAGCAGGTGAGGGACTGGTTTGCCGAGATCAAACGGAGGGAGGACCTAGGAATGGACGCTTTCGATGGGGGGCCGGAGAATGGGGAGCTGGCGGAAGGGGAGGAGTCACAAGGGGAAAGTGAGATGGCAGCTGAGGAGCAGGGTGAAGTTATTCGTGGTGAAGATGATGATGACGATGACAGTGATGACAGCGATGCATGGGAACCCCCACAGAGTGTCAGGCGAACTCTGTCTGGCTCAGAGGATTAGTGACAGACAGCTACCCGTCTTCAGTAAGTACTAACCTTTGGGTTAATTTGATCTCCTTCAGAATTCACGACCACAGTGATTAAAAGCACATAATGAGATGTTTGTAAGATTCTCCAAAAAGCTGGGAAATGCATGCATATGCTTATTTATGCTGAGTTGTGAATGTGATCCCTGCATCCCGTTCGTCTTCCTAGCGCTGCCTGTTTACTCGCCATGAAGCAGGAAGGTGGAAGTCTGTGTTCTCAACATGGAGCAAGGAGTGCACTGCTTTCTCTTGGCGTGGTTGAACCAGAGAACTGCCACCAAAGAAGTGGTGCCAGTTGTCTCGCCCAGTTCCAGCGAGGAGCCATTTTGCCAAAGTAACGCTGCTGCAGACGTTTGATTCCTGCGCTCTTCAAGTTCCCCAGTCAGTTTCCATCTGAACATCTTTGTGAACTGGCAAATACTTTGCTTTGCACGTAAGACATTGAGGTACTGTGATGACCAAGATGTTTATGATCTGGGTAATAATGTCACTAGACATTGAAGAGTCACCTTCTCTTGCCTGTTTTAAAAAATAAGGTATTAACCTTGCATTTTTTAAGAAAGAAGCATATCACTGTTCATATAAAGTTAATTCCTCAACAGATAATTTCCAGTCACGTCCTTGTGCTAATAAGTAAACCATACAACATTCTGGTCTGCATATGGTGGTACAATTCGCTAGTGCAATCTAAACTCTGATTTTAATTTGGAGATTAAATTAGCTAAAAATTTGCTTGAATGCAACATGTTATTTTCCTCAAATGATTTCTAAGAAATCCTTTACTAGGACAGTAAGCAAGTGGTTTTATTAGTATTGCAGATGCTATGTGGTTAAAAGTAAAATAACTTTAAGCTTGATTTTTAAGGAAACGGTGCCTTTATCAATAAAATTTTTGATCGCTTACTGCCATATTTTACAATAGGCCTTTTTCTACACTCTTATTTTAGAGTTGTCTTGCTTACTGTATTTTTTTCCTCTGTTTTGAATATCCCAGTCATATATACAGGAAATTATCAAGTGACAGGAAGGCAGCATGTTCACTTACATTAAGGTCGTGCTACTTTTCTGAAGTTCTGAAGACAGTTTGACGTCCTGTATTTCAAAAAGAAGCGTTTTACGTAAATTTACCTGCAGTCTTTATAACATTTTGAAGAATTCTAGAACAGTATTTATTATTTTATAAAAAAGAGTATAGTCAAAGAGCAATAAGATCTAAGGTTAGCCTTGAACTTCTAGTTTTATCAGTGACCTAAATCAGTAAATGTTTGGAGAGATCTAGAAAGAGCTGTTTGGATGAAGCTTTTTGTGAAGGAATAGGTGTGATGTTTTGAAACAGTCATGCACAGTAGGTTGCGAACCGTGTCTGTTACAGCAGGACCTGCTTTTGTGATACTTGTTGGATACTTGTCTTGGATTAATGGAAGCAGAGTCACAGGAAGGGACTACAAAAACTGGACCGTAGACAAAGTGTTACCCTAGTTGGTTCCTGCTTGCAGCAACTATGAAAGAGGAAATAAATTCTTGCTCTGTACATACATTTTATGCTCTTGTATTTGGGGGGGGGGGACTTTTTAATTGTTTTATACTTTTTTTAATTTATGATAATTATCAATATAGCCTTGAACTAATGTATGTTACTCAAGTGGTGTTCATTGAGATGATCGCTATGTAGGTGACCTTGACATCTCTTTGCTTTTTGTATGGGAAAAAAACATTGCTATGGCCTAATGATTTAAAGCAGTATTTCTTTTTTTTTTCAGTCTGTGCCTCAGTTGATTTAAGCTTGCAGTGTGCACTGGAGTCCCGTTGAAGTAACTGATGCTTTGCCTCTGTTGCATTTCCATTAGACAAAGTGTAATGATTGCTTCTCTTACTTTCTCCTGTAAAGTCGTAGACTTCTCAGACCGCATCTCTTAACCAAAAAAAAATGCTTTAATAGTTTGTTTGTCATCTTGTCCTCTAAATTTTTTTTTCCTTCTCAAGCATAGCACTTAAAGAATATAGATTTTAAATATTAGACCACTTATGAATGTTATTTGAGACTATATTGACTGTTATAGGTTATATAGATTTTTTAAAAACAGATTGACATTGGCAGAGTTACAAGGAACCTTAACATTGTTGATGGGATGTTTGCTAAGAATAATGTCCTTTGGGTTTATCTTTATATACCACTTTGATACTGAAAATCCATTTGGAACAAATAGCTCTTAATCCTACCTGTGCAGCAGGGTTGTGGCGGGAAACACATGGATTTATTAAAGCTTCTGTGCTACAGAAATACACAGAGATCTTTTGAGCACCGTTTTTGTCAGACAACAGATTTTTTATCCCCGGGTAATGCTTCATGTCATTCAGTAAATGAAATGGACCATGTTTATGGCACTGTTGTTTTCACGTGGGTCAGAGAGGATATGTTTTATACTTGTGTTTGGAAAAAGTAATTAATAAAGGGCTTATGAAATCATGGGAATTTATTTACTTTTGCAAAGTCTTTCTGAATATTTTGTGTGTTTTCCCCTCTGACAAGAATTATCGAAGCGTAATGTCCGCTACTCTGTGAAAAGGACATTATTTTGATAATTGTAGGCTGAATTTATCACTCAGACAAATATATTCTGCATTGCTGTATAAAATGTGAATATTTAATGTCACTCGGTTTTAGCCAAGTAAAACTTAACTAACTGTAATTAACAGTTGTAGCATATATATTTGCTTGAAGTGAGCTTAGAGTATTCCTAATTAGGTGTACAAAAAATTAACATCTATTCCTTTATTTAGATTTTTTTCGTGTTTACTGTGCGCCGTAATCCCAGACATGGTGGATCGGAACCACAGTTCCGCCTCTTGTTTCCCCGCGGTCCTTTTACCGCGTTGCACAGACAGGGGCGCGGGTTTGGGGCTGAGCTGTTTTAATTGCTGCATTCTTTTTAAATGGAGATATTTGGCAGTACGTTTGACGACTCGGTGTTTGAAGAATGCAGAAATAGGGTCCCTATTGCTCTTTCTTCCTACAACGCAAAAAGTTGTGAACCTAAGGTAGGTTTCTTCCTACTTCAAATAACACGACGAGGTACGCGTTACTGGTACAAACTAATTAGTCGAATGTCTGTGTTTGTATTGGTACGTAACGTGCTTTACATGTGACAATGTAATGAAACGTAGCATGATACTAGCATGAGATTTAATTAAAAATCAGATAAGTGGCCAACATTGATTGGAAAATCGATAGCATGTACGATGTGCACGTCATGCTTTGTAATTTTTAAAAATGAAGAATTGTTCCCCTGTCCAGTGATATTCAAAACCTTTTCTGATGCAGTGGTTCTGTGAAAATGTACCGACAGATGATGCATTGGAGGAGCAGAAAGTTTTCAAATTCCGTGCAGATCTGGCTTATAGTCAAAATGATTATAAGGTAATAACCCTTCTCATACTAAACCATTCCTTTACCTTCATCTAAGAAATTATGCCATTGGCCATCTGTGACTGAGGCACGAATCATGGAACTGGGTGACTGGAAATGGCTCTAATTATTCGTATGTACGTTCATTCAGAAAGCTCTCGCGGACTACTCCACGTGCCTGTCCCTTATACCCAAGGGAAACCTCGCCATCAGACGGGATGTGCTGGAAGGCCAGGCCAGGTGTCACTGCCATCTTGGCAGACGCAAGGATCCCCTGGAGATTGCTGACCTGCTGGTGAGCTCCTTTATAGTCATGTGTTTTCCCTGCTCCACCCAATAATTAGACCATCTTGATTATTTAAAATAATTTGTATAATTATGAATTGAATTTAGATTTTAGATTCACCTTGATTGTCCTTGCACAAAAGTGCAAGTACGGTGGCAGTGAAATGCAGTTTGGCGTCTAAGCTAAAAGTGCAAAATGATGCAACCATAAAAAACTTGTGATGTAAGTAATGAGTGTATACAGAATCTATTGGGGCTTTTCCACTGCCACCAAGTTCTGAGCCATACTGTGAACTGGTGGTTTTCCATTGTAAAGTATCTGAGCCATACCCGAGCCGTACGGTGGCCCAGACAGGTCAACGTAATACAAAAGCCACAACACGAATGCAAAAGCCGCAAAAAAATACAAAAGCCACAAAAAAAAATACAAAAGCCGCAACACAAATACAAAAGCCGCAAAAAAATACAAAAGCCACAAAAAAAAATACAAAAGCCGCAAAAAAATACAAAAGCCACAAAAAAAAATACAAAAGCCGCAACACAAATGCAAAGGCCGCAAGAAAAATACAAAAGCCGCAACACAAATGCAAAGGCCGCAAGAAAAATACAAAAGACACAACGGAAATACAAAAGCCATAACAAATGAGCCACAATGTATGGAAATGCAGCGGCCTGTCTGTCTATATATGTATTTTGTTGGACCAGGTTATTGGGACTATTATTGCTGGTAGACAGGCAGGGTGCAGGGGAAGTTTTCAAAGTTTCATAAGGAAGTGAAATGTTGTTATCGCTTTTTATGCGTTTTTTCCGTGTTTGATTTGAGCACAAAATTGGAAATGGATAAACGTCATAATCCGTTTTGTGCTCAAATCAAAAATGAAAAAACGGATAACGAGCACAAGCGCTCACTTTCTGTTTTGGTTTTTTCATCTAACACAAGTGGCTTAACTCTCCGAAGTGACAGGTTAAACGGTAAAAACCATAAACATGAATAGCATTAGAGCAAGGTACGTCTTTTTGAGAGTGGGGAAAATTCGTGCCGAGATTTCATTGCGGTCAAGCTTTTCGTACTATGCCAATACACGGTGAAATCATGCGTGCTTAAAATATGGTACATGCGTAGACACATGCACTAAGGTTTAGTAACATAACTGTCATACCGCGCATACGAAAATGACAGACTCGATCGAACATAGGAAAATCCTGTACTTAATACATAGGACAATAAATCTTGAACCATATTTCAAGTCAAGTCAAACCTA
>JAODKC010000137.1:7226843-7253086 GCA_026777985.1 Mormyrops attenuatus
AGAGCAAGTTGAGGGAGGCGTAAAGACAATTTCCCCACGGGGATTAATAAAAGTGATGATTATCTTATCTTATTATCTTAACTATGCATGTGACACATAAAACTTCTTTAATCTTGAGTCTAGTTTAGTAAAGTGTCCTGGCTCACAATACTATTCAACAGAAGTTCTGCTGGCTAATAATTACTTGCAATGCAGGACTTTTAGTGTTTGTAGGTCATTCCATCCTATGGTTGTTGCCATTTTACATCTGAAGAAATACTGGACTTCCTTCACGATAAAGTATAAAATTTGTGAAGGGGAGGGGTCAAACCACGAATACAGGACAAATTGTATCCCACATTGGTTCAAGATGGGTCACGGTATTTCATTTTTACATACTGGATGATCAGGTAAAATACAGGATGGGTGACAGCTCTATTTCAATCTTAAAACTAAACTTGGTTAAACTAACTCCGTCCTTACCAGCAGATGCAGATGTCTAGTGGCCTAAATGAAATCGAAACATTACGCTATGTAAGGCGCTTTCACACCTAAGTTAAGGAACCTATGGGGTATTCCATGAAAGTAGCTAAAGAAAGTCAGACTTCCCCTTTATCCTGCTTCGGGGAATACCCCCTGGTCGTGGTTTACAAGTCAAAACAACGGAGAATAAATAAGTCGCCTTTGTTAGTTAATAATTTGTTAGTTATTGGGGGGATCGATCGATCAAAACGGGACACAGCCTTTTATTTATATTTTATTTTACTTACGACCTGTGACATGTTTATGACTCTTATTACATCTGGCCAGCAGGCCGATCTTTCGTTTAAAACGGAATAATAAATGACGTAACATTATTTCTAACTTTCCACTTCCGTTGTGGCTTTTGTATTTTTGTTGTGGCTTTTGTATTCGTGTTGCAGCTTTTGTATTACGTTGACCTGTCTGGGCCACTGTAGAGCCGTACTCACACTGACTTGAACCTGCTTACTAGCAGGGCCAAAAGTGTGACCAAACCGAGCTGGTTGCTTCACCACCATCCGCTTGGTCGAAATGCATGGAGATACCGCTGCTTTGCGCATGGATTATCTGTGTCTGAATTCAGGGGCTGCATCCTTCAAAGGGTGCATTCAAAGACCGAATGCGTCACAGTGGTGCAAAAAGGCTGTCCCATGCAGAAGGCTCCTTGAAATGTGGTCTAGGAATGCATCTTCCTTTGGCTGATGTACCCAGTGGATCCTTCGCAGCCCAAAATATCCCAAGATTCATTGCTCAGAGGTATAGTGGGCATGTCCGAGCTAGGCGATAGGAGTGGTGTTTTGTGACTCAAGGGCAGGAACGGCTGGTGAATCAAATAGGAAATTATCCGTAGACCAGACGGTCCCATTTGACAATGCAGGCTATGTTCGAATTTGGGGGCTGCATCCTTTGAAGGACATGGCCTATGTAGCCTTTGTAGGCTGCCTCCGTCAAAGGATGTAGCCCCTGAATTCGGGCACAGTCTATATATGTTCATACTTCACTTTTCCGCGTGCGCTTTCGGCTGCGGATGAAGGGACATGGCGCAAATTTTGTCTTTGGGGTTTGGCTGCAGACAGCTGCAGTCAGTGTAACCCAGATTTTTATGTCTAGCAGAAACCATGCTCTTCTGTGCGCATTGACCGCGCATATGCAAGATAATTGATTAGGTATTTCCAGTAGGTGGCAGCACCGACTTTCGCAAATCAACGGTCAACAGCAAAAGAGTAAGAGGAAGACTAGTTGTCATTGTTGTAGGAGTAGCTATGGTGAGTAGCTGTATGAGGAGGGTTGGAGGTACCCGCATGTCTAATTTTTTGTATCGTCCAGACATACTGAGATATCCGGTATTTTATAAAACAACACTGTTTGACATTTTGACATATTGGCAATAAAATTCACTAAGGGGGGGGCAGGGGATCCTGGCTAATTTTGCTGTAAGGATTTCAAAATACCTTGGTATGCCTTATTACCATAATACCACCGATGTCTTGACTAATAACTTTAAAACTGTTCAGAAAAGTTTGCCTGTATCACTACACTGCTTATTTTTGTGTTTGTTGCAATACATTTGCCCTCTCCTAGTCTGGTTGAATGTCACCGCTGTATGCAGCACTGACAGATGTAATATAAGCAAAAGCTGCCACACACTTGACCGTTTCAAGCCCAAAATCACTGAGGTATGAACTAGGCTTTAGTAGTATCTCATATCGCGGTATATCGATGCATTCCCAGTAACTTGGAACTTGAAAATTTCCAACCTACTACTTAAAAAAAGTACTAGAGAACAGCTGAACAAAATGTATTTGTAATGCAAATTTAAACAAGCGCATGCTAATTCCACCTAGCGTTTGATACTTGCGTAACACGGTAATTGTCACAGACATGCTAGCGGAAATAAGCACACAGTAAAAAAAAACTAAAATAATAATTGCAGAAAGTAAATCATGATGTACGCCGTGTGAACAGTATATAAGCATCTCTTCAGTTGTATGTCACTCTCAGAACCCGGCAGCGCCTTTACCAAACCGACCCAGAAAGTGAGCCGGAACCGCGCTGTAACTAGTCTCTCTTCGCGGTACGGCTCTGGTACGGCTCCTGTATGCGCCACGATTGCAGTTTCTGTACTGTGTGTTAATGTGTTGATATATATACTGTGTATTTAACTATGAAGGAAGATTATGCAGTCCATAGTCTTGGCTGGGGTTTACGATATATATTTGCTAATGGAATGGTGTAGCTAAAGTGACTAATATATTAACATTGACATGGTATATTGCATTGGAAGCACAAACATGCAGTGTGTGGAATATGTCAGAATCACGGCCTTATTGTGTTTTTCATGGACAGAGGAAGGAAGCGACAAACACAGGCCACCTTACGTGCGCTTTAAACCTTCAGCTAACAGTCCACCAGCTCTTCGGAGACGTTGGTGAAGAGATCTCAGTCCTTCGGCAGCTCGTCTCCCTACACCCTTATAACCCCTGGTACTGGGGGAGGTTGGCGAGGCGCTACTGGGCCCTCGGTCCATCTCCCAGGGACAATGGGTCCCGAGCTGATGGACACCACGGGGCAGAGATGAGCATAGGGGCACAGTCAACTGGACAAGGGGAGGACGTCCGGTTAAAGGCTTGCTTGTGTTTCGTCCGAACCAGGTGACTAAAACAGATCATGCAGTAATATGATTATTCCCGTTATGTACCTGATCTCTTCATGGTCAGCCATCTTGTTATATCTTCCTGCATTAGTCTCATATTTCACCCCTTTACTTATTGTTTACATACACATTGCACTATGTATATTAACCCACTCCTGTCAGTGCTGTTTGTATGATACACTGTGATTCTGGGACAGTGTTTTTTCCATCCCACTGCCTCCTGTGCGTGGATTGTATGACAATAAAGCACTCTTAAGTCAGTTGATTTGACCTTCCCCCTGCATGTGTAACTGACTGATTATGCATATTTTTCTACCTCCATAGACTTCTGATTCATTTGCTGAGGATCCAACAATCCTCTTTTGTGCTCCAGTGCAACGAAAGAGCCCTGGAGGAGGTGGAGGAGGCCCTGCGATGCTTGGGGCCCGATGCGAAGACCCTCCAAGTGATATCAGAGGTGCGAAGTCTGTTCGGGCCTTTCAATGCCAACGTGTGTTTGCAGATAAGGGTGGGAAGGCGGCTTGTGCCAACTTCCAAGTAGTCACCAACTAATAATGTGCTGAATCGATGGAACAGGAATGAGGTCATCGTTCTAGTGATCTCTCTGGAGATGCAATCAACTGTTCTTACAATAAGAATTTTAATGGAGCTCACTGCTAAATGTTTTTATTTTAAGAAACATCTTCAGCATCTCATTCCTGCCACCACAGCCATTTCCCGTGACCTAGAGAGGCTCTGACATTGACCTACCTGCTTTCCTGCTCCTTTGCCTCCAGGTGATGGCCGAAGACCTTGTGCCGGAGAAGATGAAGGAGGACAACCAGGATGGCGAGAGCCTGGATGCTCTGTGCAATGTGGACTTTGACGAGCGGTGGTATGACAAGCTTAAAAGGCGACTCAGCTGAACAGAGTGTGGTATCAGGACTCGGCCACGGGGAGGCGCTGTTCTCCTCGACCAGCAGCCTGGCTGTGGTTCCAGGTGTCTCGCAGTCCTGCAGTCAGTGCGGCATGGATGGACTAATATTTCTGAGGAATGTATGACTTTTATTAGTGATGGCCAAATTAAGGTTAGTGAACCATTTACTGTATGTTTTCATCCCACTAGATGGTGCTCTTGGTTTGCATTGGGGCATGAATTGATTCCTGTTTTTGAATAGAGCACCATCTAGTGGGGCCATAAAATACAGCAAATGATTCATGAAGCTTCATCTGGCCATCACTACTTTTAGCGTAATAAGCTTTTGGATCCAGTTATTGATGAAATCTGTATTTATGTATTAAATGTACTGTATATTGGAACATTCCACACAAACAGGGCCGTAACGACACGGACTCAACCTAAAGTTTTCCGGTTCAGACGAGGAAGGGCTTGCTGTTCTGCTCTAGTCCTTAACATGTTCCAGGTCTCTGAACGGATCATAGTTTTAAGTGATTTTTAATTTAAATTTACCATGCACCCAAAATGCTTAGTAGCATGTATTAAATGAACAAGGAACTTAAAATACAAAGAGGACTTCCAGTTTGCTTAAAAGAATATTTTTAATGTTAGTAGAAGAGAGAGGGGATGTCAAACACTGGAGACCAGACCCCCCCCCCCCTTCCTTTTCTCTTCTGCTCAGCAATGTGCAAAAATAGTTAGTATTAGTATAGGTAGTATCACTACCACTTCCTTCAAAATAATTTCACTCACTTCAAAATTATAAAATATTTTCTCAAATGTGCTCTTTTTTGCTGTATTCAATATCATTGGCATTATATTTTCATGTTGACCTACAAAGAATCTATTCGGTGAATTCTTCTTAAGGATTTATCCATAGCCGCTGCAGTAGATGAGTTTGACAGTTAAGCAGGTTATTCCCATTAAGATCCCAAATTCCTAGCAAGAGCCAGCTAAACTTTGGACTCCCACAAGTCACACACACAGCCTTGACTGCTTAAATGCCAAATGCAGTATAAATACAGGCTTTCCTGAATACAGCGTCATTAGCGGTTAGCTGCATACTGACCCGTACTGTGCAGCCGACCGGCGATGCATAAATAAACCGTTTCTGTTGAAATGGTGCCAGTTTTCACCAGTTACTGAGGAGCAATTCTCATTGTGAGGGTGCAGCAATGTTGCTGGGGTGATAAAATCCCAAGGCCAGCCTGTTAGGCCTGGTTACGGGCAGGAGAGGGCCGTGCTGGATGGTTTGCCAGCTCGGGTCCCTCGTGGTGTAGTCGCTGCAGAAGAACGGTCGGTGGATGATGGGCCGCCACGATATGGGGGCAGGTGGTGACACAAACGGTGCCCAAAAGCTTGGCTGGGCCCCTAGCTCCTGGGCTTGGGGAAAGAGCGTGGCCATCGCCTGCATTGGGGGCAGAGGCTGGTGGGTCGGGTCCGGTTGCTCGGGAATGCCGGGAATGGGCTCAGAGGCGGCGTAGAGCTGGCGGAACTCCAGGTCAAAGGGCTCAACACTGCTGCCCTTGACAAAGACATTGACGCCCCTGTGGATCTTCCAGGACAGCCAGGTGAAGCTGTGGGGCAGGACAGGGAGGAGGTGTGGTCAGGTGCACAGTCACACATATCAGCCCACTTGCGTTTGAAGGACAGCGTTTCTGCACGACTCTGTAAAGGAGAGCGGGGAAATGACATGGGCCATTTTTGGACTTATGATCCATTTCTGTTCAGCTGCCGTGTCTTTGGATGGCACCACATGGGCTGGAGGTGGCGTTTGGTTCAGTGGGTATTAGAATGATGTCACCATTAGGCCTAAGAGCTTCTATACTCCAATTGCTCCAGGTACTAATCTGACCCTGCTTTTTCAAAAAGGCACATTTTTTTGCGTTAAAACAAGTTCCACCTCACCTGAAGGACCCTGCGAGAACCTGGGTGCGGTCGATGATGACAAACTTCTCCTTGACCAGGCCACTGAACTTCCTGCCGGATTTGGCGTAGTACGTGCCCCCCCGCACGCTGCGGATCGACATCCGCTGCAGGGAAATACCTGGCTGCCTCACCAAGACTCATAAGAATATGTTTTATTGTGAAATAATGTCACACCTTTTGTGTGTTAATCCTTATTAATGAGCTTTAATACTTCTATAGGGCCTTCCCCATTATAATTGCCTTAAATAGTTTAACACCAAAAATCATTAACAATAAATTCCAACTGTGAAGAAAGGTAAAACAAGGCAATAGGTGGAAAAACAGGAAAAAAATCCTTAGCAAATTTGGTTTTACATTTGCGTCCTTTCAAATCATTTTCTTTTAAGTAATTAGTGTAATGTGTACTTTCACATACGTGCGAGTGTCAAACTCGCACTGCGGTTCTGCTGTACTCACTTTCAGGTGGGAAGCAGTGATCTGCAGCTTCTGGCACATCTCCACGAAGAGATGGATGTTCTCGCGACCCAGCAGGAGGTAGGTGAACACGCCACGCTTTCCCGTGGCCTCCAAGATGTCGCAGAATATCTCCACGTCGCTGAAAGCGTCGACAACGACTGCCAGCACCTGCGGCCATGTGGGTGTCAGTGTCCCTCTCCCCAGTTCCCCGGACCCCCGTCTCAATGCCGCGAGGTGAAAGCATTCAGCCAGTCATTGGTAAACACGTACAGGTATAAACGGGTACATAAAACAAGTTGTACAGCTGTGAGCTCATACCTTAAACTCAGAATCTTTTGCATAGTTACATCAGTCATTGAAGCTATCTCACCTGGATTTTAGAAAGGGAGGGGGGACTTACAGTGGTAGCCTTGTTGATGGACTCGCGCAGCAGGTCTCGTACACTGCTTGTCCTGTTGGACCCAAGAAACATCTCCACTGTGGGCTGCTCCTGCAGCTGCGAGCTCCCCTGAGTAATGGGAAAACGGCGATCAAAGTCGGATGGCTTGGTGTCCACGACGTCGGGGCAGTACATCTCAGAAGACCCTGAGGAAGCGTCCGTCTGCTCCGGGTTCCATTCCCCCTCCCCTCTGGGACCGTTGGCGTTCTTTAGGATGTAGTCCTTCTCCTCCCGGGACAGGAAGTCCACTTCCACCTCGTGCGACAGGACCTCGCAATAGGCGGCCAGGCTGCGGTCCAGTAGGGCGTCAGTGGCCAGGCGAGCGCTCTCGTTGTGGCTCAGGTCTATCTCTGACACGAGAAACGATCTGTAACGCATCTCCTGCACCCTTCGCCTCACCTTGCCCACCCGGTGGCACCTCGAGAAGCGGCCGCTCTGTGGCTCCATGTCGGGGAGGCACAAGAGCCGGGCTCCTGGTGTTCTGGGACGCTGTCAGTCGAGGCATGGATAAGCACAGTTCGGCTGCCAGCTGAGACACCCATCTCAGGGCGGGGCCATGTGGCACAGCAGAAGATTGAAAGGTATGATCACATGGCTGTCAGATCAAATTAGTAGTCAGCGGTTACATGAGAAGCCTTTAATAGCTTTTTTTCCCTGTATGACACCTATGATGGGTGGTGCATTAACTGAATCTCAGTTTAAGGTTCACATGTAATCGCTGTTATGTAAAGCCCTGTTAGGTAAGATTTGTGAAAACAATTAAGGCCAGTGAACGCTGAACGATTCAAGACAAGCAAAGTGTTTATTTGATTACCAGACAAAAAATTGCATATATAAAGTACATATATAAAAATAGTGCATACGACATTTTCTGTACAATTCAACAAAAGATACAGGTCTGTTCATTGATATCACACAGAAGTGTTAATGCAAGTTCACGGGAATGGCAGCTTCAGGCTGCTTTATAAGTATCCAGCACATAGACCCTTAAATTAGTCTTAAGTCTGGGTAAAGGCCTTTGATGATGGGTGGGTCATTAAAGGAATGTTTAGTCAATGAATTACTGAGGGTCAAAAATCTATAAGTACGAATGAGTGTGGTCACATGATATAACCAGGACCTGTGGATAAAAGTGCATGTCACACGGCTGGTGCTTTAAAATTACTGGTGATCTGTGATCTCTGGGCCGCCTTCACAGGAATGGGGCTCCGGGTGGTCTGTAAGCTCTGGGCAGCCTTCACAGGAATGGGGCTCCGGGTGGTCTGTGAGCTCTGGGCCACCTTCACAGGGACAGGGCTCCTGGTGGTCTGAGAGCTCCAGGTCCCTACAGAACACCTTCAGAGGGACGGCGCTCCTGGCGATCTGTGAGCTCTGGGTCCCTGTGGGTTTGGTGTGGGCTGCCTTCACAGGGATGGGGTTCCCGCATTTGCTCTGGCGTGGGCGGCCAGCTTTCGGCGCAGCTGTTGCGCATCCCGCATCAGCTCCCGCTCCCTGTAATCCAGCTCGGCCCGGCACCTGTCGAGAGAGACTGGGCCAAACGGAGCAGGCGGCGCCAGGTCAGCTGTGCTACGATGTTACTAAACAGAAAGCGAGGCTGTGACCTCACAGTTTGTAGGACCCTGGAGCAATGACAGTCACAGGTTACCTTGGTCCAGCCAGTGTTATGACCGGCAACACAGGATAACCCAGCCCTCTGGGGGCCAAAGCCTTTCTTAGCAACAGAGGTGTGATACCCCCCTCTTAAATGGCATCTGTCATATATATTTAGCTTAACATCTCATACTGGTAAGGCTTCTCCCAGCATTATATGTAATAATCATAATAAGTACTTTATTGATCCCCGTGGAGAAATTCTCTTTATGCCTCCCCCAGTTTGTGCACTCTAGGTGTAAAGCAAGCTGGCCAGGAAGGGCAGCCACCTGTTGTGGCACCCAAGGAGAGGGGGCTTAAGGGCCTTGCAAGCGTGCTGAGGGCAGGGCAGGCTTGAACTGGCGACCTTCTGCTCACAAGCACAGAGGCTTTGCCCTCTGAGCCACACGCTGCCCCCACTTATACTCTTACTTCAAATACATGGTGTTCCAATGCTAATATGTCGCCATATGCGCTAAACTAAGGGGCGCATTATTGCTGTCAGTGAGCACAGACTCACAGGGCACAGACTCGTCTGTGGGGGACCGGTCGCTCAGGCGGATGGCATTGGGCTCCCGTTGCTGGGGGGCTGCTTCATGTTGTCTGGGTGAGCAGGGAGACCAGCACGCGTCTGAAAGGAACACACACACACACACACACGTCATCAGCATCTCCCAGCCTTGGGTGCTTAAGTAGTCCTGCTGCCTCTAATGGTCTCGGCTCCAAACTCACCGAGTGACTGGCCCTGATCCCCACACCGTCGCTGCCTCTCGGTCTGCATTCCCAGCGTCCGTCTCCGAGCCTCGGCCGCACTCGCAGCCTGGGCCTCATTCTCCTGCTGAGGCCTCATCTCTACCTCCTCCCACTACACAGAAAAACACAGCCCCCACAGTCAGGAAACTGGCACAAAATTTAACCCCCCCCATGCACACACACCTGTGTGTTCATGTGGATTATCATTACTCTGATAAAAGCCTCAAACAGACCATTCAGGCGTTACAGGCCTGGACGTGAACTGTACTGTGACGTATTATCATTCTGCGAGGCTCTTATCCAAAGTGACAAACGCTTCTCCCTTTTTTCACGGCTGGATTCACTCTCTCTAAAACCTAGGTTCAGTATCTTGCTCATGACTACAGCAGCAGACTAAGAACTTGCACGTTAATGCAAATAAATGTGTTATGAACATCACACGACAGATTAGTGAAGTTCCATCTTACGTGAGACATTGACCTGTTACAGTTGATATAGTAATCATTGGAGTACAATGCGTATCCTACTGACAGTGGGGGGGTTTGTGTTTCTGAAGTCCCGCTCAAAAGGTCATTGCAGGACCCCATACCCCCCCAGTGAAGTGACTTTTTTGGTCCAACAGGGGGCTTCGAAACCTCAGGGGCCCTGTGCAAATGCTTGGTTTGAGAGGTGGTAAACACCACCACTGCGAACAGGTCCCACCTGCTGTCGTAAAACCACAAAAGGGGCTTGCTCACTTTCCAGAAGAACCCTTGACCTACTGTGCCCCCTACTGTCACCTTTCTGCTCTCCATCTTCTTCATGGCCTCAATCAGCTGCTCTTCTGAGGCGTCAGCCTCTGCACTCCTAGCGGCCAACCAGCGCTGGTCCCTCCCCCGCTCTCCATTGACCTGCTCCAGGCGCCCCAGCACCTCCGCCCTCAGCTCTGCCTCCGCCTGCAGCTGCTCCGCCTCTGCCAGGGACTCCTCCAGCGCCTGGGATGACAGAGCGGGAATGAGTCCCGCAACGGTGCCCTCCCCAACATTCTGTATCCCTGATGATGGTGACTGCCACACGAATCACACCATCAAATGGAATTTAACTGGGATGTTACCCTTCAATTCATTAAACCCAATTTTGAAATTTGAGAATTACTACCAATCTCAAATACTACAAACCACAAAATACCCCACCCCAAAATGTATTTATTTACAATAGTTTAAAAATCTGCAAAAATAATAATAATAATAATAATAATAATACATATAGAAGTATGCCTTTAAAATGAACATTTCTGAAACATTTCGACGCAGAATTGGTGTTCACACTCAGTACTGACTTTACAGTACTGGCACACAGTGTCTCTACTCCAGTGATGACTTGCTCTTGCTATCTTAGCCTATCTGCACTTTGCTATTACGTCTTATGATATTCAGCCGCCCTGAACAA
The DNA here is from genome assembly GCA_026777985.1 of Mormyrops attenuatus. Classification (NCBI taxonomy): domain Eukaryota; kingdom Metazoa; phylum Chordata; class Actinopteri; order Osteoglossiformes; family Mormyridae; genus Mormyrops; species Mormyrops attenuatus. Next base: position 7,237,569 of record JAODKC010000137.1, read on the forward strand.
AAGCATCTGTTAAATAAACATACATGTAACATAAACGGTACCTAAGTGACTGACTCAGCTCACCTTCCTGATGCTCAGGCCGCAGTCGGGGTTCCCCTCCAGCAGCCGCCGGCAGGCGGACTCGTCCTCCTCCTCCGCGTGGCGTTGCCAAGCAACTGCCTCTGCCCTCACCTTCTGCGTCACTCTCTCCTGCTCTTTGGCTAATTGCTGCAAGCAAGACATGTGTTGAATGGCCCATTTCCACACAAAGCAGGTAGCTCACTGGACTGGGACATCGAAGAATAAACGGAAGGCTGTTGGGTCAAGTCTCAGGAAAAACTCTGAGTGCAACCAGGTACAAAAATGGATAAAAAAAAAATCATTTAGCTTTTGTAAAATTGTTAGCTAACAACTAAAAATAATATTACCAGATGTTTCATATGATATGCTAAAATTTCACATTTTCATATTTCAATTTTAGACTCTTGCCCGAATCAAACTTGCACGAGCGTCTTTAGCTGGGTTGGGATCACCAGCAGTCCTGCAAATCCAGGATTTTCAACATTCCTTTAACTAGGAACTACCAAATGAATCAGACCCCTAACGTGTGACTTGATAATACTTACGGACCTAGGCACACTTCCCTGCTGACACCCCCTATCCACAACAAAGTGAAACTGACTAAATCATCCACGTCAGCAGATGGTGCCCTAGGCGGCGGCCTATGTCGCATAACAGGTTGACTGATGATGTTTATGAATAACGACGACTCCCCTTTCATTTTTTGACTCTGGGGATGGTTCTGATGCTGAGAAAATCATTTAGATTCAACTTCTCTTGTTGAAAGAAATGGAAGCAATGAAGAGTGAAGCAGAGTAATGTGGTGGGTAATAGCACCTCTTGAGAGTACAGCATGTTTCTGTGGATGCCACACACTGCCATATGACTCACAGACCCCCAGCTGACCTGTTCCAAGAGCCTCCTCTGGACCTGCAGATCCATCTGACGCACTTCGACATCCTGCACCGCAGCCGCGGTCTCCTGCGCCCTCAGGGACGCCTGCGGGACGGGGAGGGGACTGCGTCAGAGCCAGGGCCTGACCTGGCCCCATAACCATGCCCCGCTGTGTATGCCGGGACACACCTTCCTCTCGATCTCCTCGTCCAGCCTCCGCAGCTCCGCCCTCTTCTGCTCCTGCTGCTGATGGAGGAAGCGCTTCCTGGCCGCGTCCAGCAGATGGAGCTCCTTCGCCTTCAGCTCCCGCTTCATGGCGGCCAACCTGAGTGTGCGTCAAGGGACTGCTATTTAAAACAAAATTTTAAAAAGGGGGGCGATACGGAACCATGAGACGAAGTGGACACAGACCTGCGGCGCTGCTCAGCCAGCCGTTCTTCCTCCCCGCGTAGTGTCCTCCTACGCCTCTCCTCCTCCTCCCGGAGCAGCTCCTGCTGCGCGTGCCACGCCTCGTCCTCTGCCCGCCTTCGCACCGACTCCGCCCTCAGCTCCTGCAGAGCCTGCCTGCGGAAATCATGCCCTTGCTTAGGCCAGGACTAACCCCTGCTCAGAGCCACACCCACAGCCCGCTGCTAGAGGGAACATGGAACTAGATGGGAGATTACCAGGGCTATAGCAAGGCTAAAATAGATAAGCTCAGTTTGACATAAAACTTACATTTAAATGTACTGTGCAAAGAGGAATAGAACAGCAAAGAACAGAACTGTACAGCCTAGAACAGAACAGGAAGATGTGATCCCTTTTCTAGCCATGGGACTGAAACACACAGCCTCCTGTATTTGGGCACGGATCCCTAGCATGTTGAGCTACACCCAGCCCCATACCTTTCTCTCAGGTACTCCAGCTCTTGCTGACGTATCCTCTCGCGTTCCTGTGACCGGTACTCCACGACAAAGGTGGGGTACTTGTTGAAGATGGGGTACTGGCCCTGGGTCAGGGGTTCGAAATCAGCCAGCAGGTTTTGGGGATGGATCTCCTCGGGGGTGCTCTCCATGAGCTGGTAGGCCTCCCTGATCACAGCCCCGATATCCAGGTTGTTTCGGTGATGGAAGAAATACTGGGGGGGGGGGGGGTTTGCATGGTTTAACAGAGTGCTCTTCTTAAAGGCCTCTCTTTAAACCAAATGTGTTTCCGAAACCCCTGGATGGGCTCCTCACACAAAGTGGGTAAAAGCTACACCTTGTGAATTGCCGGTTCAGTTCTCTCTGACTTTATTACTTAAATATACCATATAACATATTACACACTAACACATGTCATTTGGGAGGGGGGCATTCACCCCCAGGCCTATCACAGCAGGGGTCCCACTACATACTACAAAATTTACCATGGGGATACCCGCACCCAGCAAACTTTACTGAGGGCCCATTTTGATAACAGGCAATCATGTGAAATTTGTAACATTTTACCAAACCTTGCTAACACGCCCCCACCCCACCCATCCCCAAATTTAACTGAGGCCCCCACCATCAGCTCCGCCTGCTGTGAGAGGCCCCTCCTCCACCCCTGGGCAAGTGGTCCTCCAACACGCCAGAAACGATGTCATGGGGTGTTACATGGGGACCAAATCCCGTCTTCATCCAAAAGGTGTGGAAGAGACTGAATGAAGATGCCTTTACCAACAACAGGGCAGAAGGCAGCTAAATCAGGAAGGGAGTTTACATTTGTGTCTGTGTCTTCAGCTGTTGGAAAAAGAACCATAACAGTGTCATCATGGCGATTTGCAGCAGGGCGAACCTGGAAGTCTTCCCTGCGGGTGCAGAGCAGCAGCGGCGCGCGGCTGCATGTCACATACGACGCCACAACGAGCAGCAAGAAGGCAGGGTGGTTGGAGAAAACGTTATCGAACAGCTTCAGCCACTCATCCCGCGTCAGAACCTCAGAGAAGAGGGTTTCCAGGAGAGGCCAGGCATACAGCTGCAGGACAGAGAGGTAGACCGGGGGTGGGATGATCCCAGCCCAGGGATAATACTGAAAGGCGCAGCTAGTAGATTTCCCAAGGTCTCTTGTTAATACACCATTTGGCCAGCAGGAGGCGGAGCACTTAAGGACCCAAAGTTTAACTTACAGTAGAAGTAGCAAACCCAAAATAAAATGGAAAACACATTCAGGTTGCATCAGAGGAGTCGTCGGCTCCCATTTGCACACCTGAGACGTGACACCACAGTGGACCAGATGCTGGAGTAGCTCCTTGTCATGATGAGCCAGGACGTTCTCCACCATGCTGATGACGTTCAGAGGAGGGTTGGGGAAGTACTCAAACCAGTGCTGGCACCAGTTCACTGCAAAGGGCGGAAGGCAGCATTGAGCAGCGTAATGGAACGCGCCGCTGATTATCCGGCTGACTCTCGGAGCACCGGGACGCACCTATGACGGTGGCGATCACCTCGAAGCAGACGAGGGGGTTGTTCTGGAACAGTTTGACGAAGGGAAAAGCCAGCAGGGGAAGGTATTCGGTCTCCCCAAAGATGGCAGACCAGTGGGCAAGGGCAGAGAGAACCCTGTGTGATAGCGAACAACGAGCAGTTAGCGGTATGGGACACCGGGACGTATCAGACCGCAAAGAGTGGAGAATTTTCCAGAACTAAAGCCTGACCAATCATCACTCACAAATCCAGGCACTATATGTATCCACACTAACAACAATATAGCCTCCTCCAGAAGCATGAACTCTCTACATACATGTACAGCACAGGAATACTGTGAACACACATGTCTGTGTTTGCCTGTTACATGAGCAGATTTAATTTCTGGCAACTGAATCTGCAGTGCATCAGTGGTGAGCGTCTCCAGTGTGTCCATGCAGCTGCCCCGCATTGGTCATTTCACGGCACGCTGGCGGCACGCAGGGCACCTCTCCAGGCCACGCTGCAGCCTGGCACTCTTCACAGGGTAGCGATCCTGCAGAGTCACGAAAGCCGAGTGCTGCCCCTTGTCCGTTAGGCTGCTGAAGGCCGAGCAGTTCTCTGGCAGACGCAGGAGGGAGCGCCAGATGAACATCCTGTCGAAGAGGATGGAAGGCAGACTAGCACTACAGGGTCCTCCTGACACGTGTCACACATGCTGCCGACCCGGGATTCCCCTACCTGTATCTGGCAGGGTATTCCCCAAATGTCTTCAGCAAAGCCCGGAGTCTCTTCTTATTCAGTGGGTCTGGCATTTCATTCTGCATGGCCAAACTCAGTCACTGGAATACTAACGAAGTGGGTATCATAGCTACCTTAGCTAATCTCAGCTATGCAACTGTGAGTAAGACAGTGCTTCCCAAACCAGTCCTCGGGGCACCCTTGGCAGATCCACATTTTTATTTTATCCCAGTTCCCAGAACACCTCACCCAAGCAATCAGGAACTCCAAATGCCTTACAGGTGTGCTGGGAACTGGGATAAATCAAAAATGTGGACCTGTTCAGTGTGGCCGGAGGACTGGTTTGGGAAACACTAGGGTAAGGTATGTTCTTTCAAAAATACTAATAAAATTAAAGTTATTTCAGATACACAGAGGAAAAAAAGAAAAACTATGGAGAATCTGGTATGTAGTATGATATAAATGATCAGAATTCATTTACATTTTATTTTTTTAGCTGACACCATTATCCAAAGCGACAAACATTCTTGAGAAAGCAGAGTCAGACAGTAGTTGGAGCAATTAGGCACCAGCTGAACTGGTGGGCCTTCTGGTCACAGGTCATAACCAACTGAGCCAAAAACCGGCCTTGTTCATCAACTGCTACATGATTAAATCAAGAATCCAAATGTACAGGACAACCTGACCGCTACTCACTTCTTTGTCCTCTGGTAGGGAAGTGACTGGAGGCCTCGATGCCCAAGTCTGGACCTTGCGTCCGGATGTTCTGGTGGGCCGCCAGATGGACCTGCTTGGGACCGGCGCCGTCATGCTGGAGCCGTCTGCCTGGCCTGGGGTGGTCACCACTTTCACCAGGGGGGCCGGGGGCTGGAAGGAAATAATAAGGAACCTCATAAAATGACAAAATGAAGCAACCAAACTTCTCCCTGTTGTTCTCAGGGTTGAAGGAGGACATGTTTCTGAATTTCAATGGGCCAATATTGCTACTGGTTTGGGTGTGAGGAACTATGCAGAAATATCACACGCGTCCCAACAACATGAAGTTACACTGGACCAGGGAAAACGCCAAACATTTGCAGTTACCTTCTTTACATGGCTAAATCCATTTAAATTAACTTCATACGTCATGTGTACTGACATGACCTGGACTGATTGTGGACTGAAGTGTAGATATAAAAAACTGAGAAATATAGGATTTGATCTGAGAAGATCCTCTTACTCTGACATGTCAAACATCTTCTCCCATGTCTGAAATCTGACTCTGACAGCCAAGCTCTCTCGTCCCGCACGTTCACGCCCACGGTGGAGATGTGCTCATACCCTATTGATGTCCCGCGTCAGGGCCTGGACGCTGTAAATGTTTAGCGCCCCGCTCTCCATGACGGTCACGAGGTGGCGGCCACTGGGGCTGATGGCGGCTGAGGCAATGCCATCATCATGGCTACACACTTCAAAGAGGAGCTTGCAGCTATGGATGTTGATGAAGCGCATGATGCCCTCTTGGCTCAAAACTCCCAGCACCTGAGAAGAAACATTTAGAATTAGGGGGAAAATGTACAACTGAACCTAAATGAAATTCACACTGGAGCGAGAAGATCTGGACTAGACTGAGGTTACATAAAAAAGCTTCACCATTTGCAAGGGGGTAGGATTGATTTCAACATTAGAATCCAAATCAACCCTAACCCCTCCACCCTTCACCCCCAGTACTACCACAATACTGGTAGGGACATGTCTCTACATCCATACCCAAATCTACGCCGTAGACATTTATCTGGTTTTATGCCGCTAGTAAATTAACATTAGCGAACATACTTGGCTGGAACCGCCGTCGAAGCTGTCAGGCAGGAATTCCAGCTGCCGCACGGTCCTGACCTGGGCGGGCATCTGAACGGCCCTGAGGAGCTGCTGGCTGTCCAGACACCACAGGTGGAGGAGGCTGGAGCGGCCACCAGCCGCTAGAATCCGGCCATCCCTGCGTGTGCACAGAGCCTCTTACAGTCCTTGTATTGGTCTTTAGCTCAGTACACATCTGCTACACTGCTCCACAAACATGTGATGGTACGGATAACAGTAAAAGATCCACTACTAGCTTTTCAAACATTTAACCATTGTCTAGAGTATACGGTTCATTAGCCAAGTGTTATGGGTACCGCTGTCTGCATGCCTTGCAATTTCATCTTCTTGTTCAGGTGGATGGATTATCATTAACCTTGCAGATGGATTAAAGGACAATCACAGCTCCCCCAAAACCAGTACTGACCGTGTGACCGCAAATGCTCTATAGCCCATCTTGGGCCCCTCCCCTGGTGTGGGCAGCTGGTATTTACAGTACAGTGTGTCACTCTCCCAGGCGAAGATGGTGTCATCACTAAAGCAGCTAAGGATGGTGTTACTCCGAGGCAGGAAGAAAACCTGGGAGGAAAATACACATACAGACAAATGGCAAACGATGCAACGGTGCTGGTCTGAAGCCCAATCTTATCTGCATCATCAGTGGTCCCTGACAGGGACTGGGGACCATTAAGTGGGATCAGACGCTTTTGAGATACCTTCCAGGTAGTAATTAGTCCTTTAATTTGTTACTCTGCTAACAATGAATCAGCAACCACCAGCAGGACTTGTAACACTACACCTCAGTGTCACCATGTCATGGGATTGCATGTAAACAAATCATATTTCAAGCCCAAAAAATATTCTGCTGAGAAAATCCAAGTTATGCAGACATTCAGCTGCTTTGCTTTCATTCAAAGTGATTTTTGCTCATTTATAGAGGCAGATATTTCCCAGGAGTGGTCCTGATGAAGCACCATGTTTGAGGTTAAATACGCTCAGATTCTGGGCCCATCGAGGGCTCCCCTTAGCGTCGTCCCCACCACTGACCTTCCGAATGCCCACGGCCTGGCGCACGTTCAGCTTCCGCTTCCTCTGGAAGGTGTCCAGGTCCCAGAGCTGAGCCGCGTCGGCCGAGGTGGTGATAGCGTAGCGGCCGGAGCTGTGCACCGACATGGAGGACACGGCACCGTCGTGGCCCCTCATCCAGCTCACCAGCTGCCTCGTGTCTGATACACACACACACACACGTCTTCATATCTTTGTGGGGACTCTCCATTCATTTTTATAGGAAAAACCCTAATCTCAGCTATGATATCCTTAACCCCTACCCAGGCCTAACCTTAACCGTAAGTAACCAAACAAGCCACTAGAATCCACCCATCCCTATGTGGACGCAGAGCCTGTTACAGACCTCGTGTTGGTCTTTAGCTCGGTACACATCTGCAGTATTGCTCCACAACCATGCGATGACTTTTGCCATTTTTCCTCTTTGGATTGTAGTTTTTATTAAATTGACTTTCCCCTTGTGGGGACCAAAAAGGTGGTCCCCACAACTTCAAAATAACAGGTCTTTATCACACTGTGGGGGCATTTGGTCCCCACAATGTAATATATATACAGTGCCCACCACAATTATTGGCATCCCTTATAAAGATTTGTAAAAAGTTTAAGAAAAATTTTATGACGGATTTCTTTTTATTTGACTTATTTATTTCAATGAAAGGTTGGATTTTTGTCATTTATTTCAGTGTGAGATTAAGCTACATCAGCAAAAGGTGGACTTTTTCTAACTAAGGGGTGACAATAATTGTGGTGGGCGCTGTACCTGACCCCCCCATACACACATGCACGCAGGCACACACGCATGCAAGCACGCACATGCACGCTCACACGCGCACGCACGCACATGCACGCATGCACCCACGAAACCAAATCAATGCACTTTACCACCAGACAAAGTATTTATATCCTAAAATGGAGAAAAGTGAAGGGGGCCGAATTTTTGGGCCTGAAAAGATTATGACTGACCAGTAAGTACTTTTATCAACCAACCAATCAATCAGTACCTTTATCAACTGATAAATAACCAATTGCTTTTTCTATCAATCAATACCTTTATCAAAGCACTTGATGGAGTAGTCAGCCAGGGCGACCAGATACTCTGTCGTCCTGCGCAAATTAAACGCCATGGCTGTGCATGCCTGTCCTGTCTTTTGAATGAGTTTAAACCTATCGGGAACAGCAGATCATCACATTAAATGATTGAATGGCTAACAGGTCATATAAAAGCAATAAAAACACAGACTGCAGGGTTGGCGACTTCGGTCACCTGGCTGGCATGAGATTTTCAATTCGAAACAAGTCATTTACATGTATGTAAGAGTTTTATTACCTTGTAAATAGTCTATGGGGTTTGCAAACTGCCCAAATGCTTTTGATGTAGCTAATTTTAGGTTTATAATGGAATAATACAGATTTGCTGCAAGATTTCTTGTGTGGGTGTGAGAGTCAGAAATCGCCAGATGCGGGAATGCTGGCAGATGTTGGCAACCCTGCAAACTGTTGAAAAATATATCTAATCTCCAGGGATGCACAAGTTTGTATGTCCATGGCGAGAGCAATGTACCTGTTTCTCCCAATATCGAAAACATAGATGTTTCCATGGTGATCACCAGCCAGAAAGGCCTCTCCTGTAGCACCGAACGCCACCTGCAGGAACCGCACTGTTTTCGAATGGTAAGCGGTGGCACTCTGGATTATGGTCACCATCACTCTGTCACCAACCAGGCACATGTGGAGATGGACACATGGGATACGCTGAACACAACATTTACACCAGGACAATGAAGTAGATGTACATCTGGTGGACAACTATCCCTGCAAGTCAAATGGGAATACTATAACAAACTACTGGAGCTTCTTGTTGTCTTTCAAAAACGTTTTCACACCTGCTTCGTATGGAGAACACTGAGGCTAATCTAGAGTGTTCAGCAAATAAATCCCTTGTTAAAATTACAATGCTAGAAGTTTACAAAACCTAACTAAGTGGCCAGCTGTATTCTCTAAGTGATCTAAGGAACTTGTGGTGCCGCGTGTTTCTGCACGCGTAAGAGTACATTAAAACTGTAGGACAACAAACAAAACGCCATATATACAGATCAATGTGAAACACTTCAGATAAAAAGTAACGAAGCGGATGACACACACAAACGAATCATATCGATCAAACCAGAAACAATATCACAATAACCAGCCAAAGGTCTGTAATTACGACTAATTTACTGTTACGTTGAGTGTGTTTGGGTGAATAAAGTACCCGTTATTGCGATCGTGTTTATCTTTCCAAGCTCTGACAGTACCATAATCTTGCCCTAAACCGGGCGCCGTATGGTCTTGTTGAACGCAACTTTTACCCACCCGTTATTACTTGGCGAAGGTGCAGGTTTTCGATGCCAGATTTTCCCGTCCTCCTTATTTCCTATATCCGTCGTCTGCATTTTGCAGAAAATAAAATCTGTCAGTCAGCCAGACCCGAGGTGAGACAGAGATCTTGCGAGTGATTACCGGCGGAGAGCCGATTTGTATAAACAGATCAGACTGGCAGAGTGAAGAGCTGCGGACGGAGGCGCTCAGCGCCGCGGGAAATTTGAACGGCGGCGAATAGACGGCTCGCCGTTTGGTTATACCTCTCACAGTTCTAACTGAAGATGTTCGCAAATATGCAAAACGTGGGTTTTAAAAGCTACATCGCAAACAAAGGCCATATAACTTTAATTTTAAAGAAGTCCACAAGCACGCGAATATCAGGATGATTTACGTTAAACCAGGAAGTGGCGAAGACATATAAACAGAGCGGGGCATTGTGGGTGGTGTAGTTTGGCCGGACTTCCGTCAACGAACGTGAGCGGCCTACACATCTAATCACCTTTAACTGCTTGCGCATGTGTACCTGCGTGTTTTTAAACTTTTGGAATAGATGGAAATGATAAGTACGAGAACACTCATAGCCACCTGAATTGTTTTCGCTTATTGACTGATAGCATTCCGCGTTAAATTTACTGTGTCACCCACTGAAATATAGTACAATATTTAAATAAATAATTCACGCTAAGTGGGCCCCCTCACACCCCAGGGTTGGGGATTTAAATCTCTCACTTAATTTTATAGAGATTGCGTGTTCTCCATAGGTCCTTAATTTGGCATCTCTAAATTTTCTGTAATGTATGACATTAAGCATGTGTCCTGTGATGGATTGGGATCTTGTCCAGGGTGTACCGCAGCCTCATGCCCTCTGCTGCCAGAGGTAAGCTACAGATTCCCCATTATGTTCACCAGGATAAGCAGAAGATGGATGGATGGATGTTGTGCTTTCAGCAAAGTGAAACTAACGTGTAATGTACTGACGAGGTTTGGTGAGATGAGACCCTTCGCTGTAGCCAGTTTGCTGCATCTGGAGAAGCTTTTCAGATTATTCAGTTAGCTCTAGTTGATTGATCATTGTGTAATTGAGTCATACCTTGTGTTTCTCCTTTCATATCGAGTGTGCTGCCATGAGGTAAACTTGTCTTGCCCCAATGGACATTCTCCCCATTGTGATTTGGTTATAGTTGCTGCTGTGATCCTGTTCTGTTCAGCTAGCTAATAGAAGAGCAAATCTGCATGAGTTTCCTGTTTCATGATCTGCTCAGTCCACATCATCTAATCACATCTTCTCCCCGCTGTTCCTGGTGAGGATCACAGTGATATTGACATGGATGTTAAGACATAGGTAGAAGAAAGAGAAGCAACCACATGATTGGTGGGGAAACATCGGCATGGAAGTTTGGCATAGAAGCAGAATGTGCAATAAAGGAGAAAGAGTCTTCAGCTCCCTTCCACTCAACATCAAGGCTGGACTTGTAGGTCCTCCATGATGAATTTTGCTAATCAGGGGTATGGGGGGGTTGGGTTTCCCATCAATACATTTTGCTGGCCTACAAACCCATGGGCCCAGATGGACAAAACCTGCTATGCCAGATGGCCAGTCCAAGCCTGCTCAACAGGGAAGAGTCACTTATGTCACTCCAGCAACATCCATTACTTTAAATACTTTTGGACAGATTTCACCCCCACAGCCTTTCCGTTATATCATCAGCAAATTAAAGACTAAATGAAAATGTCAGGAAGAGACAAATTTGAAACTGATCCAATCAGAAGTAGCATCTTTAGTTAGTGTTGATTGTAATCGCTCATGATTGGATAGTGTTTATTGTAATCGCTCATGATTGGATAATGTTTATTGTAATCGCTCATGATTGGATAATGTTTATTTAATTGGCTTCAAACGTGTAGAAAAATACAGGCTATAATGTCTGTCTGTAAACTCTCTGCCACACTTAGGAGTATTTTATCTTGGGTCCTCCTTTCCAGCTCAGTGAATTTTATTGGTAAGATTTAAAAATAAGAATAGCAGTGCTCTTGAAAATATGATAAACACCGTTCATATACGTATGAAAAATTAGATACCCCCCCCGCCCAGTCTGTCGGTGCCACAGTTGGCTTTAGTTTGGAAAAAATATTCCATAATTTAATAAATTTCACATTTAATATGAAAGAAAACAAGCCATGCGGAGTGGCAGTAGCAAGGAAAAACAGCATGTTTAACTTAATGCTATGCCATAAAAATAGCATTACAGAGATTTCCTTCACAAGTCTAGCGTGGGCAGAGGTAGACCAATCTGTGTGTGTGTGTATGTGTGTGTACAGTATGTGCACACAGAAAATTAAGTGAAAATGTATTAGACTATGACTAAACCTAGCTGCTAGTTTCATTGATTGAAATCATTAGTCGACGGTCCTGTAATTTTTGTTGACTAAAACCAAATTGCATTTCTGTCATAAGACTAAAACTGAATCTAAATATACAGTCAAACTTCACACTGCTATGGAGGTCTCTGACTTCCATAACAGCTTCATTTGCAGCAGTCTCTGATGTCCCAGGAGTTTCCAACTCTGCCTCCAGGTGGTATCAGCTAGGTTAAGCAGTTCCTCAAAGTCTCCTTTCCGCTGCTGGACGATAACCCCAGAGATGATCAGCTGAGCCTGCCTGGGTTATGTGGATGGTCCCTGGTGAGCGCCACCCATAGGTCAGGCTCCATTACTGCTGATGGTGAAGCAGGGCCAACTGCTATATATTAAAGGTCACTTAGTACTTTTTGGAAAAAGTAGAAATGGTATCTTAGCTAAAGTCTGGCTGCCTATCTTCTTGGGCTGCTTCATCCTACTTGGGGGTGCAGGGAACCAGGGTGTCCAGGTTGGGTAGAGTGTGCAGGCTCTACACACACAGGGAGCTTACGTCTTGCTGTCTCTCTCTGGACCTGGAGAGACTCTGGACTCCTGATGTGAGACCATGGAGACTGGGGCTCCTCCTTGATGGGCTTGGGTCAATGAGGGACTTCAACCCTGGTCCCTGAAGCAGCAGTAGTTCAGGCCAGGTAATCTGTTTGAAGCTAAGCAGGTTTGGGCCTGGCCAGTGTTTGGATGGGGGACTGGTTGGGTTGTTGCTCTGTGTGGAGGTCATGAATCACAATATCTGCTTTTTCATTCACAATCTCAATACAATTCAGTACTGCACATCCAACTGAAGACTACAAAAGCCAAATAGAACTGCGTGCTTTTAACGTGTATTTCTGCAACCTGCCACAAGGTGGAGCTACTAAAACTAACTTCACTAGTGCTTTTTTGCAGCAGCTAAATTTTCACGCCTTACTATTTTCAACATAATGTTTACCTTATAGTCACATGGCGTGTGATACATTACGTCTGCCAGTCTCAGGTGAATTAATGCTGACAGGAAATCCCAGAAACCATATAAGGGCTATAAATAGAATGCACATTAATAGCCAGTTCTAACTGATAAAATGCTGAAGGCCTGAAGAAAGAAGATTTGGCATGTCTTTGTTTCATGTAGACTTGATTTTATAGATTTAAAAAAATATTTGTGCTTAAATATTGTAGTACTTACTGTAATTAGACGAGTGGTCCGTATTTTATTGTATTTATAATTTTGAACATAATTGTTTAAGTAAAATAAACCAAAAGCAGCCAGATGGAGGTCAGACATCCATCCATTTTAGGTGTGATGTTGGCGATATCCTAAAACCTTATAGAAGGGAATCTCCAGTTACTGGGGCATTGATTTATACAAATAACAGCAGGCAGGAGATTTCCTAACCAAACAATAAGAGTTAAACAGTTAAGCTGTAAGACAGGCCGGGCTACCGGGAGTCTTGTCCTGTGCAGTCCCCCCCCCAAACCCAAATCTGAGTGCATTTAACATGTGATGGCGAGCTGTTTCTGGCTGGGAGCCAAAGGGGGCGGGTAGACCCCGGCGGCAGCCAGCTTCCTGTCTGGCTTGGGCCCGTGGTAGCCGGTCTTTGTCGCACTCACGCACCGGGAGATCGCCGTGGGCTCGCTTCCTGATGGGATGATGTCTAATGACCATGATCTCGTCAGCACCGTTTTTCTGACGGTCGGCGCGCAGCTGCCTCGTGCCAGACACATTGTCTTTTAATTAGGGTGGTTAGCAGAAACCCGACAGGCTGTTTCCATGGTCTCTACCCACCTCTTTTTGTGTGGTGATGGTGTTGGGGGGGTGCTACAGAGCGGCCCCCTTGCCGAAGGAACAAATAAAACACAGTACTTCACCCTTTACTGCCACAGCCCTCTGAGGCCACCTGCTGTGTTCTTGTATCATGGGCCCAGAGCTCAGAGCTTCTGTCACATGATCTTTATCATCCAATCAGAGACTAACTGAGCTGTGATGTCAGTACATGTGACAACTCCTATAGATATCAAACATGTAAACAAAATCAGAAATAGTAGATGAATATAACCTTTCTGAAGCCCCCTGTAATCCTTTCCCATCTCTCCCATTTTTTGTCCCCTTTACTATGGACATAACTGACTGCTTTCTAAAACTGCAGATTAACTTTAGTTCAAAGATTAAAAAAAAATATATTAGAACAATTTGAAATAATTTGAATGTGTATGTGAATGGTGTGTGTGCCCTGCAGTAGGTTATTCCGCACCTTGTGTCCATGGCTACCAGGATATGCTCCAGACCCTCTGCGATCCTGTACGACAAGCAGGTATAGAAAATGGATGGATTGATGGATGGATGGATGGATGGATGGATGGATGGATGGATGGATGGATGGAGTGAAGAATTTGCAGTGATGCTGCATCAGATCCCTTTGTTTTCCTGTTCCTGGACTGTGCATCATGAAGCCATCAGGTGACCATAGGTACGTGCCATTCAGCGGGATGTAAAGTTACAGTTCTTAGGTACACAGGGAACTAGGGGGGCCTTGAGAGCTGGAAAGACCCCCCCCCCCGTTCATCCTGCTGCCTTCTAAGAAATACCAAAGACAATGCTCATCCATTTCTCCATCTGGAGTGAGGCTGAGCCCGTCCTGTCACACTCGTGGTGAGACCCCGGTGCAGAGAATGGAAGAGCGGCGCCTATTTGCTGTTGCCGGGCGACACTCGGTTTGACCGCTTCCATAATAGGTTGTAACGCGATGACCTGTATCTCCCAACGAGCATCAGCATGTCTGTCAAAACGGCGCAGCGTTCGCCCGCTGAGTGCCGGCTGGGAAGGAGGCACGGGTTTTCCGATCCGCGGAGAGCGTGTCCACTTCACACTGGTTTGCTGCTACGTCCAGCTGACACTCTTCTCCAAAGCTGCGTGGAGAGGTAGCCAATTTATGTCACATAACTGGAGCTTTGGGTATTTTACATAAGCACTAGAGATCGGAGCCAGGCAAAAGGTGACGCTGTGAACCAGGCTTCTAACCTTTTCTAAGAACCGGTTACATTCCTGATCTGCCACCTTAGACGGCAGGCACCATAATGCTCAGGCAGAATAGCCTTGCAGTCACACCACATCTGTTGCTTCTGGTGACAGGGCACAACCATGCTCTCACTCTGGAATTCAGTTTTCCCAGAGTGCAGATTCTCTGCCGGACTCTAGGACACCCTGGAGGGGGTGTAATCTCCAATCGCTTTCGGTTTTCCAGGTTTTTGAGGACGCATATCCCACGATGGTCCGCCCACCCCATGTGAGGTGGTCCTCATGCAGCGGGTGTTGCGGAGGTTGGTATCGCCGGAGTGACACAGCAGCTGCTCGTTCTCCATTACGCCTGTGCCTTTCCTGCCATATTGAGCTCCCCCCTGCTCCCCCCCACCGCCCTTCCATCGGAGCTTCTAATCTATACATGACCTCAGGTCCTCAGAGACGTGTGAATCACAGTGCAGTGCAGCTGTGTCACACGGCTGTCGAATGTGGCCAAATTGGGCCAGATAAAAAGGGTCCCATTAAATAATCACCACTTCCCCAGTATGGTGTGGTCTGCTTGAACAGCGGGATGGTGTATGTAGGTCACCTGAACCTCTGCCAGAGCATGCACTCCTGTTTTGGGTGTAAATATTTTAATTGCGACACTCCTGTTTGAATGTGACCTGCGCAGGAATCATCGCTGAAATGTTTGGTATTTCCGCCCTCCCCGGCCGGGGCCCGCGGGGGGGCGTGGGGGCCGGGGGGGGCGCTGGGGGGGGGGTCAG
>JAODKC010000137.1:7253102-7265615 GCA_026777985.1 Mormyrops attenuatus
GGCTTGTAAACATCAGAGGTTTCCTTTACTCTGATAGATGACAGCACATGTCTTTATATAAGATGTCCGTTTACCACCAGTCAAACCACACTTTTGCATGGGGCCCCCTGTTGGCCACAAACTGTGATCACACTAAATTAACTTGATTATCAATTATCAGCTAGCCATGTTTTTCTGCCTGTACTTGCCATTTATTTATTTTGTTTTTGAAACATCTGAGGGGGGGTGCATTTTTGAGTGAGGCCTGCTCGTCTGTGTAGGTAACCAGACTGTAAACGCTAAAGTGGACCTCCCCCTTTCTCAGCATTATATCTGCTTCTGACCCACCCCCTGGTTTGGCCAATGCACCCGTTAAAAGCGTCTGCGGCTAATTCGGCGAGATAACGAATGCAGGTTTAGAGGCTCTTCTTTCGGGGGCCAGCTGGCCGTCATTAATAATATAGCACTGCTCTCCCAGATAGCCCTTCATTTTGGCCATTTGTAACATATTCTGTGTGACCCTCGTCTCCACACAGACTCCCCCAAACAAAACAACACGAACAGGGCAGTTTATATGGCTTTGTCTTGCCTTAAGACCTTGCTTCAAAATACAGGCTTTGGTTGAGGGTTAAATCTGGGTTAAATGTCACTCCTAGCAGAAGTGGCAATCGTAGACACTGTCTGTTACTGGTAGGCGGCTGATTCTGCATTTAGTTTCTGATTCTCTGTCTCTCTGAGTGGGGGCCAGCTAATTGTGTTTAATTGAATTTAGAGCTAATTGTGTCTCTCTCATATAGAACCTCTCATATAGAAGTTCAAGGTCTGGTGCTATAAGCTTCTAAGGATAACGAATGAGGCTATATTATCTATCCGGGCCCCTATTGTATACATACGTCCAAGACTTTAGAAACTTTTGAAAACCTCGCATGGTATATAACTCCACATTTATCAGATTACATGTCTTGGGTGATACACTGACATATCTTTGCATGGGCCTTCAGTGGTACCTTAATGTTTTTAACATGCAGCACTTATGCCCCAGTGAAACCCACAATAAATTCAATAAAAACTCCCCCCCAGCCTGACTGGGCCCAAGGTGGACCATCTGTAGTCCTGTTGTAAACGGGGGGGGGGGGGCACAAATTGTATCAACCCAAGATAATTGCACAAAAAAATAATTCCATTTAATCAGTTCAGCATCTGCTTTTTTTTGCCTCTCTGTAATTCAGGGATTGGAAATGGAACAAATTAGCAATTAAACCCATAGTAGCTGCAGTGACTGTGAGCTGTCAGTTACTGAGTTTATTGGTTCCCATTGGGTTACACAGTCAGTGACTGACAGGCCGCTTCAAACCACCATGGGTTCCGGAACCTCATTTCTCTCCTTTCTAAATTAAACCCCCACCAGCGTTGTTACTCTGTCTCATAACAGAGCATTTTTTTCTGGTTTCTATTGTGTTACTTTACAGCCTTACTTTAAACTATGGTGTGTTACGTTGTAATGTTGAAAACTGCAAAGGCCTTTTCAGCACTTTTATTTGAACCCCAGACACACATTTTAAGTTCCTGTTCTAGAAGGATCTAATGCTGTGTGTTCCGCTCCATACTGCCTTAACCTTAAAATCTGATGGCGCAAAGCATGTCTGCAGTCTGGTGACACGCAGATCCTACCGGCTAATCCGAGGCAGGAAGCATTCACCGTTTGCGGTCTGACACGCTGGGACGGGGGTAGGAGAGGAAGTCACGTGACGTTTGGAGTGCTGTGACCTTCGGGACCCCCCCGCCCCGGAATTCTCTCCGTTCAGAGGGACTCAGTGCGGAATGTGTCGGCGACTTTCCGCAAAGTGACGCCACAGCACATCTGGCATGGAGACGCAGGTCAGGCACATGGGGCAGCGCCAGGGGACACGGGCACCGGTGTGCAGCCGCCTGGCAACTGCGGCGGGGTCACGCCGCCATTGGATGGTCCCATAACCAGCGCCGGTGAGGTCACACCAAGGTGGAATTTTTTAAATCTCTTCCGCTTAGCTATTTTTAAATTACAAGAGTAATTTTCTAAAATTGGACATATGTCCCCCCCACCTCACTGTACTTTTTAAATAATCTGAAGCATACTGTAAATGAAAAATGCACGTTTCTCTCTGTAAATTTCCGAAGGTTTTATGCTAAGACAAACTCTCAAACGCCAAGATAGAGTGTCCTTTTTTAACCTTCTGACCCCTATGAGTTTTATGATTGTATATTTAAAATTATTACTAATTTAAGGACTGCAATTATTTTCAAGTCATATGGCAGCAGATGATACGGCAAGCTATTTTTGTGCATATAATTCCAGCAAAAATAAACTGAACACATGAGGTTATGAATAACATATTTATTCGCGAGACCTCGAGAGCACATTGGACCTCTTTGGATCAGTGGCTGCTTCAGTATGATGTGGCAGGCCCTTCTTCTCCGGGTCGGAAGCATTTTTACTCTCATCTGTATGGTCCAGCATTTCAGGTCTTAAAGATGCGCACCTTCAGATTCCTTGTTTTAATCATATTTTCCAGCATTTCCCATGATTTCCGTCTGGTTCTGTCTTATTACTGTGATTGTAAATGCACTCATCTGAATTAATCCCGACCTAACATCATTTTCTAATTAGACTTTCCCGTATTTGAGTGGATCAGTTTTCCTTTCATAAGCATTCGGTTTTGCACAGAACATGCTATGCCCTTCACTCCTACCACACCGCAGCTGCTTTTGATCAAAGAGACTGATAGTGTTTTTCCTTCCATACAGCTGAGTAAGTCGAGTAAAGGACGTTGTGGCTGCAGGGAACTTGGACCATCGACGTTCATATATGGGCTACCTCACTACCAGCCAGCCCTTGGGCCAGATCTGGACTGGTGATATTTAGGCTGGTTGATAAAACCCTTGTTAACACTTAGTGGTGTTTTCCTCATCTCCTGTGTCAGTTATAAGAAGCACATTGGCGCTGGCTTCTGCGATTAGCACCAAAGTACACACCGTACTACCATGACTATTTAACACTATTTAACGCAGAAAGGCTCCCTGTCACATCTACTTTGGGTGAGTCCTGGCTCAGCAGGGTAGCACCCGGTGCCGGTGGTTGGAAGGGCGTCGCCCCAAGTCCTGTGTGTGGCAGAGTAGCCCCGTTTCTGGTGGGCCCCTCACCCTGTGCTCAGACCCCAAGCTATGCTCTCACCTTTATATGTGTGTGCGTGTCATAAAAAGGGACAGTAAGTTGGGGTGTGAAAAAACACAATCCAATGCATTTTTAGAGATGGGCAAGTGCAGCTTCATTCATTTATTCTGAAGCCTTGTCAGAGAGAGTAGCTGAAATGAATCCCTAGGAACCAGAGGTGGAGATTTCAGGTCGAGAGAGTACAAATCCAGACCAAGATTTTGTTTCAACCAACCAGTTGAGTTCTCTGTGACTGTGACTCTTTATACGCAACTGGTTGGTTGAATCAAAAGCTTGGTCTGGATTTGTACTCTCTGGACCTGAAATCTCCATCTCTGCTTGGAACTACAACTTGCATAAATTGAAATGTAAAGCATTTGCTTACAGTTATGTCTGTGTAGCATAATGCTATTCATCCACTTTCTTCATGAAAACTGCTTCCAGTACAAACATTTTGGTATTAATTGGGGTTATAATTATGCTTATAATCAAGTAGCCGTGTATGGTTTCGATGTGGACACTAGCTACAAATAGAATGATGTTGTCGCCCTTAGAATTCCTTTGCACAAGGAAATTAAATGAAAGATGACTTTAATAAAGCTCCTCACTTTATGATGGTTCGACTTGCAATATTTCAACTTCATGATGCAGTAGCGACGCACATTCGGTAGTCAACTTTGAATTTTGATCTGCTCCCGGGCTATCCGTATGCCGTACGATGCTTTCTACTGATGCCGGGTGATGACAGCCAGTCTCTGTAGCGATCACGAGAGTAAGCATCTCATGCAATGCTTAAAAATGTACCATATGGCTTTTCTCCCCCCCCACCTCCATATTTAACCAAATAAACTTGAATAGATTTATTTACTTTCAATTTTCTGGTATTTAGTTAGTTCCAGTAATTATTTATTTGCTTATTCAGTGAGTTATTTTTCATATCATATTCGACATATTTCCACTTACGATGGGTTCATTGGAAAGTAACAACATCGTAAGTCGAGGAGCGACTGTACTACTCCTCATCAGCATGCCAAATTTTTTACGCATAATAATTTTAAGCATTTTTAGTATGAAGTGTGTGTCCACATTTCCCTTATGCATAAACTGCATCAGTGGAGGGTTCAGTGCACCTTAATCTCATTCATTTAATGTTCAGGAGGCCGGATAATATATTATATATGTTATATGGCCAAAGCTTCCCATTCCAAAACCAAGAGTATCAACATGAAGTTGGCTTGTTCTTTTCTGCTGTAACAGCCTCTACTCTTCTGGGACATTACTGGTGGGATTTCCTGTGATTCAGGTTGGGTACTGACCTTTCTGTGAATTTGTGTAGCCCACCAACATGCCCCACAACATTTCTAATGTACAATAGCTTCACTTGCGGCTCTAAGGGCAGCGCTAGCAGAGTAAGAATTTGGTGAACTGATTTGTTGGAATGACGGCATCGTGTCACGTTGAAAGTCACTAACCACTTCTATATGACTGTCCAATATGCTGCCACTGTTTGCTGCTAGGGATTGCAAGACTGTGTGAACAATGGGTTTGGCATAATTAGCCAATTTCTCAAATTAATAGTCAACTTTTCACCAAATAGCGAGATTTGCATACGGTCGGTTGATTTATATCAGCTCATTACAACATTCATGCTGACAGACAATGTTACCTCCAAAAGGTTAGGAAGACTTGGACCACAACCAAGAATACAGACCAGGAAAGCCCTGCAGTTTGTCCGAGTGGGCTGGCATACCAACACTCAAAGGACCCCAGAAGACTACATTCAAATAGGGGGTTGTTTTATTGGGTTACAGCAGACGGCATCTTGTTAAAAAAGAAAAAAAAAACGCAGGCGGGATCGTACACTATTCTTGACGCGAGTCTGAACATGACACTAGAGCAGCGGTCGGACACAGAGAGCTGTCTGAAAGCGAGACGACCTCCTGGAGACGAGAAAAGGCCTTGAATCTGCATACTTAGAAAGCCAACAGGTATAGTTACTGGTACTGATGTGTCTTTAACTCGAGAGACAAAACGACTATCAAAAAAACAATAATAACCTAAACAAAACCTTCAGAGAACGGAAACAGGCATCCGCTGCTCATCAGCATTGGTTTCTGTGTGAATATTTCCCCGTTTCATGGTTCTTGTTTTTTCCAGCGCAGGTCAGCGGTGACCTGTGTTTTCAGGGCATTATAGACAGCCATTGCTTAACCAGGCAGGAGAAGAAAAAACAGAAGTCACCTTCACATGAATGTTTTTTTTTCTACCTCGCTTATACAAAGTCCACACTTCAGAGAGAATCCTTCTTGAGCTAACGCAACACGCAACCTGGTTTGTGTACCTGTAGTCTTGCCAACAGATGTAGTGGCTCAATCTTATAGTTACAAAATGCAGAAAAATTCAGCTGTAAAGATTAAACAGGACTCAAAGGGACATGTCACTGCTATTACAAATGTAACAAAATCCACTCCCCCCCCCGCCCCCCGTTGTACAAACTTGATACAGAAAAAATATATACAAGGGCCCTTTTTTGTTTTTTGTTTTTTTTTTTTTTAAAGTGTAGTAATGCATTAGTCCAACTTTGGCACTCGAAGGTCACCAACTGCTCAGTGCTTCAGGTGCATTCACAGTTGCTTGTGCCTTTGACTTCACAGCACCCCTTGTGAAATCATTGGGTTCAAATACGGAAATAATAATAAAATCAAAACAATTGTGTCCCCTTCTTTTCTCCTATCCTCCACATAAGTTATGGCCTGCCACCATCTTGACCTGGGAAAAACAAATAAAAAGAATATTTCACATGCTTTGAAATGAGCTGCACTCAACCGGTTTGTGTATATTTCCAGATCTTTCGTTCTCGTCGAATGCTTTTGCCTGCACGTTCGTCTGTCAGGTAACTGGGACAGCTTGGGAGGTCAGTGCAGAGAGAGTACCAGCAAGGCGAATTTCAAGTGGGGATTGCTGCCATAGCAATGGATATCCCAAAGCATCCCAACCAAGAGAGCTGAACAACAATCAATATTCTCCTAGGTTCGTTTTCTAGAGGTGCCAAATCTTGCCAAAAATGACACATCTGTGTACAAACGTGTACAACATTTGCAGAATTTCAATTTGTATATTACGTTTTTTCCACTAACAATTTGCACTATTGTATTATCCTTTGCATATACAATCTGAAGAGCTTACCTTACATGCATTATCCAGTCACCCTTCCAGAGTTGTCTGCTATTACCACGTCAGATTCTGAGGCCAGAGCCTTTTCCTTCAAGTCTGTGCTCTCATTACCCAGCCCCATGGTCACTGTAACCCAGCCCTCCTGATCCTCTTTACCATTCTTGTTGAGATCAGACATGTTCTGGCCCAGCTTACTGGCAAACCAGTCTACGATCTCCTGGCTGCTGAGCTTTGACTGCTCGGGCCTCTTGACATCATCTCCTCTTAGTGTCTTCGCCTCCTGGGACTGCTGCTGGGCGAGGCCCTGGGCACTTGAGAGTGAACCCTGCTCATTCTGTCCCTGGCCTCCTGGCTTCTGGAACTGATCCATCCGCTCTGGATTTGCACTCTTTAGGGCCTGCCGGCTGTCCTTGAACCAGCACACTATTTCGGTGCGAGACAGACCCGTTTGGGCCTCCAGCTGATTGTATTCCTCGGGTGATGGCCACTGGGTTTGCTTGAAAACATCCTGGAGAAGACCCAGGGCTTTGCTGTTAATAGGGGAAGGACCACTTGAGACAATGGTGATGGGAGATGACCTTAGGTGACCTTCCAGTTCATGCATGCCGTTGAGCGTTCCTCGATGCTGCTGTTGCTGCTTCTGCTCCTCCATGTCTACCTTCTTTGAACCCATGGAGTTTAACAGAGCTTGCTCCATGTTGTCCCTCAATGCACGCCGCTCTGAAAACCAGCTGTCAATTTCCTTCTTGGAGAGCCGGGTGCCTGTCACCAGCTGGTCAACATCAGCCTCGGTTGGGAGGCTGCTTTTCTGAAAACTTTCCTCAAGCATTTTCAGTTGTTCAGAAGTTTTGCCCTTCACCCTCTCCAACAGAGGAAACTGGGTGGGAACTGTCTTTTGCTGAGTGTCTTTTGGCGATGGATCACTATTTAAGTGCAGCACACCTTTATTGTTACGAGAGCGCTGGTCGCTAAACCACTTTTTGATCTCGCCTCGGGAAAGACCAGTGTTTTCTATGAGACGGTACACCTCATTATCGTCTGGAAATTGGCTCTGGGCGTAGCTTGCCTTCAGCACCGCAATTTGATCTCTAGTTTTCTTTTGATCCAGACAGACACTGGCAGTGGGAGAGGCAGGTTTCTGGGGGGTTTGGACTGATTGGATAATGGTTGGCCTTTTTGCCTCGGGGGCCACCACAGGGGCGGGCAAAGGCCTCTTGAGAGCCTGTACTACTTGATTGGCTACTGTAAGAGCAATTGGAGCACAGGTTACGGTTGACCCATTAGCGACAGGCGTCAACACCAAGCTGGACTGTCCAAGGAGATGACAGGGAACAGTCTGAATCAACGACTGTGTGGCTTTGGTTGGCTGCGTCAGGGGAGCAGGCAGAACAGTAAATGTCTGCTGTATTGGCTGGATGGTTCCATTGAACATTTTCTTGCGAGCCTCCTCCACCTCCTCTGGAGACCAGCTGATACCTTGCTTTAGTCGCTGGGTGGTGAACCACACCTTAATTTGTTCCTCCGGGTGCTTGGAGGCTGCAGTCAGCCAGGAGAGCTCAGCCTGGGTTGGGTAGGGGAATTTGTTAAAGGAGGTGATGAGAGTCATGTTTCCGTCCAGCGAGGGATTGTATTTGGTGGTATTCAGAGGGACGGCGATTTTTGGTACCGAGTTGAAGTTGGGTGGCCGTTGCAGGGAAGGCATAATGTGAGAGATCCCTTCTTTAAGAGCAGCTTCTGGGATGATAACTGTCCCGTTGACATTTAGGGCCGCAATTTGTTTTTTTGGGAGGTCTAGTGAAAGGCCATCTAGAGGGTTCTCCTTCTCATCCCACTTACGGAAAATCCGTTTACCCTCCAGTTTTGGTTTAACGTTCCTCCCACAAGCTGATCTACTGGAGGAAACATTGTCCTCACTACCTTGGGAGATGGATGTGTCGTAGACCGCGGCACTGTTCACGCCTTCTATCGTCTGCTCTAAGATTGTCTGGCTGTTGAGTTTGAGGCGCTTGAACTTGAAGTTGCTCTCACCGGGGTGGCATTTCTCATTGTGTTCTGTCAGACTGTCAAACTTCTTTGTGTTGAAGTTGCAAACGGCACACAGGTATAGGGGGTTGAGAATGACGTTTGGATGGTTGGAATCCACATGCTCTTTGAATTCGTTCAGGTTCTGCGTGGAAAAGGTACAGTACTTGCACTCGTAACCTCCCTGGGGCTTTTTCTGGGGTTGCCCCTCTCCGTTCGACTGTCCCTGCTCCATCCCCTCCTTCCCCTTGCCTCCTGAACTCACGGTGTCCTTTTCCGAGGTCCAGCCGGACAGACTCCGTGAAGACCCATTCTCGACGGTGCCGTCAACCGATGCTTCCACGTCTTCTGGGATGTCCTGCTCTGGCGGCTCGCTGGCTCGGATCATGCAAGGAATGGATGACTTCCTTCGACTTGCCATGGCTCTGATCCGGCACGACCTCGCTGAAGAACCTGGACTGTGCGGACAAAATGTCTCTGCGTTTGAGGAGGGGTCTGCCCTCTAGCCTTCACTTCCCAAACTTTTCTGCTGACTCTGAATGTCAGCTCCAGTTAAAGACTTCATGAGACTTCATCAAAGACATTCTGACCTAGACAAGCAGGAAATTCATAGTAAGTCAAAATAAATACAGCTTTAAGCAACGCAAATAATGGACATTTTAAGTGTGACCTGGTGAGTCAAAATATATCTACATATCTTTTAAAGCCTGATTCACTTTACAAGTTTATTTTCCATAAGTAGATATATTGACATAAATATCTGTTTTCCATCTATATAAATAGTCCTGCAGTAACTAAAGCGTGCATTTAAATGGATGTGATTTTGCATGGCTGTTTTCAAGCACACGACCATTAAACACTAGTGTTTATGGGAAACTGTGAAAAATAACCTTTCCGTTATGAAATACCACAGTTAAAGATTGACACACATCATCCGTTTCTAGCATTAATGTAGCTCAACGACCCACACGAAACACTGAACATTTTGTATCACTGCTTCGGGGAATAATGTGAAAGTCGTGGGAAAAAAATGATTTATGGAAATAAGGGGAAAAATCATATTAAAATATGTTAATTAGGTGATATTCCTACTAGAGAAACAGCTCCCAGACTTCTAATGACCTTGAAAGAAATTAATCAAATGCAAGACGATAACATTGCAAATCTTTATTATTATGATTCTATATTGATCGGCAACTGAGCAAAATAATGTTCAGTCAGCAGCAACCTAACGATCCAGACCAGGCCCTGGGACTTGGATGTGACATCTCTGCACAAGCATGTGGGCTCTGTCAGGCAGGAAACGGGCTCATGTGTCCCAGAAGGGAGGCAGATAGTGGGACACCTCACAGGCCCATCCAACAGAAAGAGCCACGGCCCAGAACGGCACGGGCAGACGGTTGCAGAGCAGCCGGGGCTGACTGAAACACATCTGCAGACGGTGGTGATCTCAGGCCTGAAACCCAGTGGGTTACCAGCCACCACAGACTGATGCTGGACGTAGACCATATCAGGATTTCATGGTCTGTGTGTCTGCTGCAAGAATTTTTTTCTCCCTTTCATTTGCATATTATTTTTTGTTACGGGAATAACATTGTGTCTGTTTACTTAGCCCAGTTCACCATTGTAGAGCGCACTGCATTAAAAACCACACCCACCCAAACAGCATCCATTCTCCACAGAATTCTGAATTACAAAATAGTCTAACTGCACGTCCATGGACTGCGGGAAGAAATCGGAGTGCTCGGGGGAAATTTGCACAGCCCAAGGAGAAGACAGAAGACAGTACTCTACAAACAGACCAGGAGTGCGAATCAAGCCCGCAACCCTGGAAATGTGTGAAAACAGTGCTTACACAAAAAAATCACATTCAGCAAAGTCAGATTAACATCCTGTAAAATCAATATGTGCAATTTATTTATTGATAAATGTTAGGCGTCAAAATACCAATGGGGGGATAAAAAGCCAAATGAGTGGGACACACAGACTCATGGCTACTTCAAAAACCCAGCTCTTTCTTCAAACATTTCCCAAATTCCAACTTAAGGAGCACTGCGGGTCCTCATTAAAAATTAAGAGGAGCCCGATTTCTATGCGGTAGCCATGGTAACAACAGACAGCGCGATGCCCTTGTGTTACCTCCGCCGCCGAATATTAACAATTTCCTCACAGGTATTAATTAGAGCGAGACGCCGCTAGCGGACGTAGAGGAGGGGTTTCTGGGGGGCAGGGGGGCCGGGCGGAGAGGGGGAGGGAGGAGGGGCCATGGTCCCAGACGCTCTTGCAGCAGAGCCGGTGGGTCTGCTTGGCACGGGCGGCCGGCACCATGACGACGGGGGCCTGATGAAACATGTATGACGCAGCGTCTCTCTTGACGTCCTCGCCTCCGCGTCCAAGGAGACCGGCGCCCGCCCCCCGGCTGAGCACGTCCGAGCACCGGCGGCAGCGAGTCCGCCATGCCGAAGGGCTAATCTGCCCAGACGCCCGCCCCCCACCCCCATCCCAGGCGTCATTTCTGGGACTCCATACGTTCGGTTGACGCCACAGAACGAGTAACGAAACGACCTCACCCATCTGCCGGCCATGTTTAAGGGGAGTTTTTTTGTTTTTTAACCGTCAGGGAATATTTCCTGGGGGGGGGGGGGGGTTCAGTTTTTGAACAAAATGGTGGGAAGAGCTATAAATGTATAAATGGTCATACTCACTCACTTGAGATGGACATTTAATCTAACATCTATTTCCGCGGCAGCATTCTGTGTGTATATTAATCATTTATCCTGGTTGCAAGCATTGCAGTAAAACACATTTAAGGTAATGTGCCTAAGAGTTAAGACTTTCATTTGTATTATACCACACTAAACTGAATTGTTGAAAATAAAAAGTTATATCAATGAAAATTTTAAATAAATGATTAAAGACTCTAGGAGTCTCCAGGATAAGTGCCTGGAAGATGGATTACACAAATATAAAAATATGTCCTAAAATAATCACAAATACCGTCCTTATATTCCCAACGGCTATTAAAAGCATATTTTAGCTACCGACTGAAAATCTTGCACACAGATCAAGAGATGTAGGTGTAACAATGGCCGAGCGAGGAGTTTCTCGTCCATCATGGAATGCTGAAGCAGAACATCCAGACCAGGTGTGGAGAGGGCAGCGCCCGCACACACGCGACCAGGAGGCGTGGGATCGATTCAGAGAGCCCCAAAACATAAAGTGACATGTTCAAGGCGGCAGGGCAGTTAAACATGATTCCTGTTGACATGGTGACAGAACATGGATTGGGGGAGGGGGGCAATTTTGGAGGGGGGATCAAACAAAACACAGCTCTGTATATGTGGACACAGGGTAGACAGAAATGGCGTGTTACATCAGAGATGGAGTGACATCACAGTCAGCATTGTGTTGCCATGGCGTCAGTTAGTGACCACCTTGGTCGCGACACCAACACGCGAACGGGGGGGGGGGGGCACATGGATAGTTGGACATTTCACATTAAAAGCGTTGATAGGGATCACATAAAACCTAAACAGCAGGTAGGCAAGCTGAAGCACCAAATAATGGACGCCACATCTGCTCCCGGCGGTTACGAGGTGCTCTGGGGAGGGGGGGGGAAACCAAGTAATAATACCGCCCTTCTCAGTGGGATGCCTGAATTTGGAATTAATGCTGAATTAATTTAAATCTCATCAGAGACCTTTAATACCTTTACCAGATCTGCACAGAAGGAAGGCAGTCACTTAAATCTCACTTCTACAGCTCCTACTTGACACTGGAACTGAACTACATGCCACACACTACCCATCTCATTGGCCCTTTAGTGTTGTAAACAAGATGGCTACCTCAGCTAATGGCCCCAGTGGCTACTCGGATTTCTCATGAAAAAAACATTGACATTGGGCTTCGAGCACCGTGCTTCTGGGGAAAGCTTCCAGGCTGACTGTGACTCTGCATTGGACACACAGTTATGGATGATGGATGGCGGGCTGTTGGCACAAGAGGAGTAAATGAAGTACCGGAATACCAGGGTTCATTAACGAGTTTGTTCCGGTTCGAGCACCGTTGGCATCTGACGTTATCGTGTGTTTCACTCTGTGAAGAATTGGGGGGGGGGGGGGGGGGTTATGGCAACCAAAAACCAAAGA
>JAODKC010000137.1:7269272-7281254 GCA_026777985.1 Mormyrops attenuatus
CGCCGCCCGCCGCCGCGGGGGGGGGGGCCGCCCCCCCCCCCGCGCCCCCCCCGCCCCCCCCCCGCCCCGCCCCCCCCCCCCTCGGCGCCCGGCGGGCCCAACTATTCAGTTGATCAAGGCAACATTGCGAGCCACTGTGCAAAACTCTGGTTCAGTCATATTGTTTCTTCACTACAAAAGGGAGGCGCAGGAATTAAATTCCCAAGCACTGTTCTTCAAACAGAAAAAAAATTACATAAATTATACCTCAAATCAATCCATCCATTCAACTTCTCTAATTGCTTATTCAGTACGGGATTACAATAAATCTGGAGCCTTTATTTGAAATATATAACCGAAATATAAATGGCTAACATATATAACTGAAATAAAACCGGATGATTAACAACAGCACGTCTCTCGCGCCGAGCCGCAGCCACTGCTGAATGAAGTCATGGCCGCCAACGACAGAGAAAGCAGGCCCTCTTCAGCTCCGCTCAGCCCCCAGGGTGACGTCATCGGCCAGGGCCGGCTGAATCAGCCACAGCTCTGTCTGGACTTCGGGGGCGGCGGTAACAATCACCGCAGAGACCCCGCGTGACGGGGGACGGCAGACCCTCCCCGCACAGGGGCCAGCTGCGGCCGCGCCGCTCATCCGGCCCAAAGCCGTCACCCGGCCCGGACAGGCCTGTCTCTCAAAAGCAGGGGGGACATTTTCTTAGGCCCCCGCCTCCCATGAATGAGTCACTCCTACTGACCTCCAGCACCGCCACCCAAAATGGCCTACGTTAGCGTTAGCTAGTAACTCAGGGCCCATGTTAGCCTTAGCTAACAGCTCACAGCAGCCCTGTAAAAAGCATCGTTATATATTCGCACTTACTCCTCTGCAAATGATCTAATACAGAACTTTAATTCAAATATTTAAAACACGGAGGTTACCGCAGTGTGCATTAAAAACCCTTCCTGCAATGAGCAAAGAACACAAGATGACCATAACCACGCATGGCCAGAGGTAAACGGTCTCGGAAATAAATGTTTGCACGAGTCAGATGAGGATTATTATAACTTTACATGTGGGGCGCAAGACTGGAGCGGATCCAAGAAGAATGAACGCATTAGAATTAAATATCTCTGTCAGGCATCCAGCGTGAATTTGTGAATTTTACCCAAGACATTCCAGTTAAACACCATACCAGAGGTAAGAGCTGCAAGGCCACTCTTGGTACTCAAACCTACAAGCTTTTGGCCATTAAAACGAAACTGAATTAGCCATCGAGCGTGGAGCCCCAGCGTGGCACGCTCCAGCCTGCAAGCCGTGTCCGGCAATGAGCGTCAGAGTGGCTCCGCGCACGGCAGCAGCCGCAAAGATCCGCGGCTGCGCCAACCCACCCAAGCGGCAAGGGGAGTGTACCCTTCAAAATGGCTGCCCTCGGCAATGGAGAAGGTGGCGTCCCGTGTCACCTTTTCCGGGGCGCCCCTGCCGACGAGCTGTAACAAAACCACTTTTCAAGCAGGTCAGGTTCTGTGCCCGTAAAAAAATAAATTCCGATCTTTTATACCCAGGCGAAGCCAGAGAGGAAATACTACGTGCCGGTTTCTACTAGAATCAAATCAGCAGAAGGACAACACAGGCCTTAAAGCCTCTTCTGAAGGAAATGAACAGTGAATCAATGAAAGTGCTTCTTCTGTATTTGACCCCCACACACCCAAGACCAGAAAAGCATTTCCTGCTAGTGGTTGACTGAAAGTTAAGTATGTAAGTAATAGGAAAGACAGAACATCGAGAAGAGCATCAAACCAAAGGCTGTCCTCAAAACTTCACAAGCCAGGGATCTCCAGAACCGGGGACTCCCTACCAGTAAAGTGCGCTCACATAACTAGCTATATGAATATGTTTTACTATGTGGGGTGGGTCCAATACCGTTTACTCTATTTGTAAACCTTCTCTGCAGACCTGCTACAACTGTCCTACGAACCCCAGGCTGAAAACTTTAAACACCCATTTACTAAGTGACCAGAAGCTTCTAGAATTTGAGAGTGAAGAGAGACCATGTGCTTACACTGCAATGCTGGATTCAGTCAGGACACCATGTTCACTGCCCTTCTCCAGCTGGCCATCAGTTACTCCTCCTAAAATGTTAAAACTAGACTAATCTTAGAGACTTGCCCCCGTAGCTTCCAAGACAGGCTCCCGACCCCGAGTAACCACAGTACAGGACAAGTAGTTTCAGGCAATGGATTGATAATCTTAGAGACTGACACAGGCCAGTTTAATGTGACAGATGCAAAGATATCAGCATGTTGTGTGTATTTTGTTTGCATATAAAGTTAAGGCTGTTCATTAATTGAAAGAAGGTTCAAAGATATGAAAACCATTCTCTCTCATCTTTTATGTACACTGAAAATCAGCTTCTGCAGTGAGAAAAATATATGAAAGAAATAAGTCTAGTATTATTCACGATACAAAACTTATCGATGCAGTCCAAAATAAACTGTTTTGTCACTGTGGATTCTCGTCTGCTGTCTCTTATCAGTCAGAATAAACGAAGACTAGGGCAGGATCAAAGAGCAGCCTGGCGCTTTGTCATTAGCAGAATCACATCACCATAATCATAAAGACACTTCCATTCCAGGCGCGCGCCAAAGCTCAAAACGTTGGGGTAACTCCCTTGGCAATCGCCATGGGCGGCAGGGTCCAGGAGGAAACAGCAGATCGACACAAATCAAATTTGTTTTGAAATAAAACTGTAATGTTGCTCCAGCGTTATGAAGTGCGACAAGCTCTCCCAAGGTTTCGAAGTGACTCTCACAGTTTGACCATCTAACTTCATCCCAGCCATCACGGCCCCCGCACCCACCTCACCTCGGCCCTTAACTGCTTAATGAATGCAATTATGAGGGTCGTTACCCCATCTCACTGGGGGTTTTGGTTATCAACCAGCTACTAGTTGTAAACTTTTGACACTTGTATTATACTGACCTCTAATAACCTGACTTGTACAACCGCACCCCCCAAAACCACTGGCAGATTACCATTCTGATACAAGAAAAACGCTGAGAAAACAAACCAGCCTCCTGAACCAAAGATTAGTGCTTAGGCCCTAACAGACCATCATTCTCTTAATCAAACCAGTTAAATAATTTAGCGTCCATAATAAAAGGTACCTTTGTAAATTTCATACATTCATGAGCACACAGATCGCCACAAAAACACACAAGCAGGAGTGCATAGAAAATTGTGCATTTAATATGTAAAGAAGAGAAAAGAATCATTCTCATAGCATGACATGGACATACATTTTAGGGGATACATCTGTTTAGTAAACACCCTGCTCACAGCCTGTCTGAACTCACCAGGAATTGGATTTACACAAAATTATACATATATCAGTGTAGTGGCCTAGTTGTGAGCAGCAGCCCGTCTGATTGAAGCACTCAGGTGAAACTTTATCACAGCTTCACTTCCTGCGGACAAGTTCAGATGCACGGCAGGCGAAAGGGGCGCTTTGGCTGCAGCCGCATTAACAAGTTTTGTTTCCTGGCCCGGGTAGGAAATAAAAACAACGTGGAAGGGGGTGGGGGGCGTATGTCAAGAGAGAAGAAACCCAACGGCTCGATGTCTGTCTCAATTGCGAGATTCCCCTAGATAGTACATTTCGCCCGGTACAGTTGTCTGTATAAAATCTACAGATCGGTACTGGAGTCTTGGAAGAGGGTGGTGGGTTTAAAAAAGGGGATGAACACACTGATGACTTTTCTGCATCTGGTATTCAAGGCAATTGTCATGCAAGTGAATGATCGTACCACGTTAATGCGGTGTACCCCGCCCCCCCCCTCCTCCTCCTCCTCCTCCTCCTCCTCCTCCTCCTCTCGCCCCGCTATTTTTATTGCAATAGCCGCAGCAGGCAGTGCCTGGCCGCCGCCGCCGCGCCATGCAGTACGGCCGGGGAAGGCGTCACCGCCGACCGCACCGCGCACGGCGCCGCGGCCGCGATCAGAGCGGCGGTGCTGCGCGCATCAGCCCGGCTTTGTAACAATCGCCTTTCGGACGCGGCGGCGGCGGCGCTACATGCGCTTCGTGCGGCGCAGAGCGGGGCGGGCGGGCGGCCGGCCGGGGGGGCGGCGACGTAACGCCATGTCGAAATTGAATTGGAGGCCATATTCTGCTGCTTATTCCGACACTGGCAAAAGTAGACATGTTCTCGGCAGCAAAAAAAAAATAATAAAAAATGGGGACCCCGGGAACGATCCGGGCAAACTTCTCAGCTGCGGGGGCAAGTTATTTAAGCGGCCATGCAACTATTCAGGTGCCTCCGTGCCACAATATTACAGGGAAGGGGGGGCAGTAAAGTTCGGGGTCTAAGTTAAAATATTAATCCCGCACACGGCAGTGATGGGAGGGGAAGCCATCCGGCGGCACGGCTTTAACTTTCCGACTTGTTATTGTCACATATTTCCTCCACTAGTCGGGAAACGCCGGGGGGAAAAAAAAACAACATAATCGGCGTCTTCTTACCTGCCCCGCTGCGCTCCCCGGTTCGGCGACGATGGCGAGCAGATCCCGAACCGGTTTCCCGTCCAGGTGTGAAGGCGACGCGCAGCGAGCAATTCCGGAGATTCTCCCGAATCCCAAAGACAACAGCAGGGAAAAAAATTCTCCCGATCACGGAGGGATCTACGCCAAAACCCACATGATCGCCTACGTCAGCGCACGCATTTGCATACGATACCGGCCGCACTTCCATCCCGGACTTTTCGGTAATTGCGCTTGGGAAAAGTTTCGGAGACGGTGGGGGAAAGAGGAACAATTAATCCGATGCGAAGGGGGTGCCAAGTCCGCGATGGCTGCATCTGGACTTCCCCCTTTGGAAATGAATGAACTGTTTCTGTCCTGACGTCTTCCCGGGCCAGTAAACAACGTTAGGTAATTGAATATTAAGTACCGAACAGAGGGCGGTGGAAAGGGGGGCATCAGCCACACTATCTTTTGTCAACTGAAACTGTCGCGTTGTTGAATGAGCCAGGTGATAGCAGATGCCTTGATGCCATTTCTTCTTTATCCCTCATGCTTTTAGTCCGGACCTCTGATTCCCCCTTAGAGGCCGATGGCACCGGGTGACGGTGACAGACTAGGTGCGTACAAGAGCTGGGTGACAGCAGTTATTGGAATCGGAACAAAACTCCGCAAGCGGGCAGCGGCTCTTTGGAGAGCTGAATTATGCGCAGGGTACAATGCCCAGTCCGCCGTGAGCATTATGTAAACCGCCCTGAAAAGGGATTAGAGAGATGCAGTGCAGGGCTACGGCCAAGACTTTTTCCAGCAAATGCCCCGGTTTGCGAATGTAACCCAACACTGAATTCAGGCGTCTGTTTCGAAAAGAAAAACGTGCCTGTCGCTCCCCGAGTTTTAAAATTATATTATGGGTTTAAATACTATAAAGGAGGGAAGAATCTATTTTTTTTGTGTGTTGGTAGACAAAAATGTGACTTTGGGAATGACCAAGGAAAAAAAATAAAACAATATATTAAGTCCACAATACTTTCATCTAATGTAAGTGGGTAAAACAATCGTTAAATATCTTTTACATCTGAAATAATACAATACTTTGTAGTGTATTATCCCGTGCCCGTGGCCTGACCAGGATAGGTGGTTAGAGGATTAATCTATCTATCTATCTATCTGTCTATCTATCTGTCTGTCTGTCTGTCTGTCTGTCAGTCATTATTCCATCTACCCATCTTATACCTATTTATCCTGGTCAAGGCATGATTTTTAAAATAGATATGCATTGGAAATATTGCATGCACTTTTTAGAAAATTGATAGTGTATTTTATGGAAATAATATCCAATGTGTGTAGGCGATATCCAATCTTATTCCAATATAACGATAGAACGTATAAAATTGTTCCAACAGTGACATCTTCTGTTCATTTTAATGAACTGCATCATGTATGTCAAATAATGGCAAGAGTTGGAGCTGGACGCGCTCGGCGATTCCGGTGCGTTAGGAAGGTTTGCGTCATAGCAACACGTGCGCGTAACAAGTTCCAGTTTAAAATGCTGATAAACATGCATATAAAGCCCATCAAATATTAAATGATTGATGATTATGATAGAACGATGGATTCCTGTCGCTAGGTATTCAAGGTACTATCCTGAGTTAATGACAAGGAATTAAGGATGTAACATTTATAACATACTGTTATAAGAGTTCGGCTGCCAATGGAAATTGAAAGTATGCATTTATTTCCATCGGGATTGATAAAGTATCTATCTATCTATCTATCTATCTATCTATCTATCTATCTATCTAACACTGTGCGGGAGTACTCATTCATAACAGGAGAGAAATTATCTATAAGCAACTTATACAGGAGTAATGACACATCAGAACAGTTCAATTCGTTCATGTAAATGCACTGAAATGATTTTGTGTGTTGTCGGTATCATAGTGCAATCTATGAAAACCCTTTGTATCCCTTTACACCTCGACCCCAAATACACTGCTGGATATCGCAAATATGGTTTATAGAAAGAATATGATGCCGATGACTTAATTGCCTAGAGGCTTATTAATGGGTTTCGAGGAAGTTAATTGGTCCGGGGCCAACCGTGTGCACTCAGCAGTAAGGCTTATGATATACATTATTCATGAGGAAAGACTGGACTGCTATGCTGCGTGGACACATTTACATACAAATGGGAATCTGATACATTATAAATCAACCACCATCTCTGGCTATATTGGCGCCGCCTTTCAATAGCGATTTGTCAGCTGCGTGTCATTATGTCTTTTACTGCATGTATTGCATCTTGTTTGTATTGTATGTTTATTTATAATGCATTTCTAAATATTTACTTTCAATAATATGAACAATTGCATTAGCAGAATTTTGCTGTTTTCATAGTGAATCAGACTTATATGCTACTTAACTTATATAATTTGTAAGTATAATAATAAAACTGTTTTCTCATCTTGTTTCATTGTAAAAGTTTGACTCCATTCTCTCTCTCTCTCTCTCTCACACACACACACACACACACACACACACACACACACATGCACAGAGAGAGAGAGAGACCTGTACTCATGTCTTTGTGGGGACTATCGATTTATTTCTATTTACAAAACTCTAATCCCAGCAATGACAACCTTAATCCCTACCCATAAGTAACCAAACAAAATACAAGGCATTTTTTGCAGTCACAGATTTTTTATAAAATTGAACGTCCCCTTGTGGGGACCAAATGTCCCCACAATGTAATGTATACCTGGACCACACACACACACACACACACACACACACACACACACATGCAACATATTTTAGACTTAAGAAATTGATTTTAGGAATAGCTAGTATTTGCAAACATTGGGTGGGTCTCAATGAAACTAAAAACACATGGTCTGAATCGTCTTTGTGCTCCGTTTGAAATGTTCCTGTGGCACTTTGTGTTATGTGTCTTCTGTTAGGCTCATTTTGTTCTGTAATGCTCAGAATCATGCGTGCCAAGAAACTATTCCTGCAGGGGAGGAAAATCATCTCTGTGCAAAAACAAGAAGAAACATCTCAAAGGGAACCGCCTGCAACTCCGATGCTTCATCCCGAACGTCTCTGGGTCCACTTCCGGCGACTCCTGAACCTGAATCTGAAATTACTGTTAAACAAAGAGTGATATTTGCAGGGTCCACTTCTGTTGAATAATGCTTCTTTGTTTTCAGCACTAATCAACTGTACCTGTAGGACCAATTAGAATGACAAGTATGCTCCTGGGGCACAATGAAGGGCATTGATGTTATTAGATGAATTGCACTTCTGAATGCATTACTTACATCATTTGTGTTTATTTGATTTTTTTTATTTAGCTGTTAGTTTTGTCTAAAGCGGCAAACAAGTGAGGTGGATAATACATGACAACGGTCTTTTCGAGGGTCAGGTTCTCAGATGGGGTGGGAAGCCCCATTGGTGAATTTTGCATGATCGATGGTTATTAAAATAGGGGCATTTAAAGGGGGCACTTTCAACTGTTCGGGTAAGAGGGGCAGATGCTCCAGCACCTCCTCCTCCCACAGCAGCCTACATGACATGCATGACAACGTCAAGGAGCCCAGTGGGCTTAAGCGAAGCTAGGCTGAGCTTCCAGTGAAGGACCATACCAAGTTCAAGTTAGCACTGGAGTGAGAGGTGTGCAGTGCATTATGGGACATTGCAAGAACCTATTCAAATCAAAATAGGCCTACCATGAAGACCGAATACTTACTTGAGAAGTGTGAAATACATGCGTGGCCTGTGTTGCCGAGGGACCATAACCAGGAGTAGCAGACGGAGACAGTCAGTACTCGGACGATTTACTTACCACCATACCATCATTACTGTTATGAGCGTGTTATTAATTGAACTGATGCTAAAGATTTCCAGTAAATACTAGTGAAGATAGATTATGGATAATGGTTTATCTTGGAAATAGTTAAAAATTATAAAGACAAATTCAATCACTATTCAAAAAGGAAGAGTTTATTTGTATGTTATGCTATTCCCGGTCCCTGAGGCATGAGGCAACAACCCCTGATATGAATACAGACGCTCCTCTATTTACGAACGAGATACATTCCGAATGGCCGTTCGCAACTTGAAATGTGCGTAAGTCGTTATTCAACATCATTTACTAAGTAACTGATGTCATGTAAGGGAATCTATTGGTTGCAAGTAAATCTACTTCCAGTAGGTGGAGCCATATACAGCTAATATAGTAGTATTGTTATAAATTTAAATTCCGCCATAGCTTTATGTGTCTGGAGTTTGCATGTTCTCCCTGTGTCATTGTGGGGTTTCTTTTGGGTGCCCTGGTTTCCCCCCTCCATGGTCCAAAAACATGCTGTGGTTAATTGGAGTTACCAAATTGTCCCGTGGGTGTGCCTGTGTGAGTGACTGGTGTGTGAGTGACTGGTGTGTGAGTGTGCCCTGCGATGGGTTGGTGCCACATCCTGGGTTGTTCTCTGCCTTAGACCCATAGCCTCAGGGACAGGCTCTGGACCCCCTGCGGCCCTGAACAGGATAAGCGGTTACAGAAAATGGATAGATGCATTCACATCACCATGCAATCCAGTTCGGGGAAAGTGATTAGAAGATTGATGGATTCCAAAATTTTGATCACTGTAAAGCAGAGATAAATATATGTGTATAGATGCATATAATCTCAAAGTAGATGTATAGGCCGACTCAAAAAGTATACTTAAGTTGGGACATCAGTGTTGCAAGAAAGATGTAACACAGAAGTTAACCAGTTGCCATTCTATGCAAGAAATGTATAACTTAGTATTGTAGATTTTTTCTAAAAAAAAGAGCCAAGTGTATGAGACAGAGCGGATGGGAAGTTATCTGGACAATAGTCTTATTGAGGCAAAATGTCAGCCAGGACGGAAGCCATCTGTATTTTGGCATTGAGTGAAGACGACTAGATCACATGGGAAAGCCCCCAGCAGAGTCAGTGTCGTGCACGTTCGTATGGACGTGGTGGCAGGGCCTGGCGGGGGGGGGGGTGATGCGAGGCCTTTCAAAAGAGTTAGGGAGGCACTCTCCCTGTGGAGGATTATATGGACCCAGCTCGAGCCAAGACGAGGAAGCAGAGGTAGTGGGGTGGGGGTGGGGGGGTGGATTTGTGGCTGGGCGTTTCAGCTCTGCAGCGGAGACCACGGGGATGACGTCCGCTGGCCAGCAAGTGCGGCTATGAGAAAGCAAAGCCTCAGAATGAAACTGGAGCTTCTGCACGGACCTTCCTGAAGGATACCCCATCCCAAAGGCTGACGCAAGGGATCATATGACATCACACCACCCCGCCCAGCACCACGACCTGAACGCTTATATCAATTTTCTGTAACCACTTATCCGATTAGGGCCGTAATGATCCGTATCCTATCCGGCCATAAGGGTTACTACATGGCACCAGCCCGTCAAGGGCCATGTGTCCACACCACATGGGGGTGAATCATCCACATACTAGTGAAAATTTGCACCTTGTTAATTCCTGTGTAACACAGAGTCTGGCGGGATGAACACAGGACTTCAAAGTTCACACTGGAGGCACATCAGTGACAGCTGGGAAAATGCTAGATCAGGACCAAAATGATAATGTACAAATGTGATTAATTTTAAAGCTTTGGTTTATATTAGCAGTATGCAATACAGTTATAAGAGGCATGTGAGATAACCATCATGACCATGGCTTTTTGTTAGCAGTCAAGACACAATTAGTTTAAGTAAGATATGGATAGACTGAAAATACACCAGATTTGTATACACTAGAAATGTCTGCTTATGAATTGAAGGAATAGATTATTCAGCATATTTGTCCTTTGTGTGGATTAGAACGTATGAAATTCTTGTAGTCCCTTTAATTACGTAGATAAACGGTCCACATACAGGTCTTCTCAACTCAGGACTGAGATAGTCCTACTTCCCTGATCAAAGCGCATGGGATGCTATACACAAAATGTCCATTAGAGGGTGCTAGTTTGCTACTACGCGTGTCTCTGGTGCGCAAAACCGGAGCGTAACTTTCTCTCTGAAGACAGTTAAATATGTCGCCCGAACATTTAAGCTGAAATTCCCTAGTTTGGTTAAGATAGTCAAATGTTGGCTCAAAATAATTTTGCCCAGAGGTACACATCAGTCCGTTAAAAGCAGTGATGCCAGCTTCAATCTTTGACTCGATGTTTTTTTTTTTTTCCACCAGAATTCTGGTCAGCCCTATTGAGTCAAGTGACTGGTTAGTGAGCATGCTTAATGTACATTCTCCAGAATTCAAGACATAAAGATGGCTTATGTGTGTTTGTGTGTGTGTGTGTGTGTGTACACTGATTAGTTATAACATTAAAGCTACAATATTAGGCAGGTGGTTTCAATGTTATGCAGGCACTCCAAAGCCTTTGGTGAAAATGGACCATGACACATTTCACTCGTAGGTTATCACCAGACCCCATCTTCAGTCTCCATATACGTGTCATAAGACAATAAAACAAATCTCAGGAAAGCACAAGACTATCATAAAACCAGAGAATTATATAAACGCTGGGCTTGGCTTGTAAAATATGTTACCAGTAGCCATAATATACAGTCATTATGCCTCTACGCCTCCGTCTGGTTAACGCATGTAGAGTACAGAAGATGGAGCAGAGTGGAGTGTGGTGTCGCAGGGCACAGATTTACAGCCAAAAGCTTTGTTGAGAAAAGGATCCTTTGAGGGGCTGCAGGTCCTTATGCGTCAAGGCAAAGTCCTTAACCTGAGCCACCCCTCAGTCCTGCACAGTAAATTTGTAAAAAAACAGTTGTTTGGGGACAAAATACAGAAGCACATACTGTACACAACTGCAGTCATTCCAGTTTCCTCTCCACTCATGTGATTATATGACCAAGAACAGCAATCGTACGGTATACATGTCGTGCTGTGATACTCCTCAAGTCCATGAGATCCTACAGAAGTGTGTTAGCTCCTCAGAAAAATGCATGCAGCATGTATATGATGTGGAGCATAAGCGGAAGGGGACAGAGCGAGGACACGGGGCGGCTGATCTCAACAAACAGGACGCACTGCGGGAATCAGGAGTTTTCACACCAGTGATCTCTGAGTGCCGGCGCTGGTGGTGACCTAGTGAGCCTACAACACTGTTAGATCTGGGGCCAAACGTGCTGCATGCACTCCTCCACATCCTCATCACTGGCCCAGTGGGGATACGAGAGCTCACACCGGGAGCTGCTGCAGACTCGCTTTCCCCAGAACAGATACCCTGGCCATCATTAACGCTTAACTGCTTTCCAGCAAATTTTGTAATGTAAGTTACAATGACAATAAAGGCATTCTAATTCACAACTCTGGCTTCTCCATCTTCCACGAATGGTTCAAATAACAGTGTTCCTTGCCAGGGGCGGGGGGGGGGGGGGGGGGGCGGGGGGGGGCGGGCGCGGGCGGGGGGGGGGGGGGGGGGGGGGGGGGGGGGGGCCGG
>JAODKC010000137.1:7288237-7321151 GCA_026777985.1 Mormyrops attenuatus
CCCCCCCCCCCCCCCCCCCCCCCCCCCCCCCCCCCCCCCCCCCCCCCCGGCCGGGCGGGCGGGGGGGGGGGGGGCCCCCCCCCCCATGATAGGGGGGACACCAATGAAAGGCCACTCTGTGTTGCAATTCCAGGCTCCCACACTGGCATTTCTCTCTCATCCATAGCAGTAAGGCTCATTGAAACTTGGCAAAGATTTAATAGTAAGCAAATAAACTCTTGGATCATCTGGACTACAATTTTCAATTACTGCTCCTAGGCCCTCATTTAATGACAGTCTGTCAGTGCTGTAAAGCTTGACCAGTCTCCACCGAGGCTCCTGCAATGGTTCTCCAGTCAATAGACAATTGGGTAACATTACATGTCTCTCCTTGTGTCAGAGAACCTTGCAAAATATGTTTGCATGAACTACTCAAACACAATATCCTGTGCCTAAAATATCACACTACGTGCATATTTTTAGAATCCCTTAAAGTCACAATATATCACATCAAATCAATTGTTTAAGATTGTTTTTTTGCAGTTCAGGAACACTTTGTGTTGTCGATCACCAGTCCCCGTAATCGTGACAGGCTTTGAAACCGATGATACACAGGGTCCTCTGTGCACCATCACTGTCGGCGGTGCTGTCAAGCTCCCGGACTGCAGCACAGAAGGGATTCTCGGAAAAGAATGATTTTTCTCTGTCCCCCAGGTCACTGTCTCTCGCGCCCCAGTTTTATATGTCTGACAGGAACATTTAGGCCCGGCGCCGAGGTGATTTGCGTATGAAATGAACACCCCATAGCTAGTGACGGTGAAGCTGAAGAAGTCCCCACCCCAGCCCGCATCCCAAGGCTTTTTTTTTGGGCACAGAAATAGGAACATGCAGCAGAGTGCAGCTGTTATACGACAGCTGGATAAGCATGTTGCTCTATTCTGCTGAGTTGTCTAGATCTCGTTGATGGCAAAGCTTCTTGACTTGTTCTCAACTCGGCCATCTTGGCCTTTCACGGAAAATATTCAAGGCCAAAAAACACAAATCTCAAGGACAAACGTTTGGGTCCTGCCCTGGACACTTTTGTGATTAACAACATGACTTTTCTTTACAAGGAAGTAATTGAAATGCATCTTGAAATATGCATGCATTTTATAACCTGTTTCACAGGCTGCCGCAGTTGTGTGTAAAATAAAATTGACGACTGCTTAATTAAATACAAGGCTAACAGTTAATCGGACAACATCAATGTTTTTTTGTTAGCACGCTATTACAACAACGGCAGATGCCAGGAACGTCATACAGCAGTGGGTCTAAACCATGGTGCATCCAACCCCACTATGTGTAGCCCTGTAGTAGCGAACGTGTATAGCAGAAAGAAGAATGTTGCATCTCTTTTTTCAGTTGCTAAAGAATCAGAACTCTGTCATGTGACCATACTAGTGCCATTAGATATGCACCTCTGTGGGTTCCCAGGAAACACTCGTTGGGCCGTACATGGGAAAAAAAATGCAGAATGTTTCCTTTTTGCCCATTTAATGATAGTTTAGCTCAACCAGTCTACTTTTATCTAACCATGCCAACAAAAGAAGGGGGATCTTATTTTAGGGGTAGCCAAATTTAACATGAATGCCCGCAGAAATCCAATAGCAACATTAATCCAATGCATATGGTGAAGGGAGTACATGGGCTTATTCAGCGGGCCGTGCTGATCAGCTTCGCTGGATGGGTGGGTGGCTGGCCAGGACCATGGCCAGCCGACGTTATCGAAGCTGACTCAGTGTGATGCGTGACAGTCGAGCTGCTCCGTTAAAGCTAAAACGAGAGCCCATATTCAGACGGACATTGCAATGGAGACACATGTCCTGGCCGCCTCTCGTTTCTTTGGCTGTCGCCGTGGCAATAAACAAGACCGGGACCCTTTCAGGCTGTGCTGAACTGCTGGATGTCACGTGAAAAGGCATGATCAGTCATGTACAGACATCCAAATGTAGATCGAAGAAACCCAGAGGAGTACAGAGAAGCTGCAAATGGCCATCACTGTATGTTTTATAGGTCAAGGGGACTTTTATTGTGTTTCTTGGGGATAACAGTGAACAGAAAAAAGAGGGCCTATGGCTGGCAATCACAGAAGATCACATTGATCAGTTCAGGAGGGCTGTGTGGATGCTGAACATCCTGCTTCAAAGCACTGGGTGATGGGCTTCATCGCCTGACTTCAGTAATATTCACTTTAAAGCAGCTCTGAAGATAAAGATACGGAGAAAAGTTGATTAAGGCCCTGAGACCTTCACTCGCCTCATTCTGGCTGTGCCTATATCCACCTAATATATGTCATGCATTTGACTATTATAAATGGTACATGACTTTGTCCTCTCCGAAATGGGCCACGTTGGACGAGGCTGGGTCTCCATTTCCTGCCAATCCCTTTGGCTTTGCATCTCCTTCTCACCTGCTTTGACTGCTTCTGCTCCATAAGTGGGATGGCATCTGCATGATCAAACCAGCAACCCAAACAGAATAGGTAGTCTGAGGTTCTGCGTTTGGGTTACGTTCATGGTCTGCGGGGCTCTACTCCAAACGAACAGGCTTCGTGTCATGCTGAAACACCAGATACACAGGAAGTTTGAACTTTTACATCTGGTTGTAAAAGCAAAGACACTTATCTCATTCGTAAAATGTGTTTATGAGATAATAACCATTAAGCATTTTACAAAATCCCTATTCATCAGTGTCCTTTCAGGATGTGACTTTTTAGTGTATCACAGATTGTATAGACAGCGGGGTGCAATTTTCGGGGGTTTCCTTTGATAAGGTGGGCAGGGAATCCCTCTGGGGTGCTGGGGGTACAGCCGCCCCTCCTGGAAAATTGAGCTCCAGTCCCAGATCAAAGCCAGGAAAGGACCCACAGGGGACTGTCGTCAAGCCCTGTGGATAGCCAAGTGGATTCGTAAAAGATCACCGATCGTGGAGGTAAGCAAGGCTAAGCGGAAGAGTGGAGGCAGCGTGGAACATCTGGAGAACATCTGCTCTGGGGGAGGGGGGGGGTCACTGGCCTATCCCTCCCCCATTCATGCTCAACCACTGGCAGCCCTCACCCCTCTGCCACCTCAGTGTGCATTAGACTCAAACGTATTTAATTAATGCCAGCCATTTCTTATGCTCGCAGGATTAAGACATTTACATTAACACTAAGTGCCTATTTTTCAGAAACAGGATGCACAAAGATCTATGAATATCGCCTCACTTTACAGGCTGGCGTTTCGGTGAGCATGTAATGGCAAACCACTCGGGCTTGTCGCAGGAGAAACAGCAAAAAACGTTGCAGAAAAAAAATCACCCTGCAAATCATGAAATGCTGAGTAAACGTGACATCTGTTTCTGCGTGTGTGAGTCAGTGTTTTTTTTTCCACCTCCGGGTTTTGAGCGTCAGAGTTGGACCCCCCGTTGCGGTTCAGTCCTTGAGTGGATTATGGCGGGGATTCTCCCTGGGGGGGGGGACCACCCCTCCCCTGCATCTCGCTCACCACAGGCAACAGAGGCAGCTGTCAAGGCAGCTCTGGAAAGGCCTCCCTGATCCTCTGCCCAGCTCCATGTTCCTCGTGGTAAAACCAGTGCCTCTATTTACTGCTGCTGACAGTCTTCTGTGGCTATTTAACCTAATACATTGATAAGATGAAGGAGAAAAACGACGACCACTCATTTTGTTAACTAGTACGGTAATGATAAATAAAACTGGGGCTAACTGGATTAACTGCCTACTCAAATAGCAATGCTAAGCTAATGATAGCAGCCTTACAAGTCTGTTAGCTACAATGCTGTTTACTGCCCACATACAGACGGATCAGAACGGTATCTTCCTTCGCTGATATGGAGACAGGCTCACCCGTAAGTACCAGAGGACACATGTTGCTGTGGGTGCATTAGCACATCGCCAGTTTATAGGATGGCAGGCATGTGTTGGGGAGGGAGAAGCTCACTTTCTTCCGGAATCAAGTGTTGATGAAACATTAGAGTCTGAGATTGATGAGGAAGTGTTAAAGTACAGTGCATGTATGTTTGAAAACTGTAAATGACAGCACAATATCCCAGTATTGTTCCGTTCATCCATGGTGGTCCAGGAAGGAAATGTAAACAATCCATACAGTCATGTATGAGTCCTAATAAGCTTATGTCCTGGAATTTATTTACACTCAGTTTTACCATTGTTACTAAGCATTACTATTTAGCATTTAAATATTATGGGCATGGTCAACTGAGAGTTTCCGGAAACGGGAACCTGGAACTTTTCATTCCGCTTCTGCTACACGGTCCACTGGTCTTTCTAGTCTGGCCATTCTCACTGCAGAGAACTTTTTGTTTGTCACATCAGAGCTGATTATTGATGATCCACTGCCAGGCGCTCCGTCTTTCTCGTACACTGCCTGGGAGGCATTGCGAGACGGACGGACTCCTGAGAAAAGGCCCGGCGGCGTCTG
This sequence comes from Mormyrops attenuatus, assembly GCA_026777985.1. Taxonomy (NCBI): domain Eukaryota; kingdom Metazoa; phylum Chordata; class Actinopteri; order Osteoglossiformes; family Mormyridae; genus Mormyrops; species Mormyrops attenuatus. The sequence continues at coordinate 7,292,692 of JAODKC010000137.1, forward strand.
GAAGCAACCCAAAACCGGGGGCGTCTGATGCAGCTACGCGCTGAGCAGGCCGATGATGAACGAGTCTCGGGGGCGACGCTGGGCTCCCTCACTACAGCCCGACGTGTCGTTTTAGCCACGCCGCTGGCAGCTAAACCTTCCCCTTAATAAGTGACCAAGATCGATCGCTTATTCGTCGCCCTCATGACCCACAAATAGCATGAAATCCATGGAAAAATCTAAGCCAGGGGACCTGAATTGAAGTTGGATCCGAGCGTGAAGCTCTGAGGCCTGTGAGCCCGGTACATCCCGTCCCGCGGCTCCAGCTCAAGCCCTCTGAAGCTGGTCCATAATCAATTTGTCACCGCTTACCGCCATGTGAGGGGAGACACTCTTCCGAGGCGTCTAAGACTAAAATCCAACGAGCGCGCTGCCCGCGTCACCATAAAGACCAGCGATTCCGTAATAAATTGCCACTCCATCTCTGGTTGCAGTCAGCCTACAGTACTTCTGTGTGAATGTACACGCTGTCTGGCAACCAAAACACCACTAGCATGACAGATGATTGAAAATCGCACGTGAAGGATGTGGGTCTTTTCATTTAAAGTGATTCAGCGCAAGATGTTAATATTAAACCAATGTCATATTGTATATAAAAAACATATAATGGAATAAGAAAATCTAAATTTCAAATAAAATAAAATATCCTTGATAAAAGCCCAACAAACTGTCACCAGTAATCTAAAAAGTTATCATTCTCATTTAAACTAGTAAGCTACGCAAACTCGTGTAGAATGTCATGTTACAATAATCAAAAGTGACTATTAGAAACAAACAACAAAGTCGTTAAAATATGTGACGCAGGGTCTCTGCATGCGAAAGTCACGGTCGCCACTTCAAACGGAGTATCTAATTAATTATTCACTATGACTCACTATACTCTTCAGCATTCACTTCTACTGTTACTACCCACTCACCAGCAGAATGGTTTTCCACCATCCAGTTGTTGTATGTGGTCAGAAGGGCTGAATGACCATACATCAGTGGTACAGTGACTAGGTTTGCTGGAACTCCAGGGCTGGTCCACCTAGTTAATAAGCAAACTAGAATGCCAGCAATTTTCCTGATTCAATGTTGAGTAGCAGAGCGTGTCAGAAGACATCACAGTAAGGTGCCACTCTTAATTAGCGCGCCCAAAGGCCACCGTTAATTTGGTCCTCCGATGTTCCTAGTAATGAAGTATTAACCTGTTTAAAACCTTAGGAACAGTGTGCTAATCCCTTTTATTTAACAAAAAGAAAACTTGACTTGTATCAGAAAAAGTGGTAACATCTTGCTCTATGTTCTCAGGAAAATCAGCAACTCTTTCTGCAGTTTCTTTTTCTCAGAAAATATTTTTTTTTAATTCATCTGAAAGATGTTATTCCAAATCACATTTGGTTATGATGAGGATTTTTCTTTTTTGCTCATTCGTAAACCCCAAACCTTTTATCCTAGTGGGAATCATAAAACCTTCGCTCATGAAAATCAGATCATACAACATTTGTTGTGGATTTGGGTAACTCCGCTCAGTATTATTCAACAGGGCTGTGAAGTCATAAATATTATATATGTATTGTGTATATAGACAGCATGTATGTGTGTGTGATATATCTGTGTGTCTGTGTGTGGGTGTGAGATATATATATATCTATATATATATAGGGTTTGTTTTTAAGATTCCAATATGATTAAATTTGAACATCTTCAAAATATTAGTAAGCTACATTGTTAGCTAATCAATCATTGTAGTTAGATATCATTAGTTTTCCCTTTGAAATCAGAAGTTGCTGTACGACATTTCATGCTGTCACTTTGTCCCAGGCTGTGTGTGCTGGGGGTTGTGGGGGGGCTGGTGGCTGGCTAAGTCAGCACCCCCTGAGATGATGGCACCCTGGGCAGCCGCCTATGTCACCTATAGGATCGACCGGCCCTAACTGTACCATGGCTGCCAAATAACATTTCTGGCAGGTCCGCTTGCAGTCATGGACCTTTAGGGAGCACAACCGAGAATCTGTTTCCTGAGGGGCTCCTGGGGAAGACCAGAGCCGTGTCTGTGAACACAAGTGACCGTGCCGAAGGGGGATTTCGCAACATATCTGGCATCCAGTCAAAATCTGCACGCAAATCAGCGTTAATCTTTCCTGTTTCTTTTTTATGCAATGTATTTTCTTCATCTCCCATAAACAGATGTATAGATAGATCGCATGGCTTGCATGGCCTGCGGTTTGCATCCGGTTGGACGCAAATCCTATTATGTTTGTTCTGCCTAATTTGTCACTTTAATTATTCCAGCAGAAGTAGCTTGGGAGGAAGCTTGAAGCACTATGGGAACACAGCGGGGAGGTCACTTAGCATCACGCTGCTCTGTGAACCACCGTCACGCGCCCCCATACTCACCTCAGCGGCTCGCTGGCCAAAGCCTTGCTAACGATGGTTTTTGGCCAAGATTAGAGGTACAAAAACACACACTCCCCCCAAAATGTTTTTATTAATTGCTGATTTCAGCTTGTCTCTTCCGCACAGTTATCGCTTCTGATTTTATATTTTATATAGTTTCATGGTCGTTTACGCTTAAAACCAATATCGGACAACATGCGGCGTTCATTGCAATAACTAAACATCACTTTTATTTAACAAAAGATTACGATTCAATTTAATTCTAAATTAATTGTTCAGAAATGTGCTGCTCCTGCCATGACCCTAAGCTGATGAACAGTCACTGAAAATAAACGGGTGGCTGTTGCTATTAGCTTTGGATTAATGAGTGATGAGTGCTTTGTTGATGCGAGAGTTTGGACAGTGGTAACACTAGAATTCCTGCATAAAATTCTGATACAATTGTTTTTAAAGGTTATGCAAGAGACTTGTTGATGTAATATTTAGTCGAAAAGCAGTTGGCTCAGTGTCTTAGGCATTCAGGGTCTGAGTGCAAGCAAAACTATAGGTGTCCTGTGAACCAACAGGACAGTAATAGCACGAGGAAGCATTTTGGTGTACCCTTTTGTTACCATGGGGATCGGTCCCTCAACTTAATGAAACACAGACTTGGAGGAATTGCCTTGTTCTAGTTTTTTATTGGGTTAGCTTGGTGGATTCAAGAAGATGGTTGCACCATAGGTGCCGTCTTTTGGTTTTTGTTTGTTGAATTGCAAGTTATAGGGACTTTGAGATTTTCCATTGTTTCAATCCTCTGGTCTTAAAGGGGCCTTGGACCGATTTAGTTTTTGCTTTTTTGGATGATAAATCCTTCTGTTTGATGTAGAACTGCTATCCAGCACCTTTGTCCTGCCTCGTGGTGGATCCTTGCCCCATACCTTCTATCCGTGCCTGAGAGCTGCTCAGGACCTGTGCTGCTAATTTGCCCTTAATGTGTAATTGTGTACCTGGGTAAGTGCCTTACGATGGCAGTAAACACACAGTATGACTTCCTAGGAAATTGGCCCTGGATTCCTTCCAATGTAAATTGCTGTCATGCTGAACCATAAAGGGAAATGACAGGGAATGTGTAAAATTACTGATAGCAGACAAAAGCCAATCGCTTTCCACAATGATGCACCACTAATTTTGGAAAATGTAGATGTTTCATTAACATGCGGCAAAGAAAGTGAAGGCATTTCAAATGTGATAATAACGATTGAAATTAGGTATCTTTGGTGGCCTAGTGGATAGCATTGTTGCCTCACACCCCCTGGGTTGCTGCATCTAGAGTTTGAAATTTCTATCCCAGCCTTGTGCCCTGTGGGAGAGACCCCACCCTGCCCCAGGACCCTGACAGTAGTGCCAGGTTTGTCCTTAAACAGATTCTATAATGCAAACCTGCTGAGACTGTAATTTACGTTTAATGGTACATCGAGAGTGTTTTACGGCATGTACAGTATATGTCACGGCAAGGTGTCATAAACGGGAAAGTCAGGAAGATTCCAAGACTCCTGAGTGACAGGGGTCCTACATTTGGAACCCAATATGATGTGTGGCCAATATGATGTGGGCCCAATATGGTCTGCCCAAAATCTGTAGCAGTGCCCCTGTGTAATGTTACTATGAATACCGCGATCATGAGTATGGCAAAGATCTCACCCAGGATTTGAATTTGCTATCATATTCTCTTCAAAGAACCAGAACAGCATTAGGAGTTCTCAGCTGGCTGGATATGGACCCTCTCTTACTGCCAACACCATACGAAGGACGCTCCCTGTGCAGAACAGGCCTGACATGGCCGCACACCCATGCAGACATGGTGAACACATCTTTGCCATGGCTGCTAAGAAGGAGCCAAAGCTGAGCTTAATGCTTCATTACTAGGAACATCAGAGGACCAAAGTTAAGGATCCCAGGAGAAATCTAAGAAAACCTGAAAGACACAGTAACATTACAATTATACCATCCATTGTACGATACAAAGTAGGACCAACAGTATGAGTTACTTGGACTTTCTTTTGAGGAAATACATTACAGCACACATTCCAGAAAATCTGCAGCTACATGTATCTGTAAACAGCTGTAGTGTCATATAGTAGTGTTTCCTTTCAATGACTTGGAAACTAATATAGCTTCCATTGCCAATCAAACCCACTCAAATCAAAATAATGGATCTGAGACAGACTGCATGACTCCCATCCTGGTCTATGTCACAAGTATGAGGGAATAAATCTGAGCTAATATGAAATATTTAGAAAAGAGTCACCTAGACTAGTAACTTCACACGTCTCTGGTCTCCAGCTGTGGTTTGTGACTTAATGGTAAATGACATTGATGTTAATGGATGAAATGAATGCTCTTCATTGTAGTTTTTGATATATATTCATTGCATGTTACCCAACAATCCCTAAATATCAAGCCAAAAGAAATAAAATCCGCTGAAAAGGTTATTTCAAGGCTGACTTAACATTTCTGTTACAAAAGAGGTCTTCCTGTGGAATGGCTTTAAGGGAACTTGCCAGAAAATATTTCCCTTAAATATTACAATCATTTAGACTCAATGTAAATTCAATTAAGATCATAAAGAATACCATTTGTGGAAACTGAATAGCTTATTTTTTAAGTTGCATTTCAAGTCATATAAACATATATGTCATGATTACTATTGTGAGGCCGAATAATAATAAAGAAAACAAAAGATTTTTGTTGGCTGAATAGATAATGTTTGGCCTGCAAAAGAAAAATCCACAAAAAAGTGTTCCTCCCTTTGTAAAATCTAAAGTGCATAGACATTTTCGCATGCGGAATGTGAGCCAGATAAAACACAATGTCTGTGGATGAGGATTTGCCAAGCTTGCTTTAATGAGCTGGCTCGGGTCTTCTCTGTCAGCTTGTTCGCCGGTTTCTGGATGGCGTTTGAGCCCTGCGTGTACTGGGTCCAGCCCGCTGGGATGACACTACTAGAACTGCCAGACACAGCAGTAACATGTGACATACATGCTCACTCTATACTCCACTGCTACAGCTGCATTTCAGTCTAATTCATTTTCCCATGAACACCCCTTTCACTTTGAACACAGTGAAATACGATACCAAGTTCCAGAATGTTACTTTGTCACAATTAAAGTACTAGCTGGTGACAGCCAGTTGCCAATCTTATAATTCATGCCCAGTTAAAGTGAGGACCTTTATCATTTAATACACAATTTATTGTCACAATGTGTCATACAGACCAAAAGACAATGCTGGTGCATAAATATACTCTGCAAATACATAAAAGCTTTCCTTTTTATTTGTTCTGAAAAACACTCTGTTTTTCCACTGCCATCCTACCCAATAACATGGACAGAACCATTTAATAACAATAACATCATATTATGAAGAATAATATTATAATTTTCTCAGCACTTAGTGAGAATAATAAAACACAAACATGTTACAGCCTTCAAGAAGCACTTCTGTATTTACTTTAAGATTTGTTTTTGTGACAATAACAAGGCGAATAAAAATGGGGAAAAAAAAATTATGGCCGTTCTCCAACCATAAATGAAGTACATGTATCAAAGACTGTTGCGAACTGTTTGACGCATTGGGGAGTGAACGGATAGTTGTTTCTTAGCAATGAAATAAACAGGCAAATTCTGTGCAGCAATGCTCTGTTCCCCAGGCTGGCTTACCGTCTTCGTCGAGCATCGCGAGGGAAACACACCCTCCCCTCGCACACTGGCCACGGGCCTCAGTCCTGACTGTTGCCGTTTCCAAGACGACTTGAGGATCTTGATTAACGCAAGAGATCAGATGTTGGATGAGGCAACGCTCATTGTTTTGCTTCTGGTTCATTCATTGTGGGCTGCCTTTGAATGCGAGTTCCCTTTATTCTCCTGCACTGTTTTTGCACTACTGAGAAGTAAGGCGAACCTGCAAGGTGTGCAGAAGATCTTCAGTGACGGTTTTCACTCCGTCAGCTGTGTGGCATAGAATCTCTATAGGTCAGTTTGCAAAACACGCAGCCCGATTGTACAAAGTCACGGACACAGGGGTGTCACACTGCTGGTGAGGTGGAACTGATCGATCAGAAAAGGTGAAGGAAGATGTGAAATAAATGACCATGCTCAATAAGTAATGGAAAAAAAGCGTGAAAAATACAGAAAAACAAGGATTGTTCTGAAGCCTGGTAGTTAAATCCAGCAGCTTTCTTTTCTCGTCAAAACAACTAATTACAGCAGAATTAAGTGCAACGTAGCTAAAGGTAGACAGGGACATCACTTTTGTGTTTAAACCACCGTGAAATCCGCTGTAGGATTACTCACTTCCTAGGGTGTCCACTGGGGAAGGGTCATCTGATTCATTTCCAGTCCTCTGACCCCTGGCAACAGGTCCAAACGATGCAGCCAAGAGTAAATAAACGTTAACAGAACTTGAGGAGAAGCTGTTTTCTTGTGCAGGGTGCCACAGCATGACACCCCCATGTCAAGCCTCCCTTTTAATTTTGACCAGTGTTGTAAACAGGAAAGGCTGAGCTGTGTAGTCAGGTGTCATCTTCGGAGGTCCTCCTTTGCATTAATAATTGCATTTTGTCCTAATCTTTCCGTTCCCAGGATGTGACTCTTTTCTGCCGTCCCACTGGGAAATCATGTATGATGTTTTTCCCCTTCCAAACGGCATATCTCTCTGGTCTGGTGGCTGTGACCTCAAAGAACGGGCCTCCCTTCAAGACTTAATCGCTTCAAAGTGAGGTGGGGATTATTAGTGAAAAGTGGGGTTTAAACAAAGCCTGGCTGGAAATTAACAGAGCACGGCTTGATGTCACTGAATGTTAAAGAAGTTCAGTCATGACTGTTTATCAAAACAGAATATGTTAGCAGGTATGTAATGTTTTCTTATGGCAACACTCGAGAGGGTCTTTTAGAAAGCAGAAAGGGTACTAGCAAAGGTACAGCACATTTTCGGCTAAATCACAGGCTGATATTTTATGTCACGGCGGACATACCTCTCTCAAGGGCTTGACAATGGTAAGTAGGACCATTTCCTGTTATATATTGCATGTCTCAGACTTGGTTATAAAGAAGGAGTACTCATAAAAATGTTATCAATATATAGTACAAACTAGTAACTCTTTCTGAGTTTGTACTTTTAAATCTAGCAATGGCATATCTTAACTGCCTAGCCAAACTCAATTCCCAAGTCCCCATCCCAGTCACTGTCTGCAAAAACCGATTTACTTACTTAATTACTGAATTATTCACCTACTCATGCAGTTCACAGTGTTATACCAATTGCTAAATCTATCAGACAACAGTTTAGCCTTCAACGAGTGTCCCCATATACAACAGAAACGTGAACATGACGAGCAAAACGTATGTGCAAAGACTGAAAACACTAATATTCAATATTTGTAAACCTTACAGTGAAGGTTATTTTTTCAGAATATGTACCTGACAAATGTACAGCGAAACATAAATAGATAACAAATATTTCAAGATAACTCTGGATGCAAAGGGCTACGATCTCTGGTGTACCACTCTATCGTCATGTAGAGGAAAGCGTTCACACGTTGCACATGAAAAAAATGAAAAACCCAAAAGCACTGGGATGAACAATCGGGGATCCTGTCAAAAGATGTATTTGGTTAAGGAGGCTGTGATTTTGTGCGAACTGCTTGTGCTGCGATTTCCCTTCAGACAAGGGAGAAGGAAGCAAGTCAAACACATGACCAAACATCCCAGTGCCCTGGGCTCCCTCCAAGCGGTTCCGCAACATAACCAATTGAAACCCGCTGTGAATCTGCCCAGAATTTATAACAGGCCTAAAGTTTGCAGACTTTCGGGCTCGAGTTAAATAATACACAATGCGTAACAATCCTGACCGCGGTGTACATGATAAATGTCTCACTTTTTTTTTTTTTGCTTAATCAGCCTCTTCAGTGAAAGGTTTGACTGTCATTCTAATGAATACCTAACAAGATCCACATCACCAGCCACCATCCAACAGCGTTACCGCATCATTTGGAATCTATTGAACTGCTAGGGTTTCTTTCCGGTCCTTTCCGGGTTGTCCGAAACACTTGCTCACACATGGATTAATGAGTTAGGATCTCACAGGGGAAACTCATGAGCACGAGAGAAGTCGGATATTTCATGAGAATCGTCACAATGGCCATCGGGGAGGATGCTGGGTATGTTCTTAGGAACCATCAAACACCAGCACAGGGAACCAATTCTTACCAGCCATTATAAAAATCCAAACATGTTTTTGCATTCGGCCTCCAAGGTAAACCTGAAATATTAAAATGTTGACATCATGCATGTGAAATCACTTATTCAATTGCATTGGCCAGAGCTTATTAAGGATATAAAGTACAATATGACCCGAATATAATTATTGTATTAATATCATTGTATCAACACTACGTAATGCAGAAAAATCATACCCCGTCATCATTTTCATATTTTCCACAAAACAGAAGACAGACAGTTCATCAAGTATAATTGATGGCCTGCACTGTGGCCCCATTGACTGACAGGTTAGCAACAACATCCCATATTTTAAAACAACTTGGAAAAAATGACACTGAATACGGAAGATGGTACTTCTCTGTATAACACCACGGAAAGTCTTTTCTGAGTGTTGGAGAACGCAGGTCTAACTGATGCTTTATTATATAACACCGGGTTGTAATGCACACCTCCACTAATCACAGCACCGTCTTGGCGTTGATCATCATCACTGGCACCAAGGTGGTATCGCATTACAGCTTATTCCACATGCACACCCAAGATGTAGTCTTGTATTATGGTTAGGAAGATACCTGCAAAATTTTTATAAGAAAACAATTTGACATGGACAGAATCCCCAGGAAACAACTAAGGGCAGTCAATGACGTGAAACATTACTTTTGAGCAAGCAATGATAATTATATTGTCAGCTATTTTGTGTTTTGCTGTCCTGTGCTGCTGCAGATGCGCCATCGAAACAGGGAAGTACCACCCACAGGGACCGGCTACCAAAAGTGATTCATGAGATCGAAAATTCAGCTGATTCAATTTTACCCCTGGATCGTGATTTCATCACTGTGCAATTTGTGTCAGAAAATTAATATTCCCACGTCAGTTATACTGCTGAGTTAAGAAAACCTTAATGGTATAAAATCCAGTTTAGCAATGGGGGTGAAAATGAGGCACGAATACTCGATGTTTGTTTCTCCTTTTGTGCTTCAGTGTTGACTGTATGCCAAGATCTACAGCCAAGTCCACGTTGCTGAGAAGTCAGCTATGTCCTCTGGATGGGAATATTTACTTCGATCTGGCAATGGCAGGTAACATCTTTCATATATCAACACCAATAGGGAAAGCTTTTCTGAGCCCTGCACAAATGGAAGGAGGTTTACACGACAGATCGTGGGGTCCAAATGGGTTGTTTTTTTTTATTGCCAAAAATTGATATATGTGTGCAGTAACACACAATTGCCCACTGAGGAATAGGCATCCGCAGTAAATGCTGTTTCTCAGAATATTTCATTGGTCTAATGACAATCCGGTCTGTTACCGCATTACGGGTCCTACTGATTCGGCGATGCAAGCCTGACCTCTGAATAGTTAGAACAACGACACTCAAAAACGAGCAACCGACTCAGGATCCGGACGCTGGTCCTTGAGAATAGGACAATCCCTGCTTAACTTCATAACAGAGAACATGCATGTTCTACCTCCTTGTGTCTGAAAGCTTTCTGTAAGAGAGAATAATCTGTGCCCCTCCACCCCAGTAATTTAATCATGCTGTTAAATATTGCAACAGACATGGTTCTCTAAACATCTTCCCTATCACCAGAGAAATGACTCAGTCAGGGTGCTGCTTCTGTGGCCTCAAAGTTAAGAGAGCTGGGGGTTCTGGAGCGAGATGAAGCTGCAGGTATTGAAGTTTTGGATCCAAAAAGGCAGCTGGACTGACTCTGAGGAGGTACAGCACTGTCGTACATTCGAGAAGGTAGCATGGGACACCTTTTATGAAATTTCAGTAAGGCAGACGCTCTTGGGAACTGCAGGGACTGTATAAGTACGTAGTAAATACAAAGTATAAATTTCAGAGACTGTTCTCTCAACATGTCTAAATTTATTTATTCAGGAAAGAAGCATTGTATGGACCAGAATAGCATGTCTGGGTAGAAGTTGGTGAATGCTGGACCTATTCTTCAGTTGCTTCACTTTACATGTGCAATAGACAGAGTAAAATGTCCTCAGGCAAACTGAAGGTTCAGCAGATCGGGGGCCTGTTAGTATTAGGTGCCATCTATTTGATGTTTTCTATATGGGTCTAGATGGGTCTTCATATGCCCAAAATGAGGTCGTTTTATCTGGTCATTCATGCTTCAGCCGACAATTGAAATTGGCCTGTTCGTAATTAAGGGTCCAGTATGATTATGACACTGCTGCAAATTTTTGTGGACAAAGTACGCAGAGTAATATTTGCTGAAACATAACAGTATCCTCATATGGAGTGGCAGCTATTACATATGGCATCCGTTATTATGCTGTACAGACCAGTAAGATGAATGGACAACAGGACATCCAAAAGGAAGCATGGAACCATCTTTAGTAGCGTTCTAGTCCCAAAATACCATACTGTTTTAGGCAATTTTTTGGTTCCAGTTTGATTAATTGAAGATGGAATTCAAGCTAAATTTATTGAATGTGTGTGAGCATATGCCCTGCGATAGACTGGCGTCCCATCCAGAGTGAACTTCAGCCTTGTGCCCAATGCAGCCTGGTCTCCAGGGAGGAACTCTGGGAGGGTGTCCAGGAAGGGACTCTGGGAGGGACTCCAAGAAGAGACTCCAGGATGGGGATCTGGGAGGGACTCCAATAAGAGACTCTGAGAGGGACTCCTGGAAGGCACTTCAGGATGGGACTCTGGGAGGGACTCCAAGAAGGGACTCCAGGATGGGAATCTGGGAGGGACTCCAATAAGAGACTCTGAGAGGGACTCCAGGAAGGCACTTCAGGATGGGACTCTGCGAGGGACTCCAGGGAGGGACTCCAAGAAGGGACTCCAGGATGGGACTCTGGGAGGGACTCCAAGAAAGGACTCCAGGATGGGAATCTGGGAGGGACGCCAGAGAGGGACTCCAAGAAGGGATTTTGGGAGGACTCTAAGAAGGGACTCTCGGAGGGACTCCAGGGAAGGACTCCAGCAAGGGACGCCAAGAAGGGATTCTGGGAGGGACTCTTGGAGGGACTCAGGGAGGGATTTCAAGATGGGACTCCAGGGAGGAACTCTGGGAGGGATTCCAAGAAGGGACTCCAGGATGGGACTCCAGGATGGGACTCTGGAAGGGACTCCAAGAAGGGATTCTGGGAGGCACTCTAAGAAGAGACTCTGGGAGGGACTCCAGGGAGGGACTCTGGGAGGGAGTCAGGGAGGAATTCCAAGAAGGGACTCCAGGGAGGGACTCTGGGAGGGAGTCAGGGAGGAATTCCAAGAAGGGACTCCAGGATGGGACTCTGGAAGGGACTCCAAGAAGGGACTCCAGGAAGGCACTCTGACCAGAATAAGTGGTTAAGAAGATGGAAGGTTACTCTTTTTAATATGTAATATTAGTGTTATTTAATGATATAGCAATTACATTTAGTAATTCTTTTTTTACAATTATTTCAGGTCTGAACAATAAAATAGTTAAATTTAAATATTATTTATGTGAAATAGTAATGTACTGGCTTAATACAAAGGTTTTGACAAATCACCACGAAATACAGAGAGATTTTACACATTTAAAAAATGTTTCTAATAAGGATCTGCCATTTTCAGCCTTTAATAGATGTGACGTCTACATTAGTATTTTATAACAGCTGAATCAAGCCCAATTAATTAAGATGTCGGTCGGAACAAAAGCCAGCTGGCACAGTGGGTTGCTGGGACCTGGATTAAGAAATGTCATTGATGGCTCTGTTTATAGGCACAGGCCACAGCAGGTGGTTTAGTGGCACAGATCCTGGATCTGTGAATGCAAGGTAGTCGGTCCAAGTACTAGGGGGCGCTGTGGTGCCCATAACGGCCATGTTTAACTTGAAATGGTTCTCTTTGTTTCACATGCCGTACTCTCTGGAGCAGTAATGCTTTCGCAGTTTTAACCCATTAATTACAGCCTAAGTCAACTTACCAGACCCATTAAGAAGATCACTTTACTTTAAAAGCTATGGCAGCAGTCATGGACACCTGAACATTCTATTCAGCTTAAGGCTGTTTAATGATGGAATTTTTGACAAGCGTTCTCAGTCACAAAACCTAATTTATCATAAAATCATCGAGTAAATCAGCGCCTTCAGCTCTATATCAAAGGACTTGTGTCCAGGGGGTGCGTGAGTGTGCGCTGAGAAAGACTGGGTTATGGAGGCTGCCAACCTGTATTTGTAGGCTTCCGACATTTCTTTTTCCAGTGAATGATCTCAGGTTTTCCAGCTCTCCTGCACTCCCTGCCTGAGCACGCAACCGTCTGTGCTGCGCTACCTGTAAGCCAGAATGCGTGACTTTGCGGGATTGGCGGTCACGAAAAAAGGTGCAGACCATTTCTGCAGAGGCTGTGATATACAGGTGCATGAGACGATGTGCTTTTAAAGACGATTAACCTTTAAAAAGTCTATCTGCACGCATGTACAAAAGTAATTTCAAATATATATATTTCTTTGATATGTTTGTGTATTTCTAGTCTTTATTCTTGATGTTATTGAATGTAGCATTTTAATAGTCCCATATCAATACATATGGGACCAATGAGATTCTAAAATCCATGGTGGGTGGGATTACTGTACACTGTCAGTCACTTATTGGTTTAATTAAAAGGAGGGACCAATTAAGCGACCAATAGGAAGTGGGCTAAACCCCACCCACTGTGGGTCTCCACTGTCATATAAGAGCTATGCTATCCAATTTACAGTATGAAAAGACACCAGTGCTTGGCAGTCAAAGGAGCTACATTTATCCATTCATCTATTCTAGCCTGCCACCTCTTTAATCAGGGCTTATAGAAATGTCCAAGAAACACATTTTGGTATTTGATATGCGCATTCATGTAAATGTATGTCAGTGTGAGCGATCGTACAGCGAACAGAGTCCTCGCTTGTGCTCCTTTCGCTTACTTAAATCATGCATCAAGCTTTCAGAACACTCCGTCTGTCCTGTGCAAAGCTAATTACCATCCATTATTGGAAGCAGCCTGGCCGCGCGTAGGTAAATTGCTGCTGACGTTCCTGACAATGGAGAATTCAGAGGGACCTGGGTAGCTTCACAATGGGACATTGTTTGGCAAGCTGAAGTTAACTGTAACAGCGCACCTCAAAGGGATTTTCCTGTATGCCAGTTGACGTCTGTTCATTCATTACATTTCATGGTTTTTAAGGATCTGCTTCATGGCCTCTTGAAGTTTGTTCAGTGTTCTTGCAGCCCCCCCCCCCCCAACCCACCTCCCCCCAGATAGCATCTGTTTCGAGTAAAAAATCAGATTTATTAGGATGCTGTACTTGTATAATATGTGCAGTGGAATAATTACTGAAGTCTGAGACCCAATGATAATTAACATGACGCACTGCCCGTTTAATCTTTAATCTGGGAAATCTCCCGCTTGGTTTCAGGCCCATAATAATTTCCACATTGCCCCACAAAGCAGAAAAGTAGCTCGGAGCTAAAAAACAATAACGGAAGGGGATTAAGCATCATTAGTACAGTACATATGCGGTCGACGTCGGAAGGATACAGTAAAATAGCCGCAAGATGGGTGGGAGTGAACGGGTGGGGTGAAGTCAGGTGAGCAGTGCGTTGGTTCTCTTCACCTGAGCATAAAAGCCCTTCAGTGTGTAACACTGAACTGTCCCAGTGCAGAAAACACAGCCAGACTGCAATGGCTGCTCCCCTTCCCCTGACCCAGTGCCCTTCTTCTTTTCCTGTGTAGATTTCCCCTTGTGGAGATGCTAAAACGGGTGCCTTTTTTTTTGTTCATCCCCCCCAACCCTGTTTTTATTAATCTTATTTCCATCCCCATCCACAAATAAAATCCTTACCCGTGTGTCTCATCCCTGAGTCACATGGTTCCATTTGCAGTCCCGCTCGGAGCAAGTTTCTCTTGAGCTGAAATTCAATGGTCTTGCAAAGACCTAGTGAATGTTTTTGGGGTTTTTTTTGTTCTCCTTTAAAGAATTATAATCTATTGATTTAACTGTTAATTGTTATTGAAGGTCATATGGTACCTTACTAGTTTATAGCACATACCAGAAAGTTTTGCTATAATATTTGTACATTTGGGATATAAATCTCAAGATTTGTGAACTGTTATACAGCCAATTAACTATAAATTCAAAATTCTAGCCAGACGGTGGAGCAACAATAATCAGCAAGTAAGCACGTGGTCTACTCCACTGATCATTATTAATGTCTATAAGAAATTGGTGGACTTATCTAAATCCCAATGGCCTCATTCATCCATTCATCCATCCATCCATCCATCCATCCATTATATTCACTTGTTCTATACAGGGTTGCGGTTATCCGCCGCCTTTCCTGGAAACTACTTGCACAAGGCAGAGAACAACCCAGGACAGGACAGCCAACCCATTGCAGCCCAAAGGACTTGTAATAATAACTATTAAGATATTTCTCTGCTGAAACGTCACAAAACAAAGCACATTGTAATAAGCCAGTTAGACACAGCTAGCAGCCGTTTTAATGGTCTGGAACATTCTGTGATTAATTTGGTCTCAGTGAAAGGCATTGTTGACACAACCAGTGATCTGTGTAATCTTGGTAATTATATGTGTATGATCAATAACTGCATGAATTTCAGCATTAAAGCACTTGTCTGCAACTCTGCACACTTAGGTTCACTTTGTCAGGAGGAGGACTTAGAGGTGCACTGATTATGAATGTTAGACATTAGCAAATACTACCAGATTCCAGGTTACCTTCTCTGGGAGAATGAGTAGGGTGACTGTAGGGATGAGGCGGCCATTCTGACATGACGACACACCTGATCATCTTTTGTCATTTGTTGCTGGTTATTTTGCCTTTTAAAGTACCTCAAAACAGCTGGACAGGCCAGAGGACAGTTGGGTCTGATGGGAACAGCAAATTTAGATTTATCAAAGCAATAATAATAAAATTATAAGACACTCCATCCAGAGTGTCCCTGACTTTTGCTTCCTGGGATAGGCGTGTGGCTCTCCAAAACCTGGTGATAAAGAGTTTTGGAGGATGAATAGAACAGAATACAAGCCCTTCCACGCACAGTTTCTCAATCTCAGGATATCCACTGCCACTCATCTCTTCGTTATGATGCCACTCTCAAGTTTAGTGGGGCACTGTGCAGCTTAGCAGGTTAGGAGCTGTACCTGACTCCCGAGGTGCTAATCCTGGGGTGCTGCGTCCTGGCAGACCTCGTATTCTGGCCCCAGAGCTGTTTCTTTCATGAAGCGCTTTCACACCAAAGTTCCGGAACCTGGTCCCTGGTTACAAGTTCCTGGACTCCCTCGACTGGGGACTTTTGTAGCCCCTGGCCACTTTCGTGTCACTTTCACACTGCACAACAGAAATGGGTCCTTTATGCTAAATAAGCCTGGGAGACGCCAAAAAGCTCATAGGTTAAACTTCATACATAATTTAATATGAAACTACACCACCACCCCAAAGCAACGGAGAATGAACAAGTTGTGTTAAGTTATTTGTTACGTATTTCTTAATTATTAGGGGGGGGATCAATTGCAATTAAAATGGGACACAGCCTTTCATTCATATTTTAGTCATACGACCTGCGACATGTTTATATTTCATTATTAAATCTGGCCAACAGATTGATCTTTCAGTTTCACAGAATAAAACAGTATTCTGCTAATAAGCCTTGGCAATTTCACCGCTGGCCCCGGCAATATTAGGAAAAGGATACTGGTCATCGAATTTTCCAATACAGAAATATGGAGACGCAAGCGAAAGAATGTATTCATTGATGCTTTCATTGTAACTGAGGTACAAAAATGACTCCATCTGCTCAAATTTTTCTCTGCTAATTATATCTCTTCTCCGCACTTATGCATAACTTCCAGCCAATGTGGTCAACCAATCAGCAAGATAAGATAAGATAAGAGACTTTATTGTCATTGCATCAGAGACACAACGGAATTTGTTTCGTAGCTCACGGCTCAGCAGCAAAGACATATACATTAATGTACCACATCAATCTGGCATACAGTGTTGTAGACATGGTTTAAATACAAATAGACCTAATGTAATTAAGAAATATATTCCCTAGTGCAGTCCACAGTGTGCTGGATGGGAAAATTCCAAGTTATTTACAGATTTAGGTATTTACAATGTGATTAAAGTGACCAAGTGCGTATCAGCAGCACTACAGAGGTGTGGAAGTGACTTAATGGTCAGTGTTCTGAAGTGGGAAGGGGTGTGACGGAGGCCACTGCTCTTGGGAAAAAGCTGTTCCTCAGTCTGTTTGTCCATGACTTGATGGTCCTGAATATTTTGCCCGATGGGAGGGGGACAAACAGTTTGTTACCCCAGGTGGAAGGGGTCCTTGCTGACGTTGCTAGCCTTCCTACATAGTCGGCTAGCATAAACCTTGTCCAGATCTGGGAGCTTGGTACCCACAATCCTCTGTGCAATCTTGACTATCCGGGCCAAGTCTCTCTGGTTCTCTGCCGTGCAGCTGGAGTATCACCCTATGGAGAGAAAAAGGGGATACTTGAAGGCCAGGAAATTCCCATGTACCATGTATAAATAGCAAATTAACAAGTATATACATTTCATCATTGGGACTTTGCACTGAACTTAACAACCTCACTATTTAAGAGTATCTGGGCCTTGTTCCACTCTTTCCTTCTGCTCTCCCCTTGGGGCCACTTAGTCCTGAGCTAAAAGATCTTCAGCTCCAGCCAGACACTCAGCCTACAACAGCACCTTGAGAGCACACCTACGCTTTGGCACACACTGCCTCGGCCGTCTGCCTCGGCCCACAACCTTGAGATTGCCAGACCATGATCGTTTTCTACTCATTTTCTGTTTTCCATCCTCAAGACACTTTCATACGCTAAAAAATACGCACTTTCATATGCATATTTAATGTCATCTTCAGATATATGATGCATGGGTCATACATGCAGATGAAATTTTGATCATGTTCATCACATTACAAAGAGATAGAAATTGAATGGGAAATAATTAGGTAAGATGTTTAAACATGACGTATTAAGACATGGACATATGGCGGAAACATACAGTTAAAAATGCAGTGCAAACTGGCAATGGAACTGAGTGAACATTGTTACTTTTGTTTTTTGTATATTCTACAGCTTCTGTTTTCCAGGATGACTTTTCATACGCCTTATTTGAAATGTGAGAGGAAAATCTTCATAATTCCCAAATAATGCCATTTTGGTTTTTTCATTTTTTAATTTTCATGGGCAGAACGTAGCAGTATTGCAGCCTCCCACCCCTGGCATTTGCTGTCCCTGAATCTATATGGGTTTCTGCACGTACGCCAATAAAACGTCTAAAAACATGCGGTCGGGCGAAACGGAGCCTCTAAATTCCCCATTACATGTGTGGTCGGCATGTAGTCTGGGGTGTTCCCGCACGTTGTGCCCTAGATCAGCTTCTGGCTCACCAGAGCCCTGTGTAGGATAAACAATATCAAGGGTAGATGGATAGATTTTTTTTTTTAAATCCCACAGAAAATATGAAATACTGTAAAGCACATTGTGAAATCCAAAACAGCGGTGTACTACACCAGATTTGAATACTTTTGAATATAGTTTTTAAGATAAGATGAGCTTTATTCAACCTGGGGGGGGGGGGATTCTTAAAATAGGTCAAGGTCAACTGAAAGGCAAACTCTCATGATGCGGAAACGATGGAGGTGGATTCTTATTCAAGGATTGGGAAGAAGGCAAACGAAATTAGACCACGTGGGGTCAAACAAAAGGCTCAACTGGCAATAAGGGAAGCACTGGAGCACACCAAGGCGATGTCAGGGGTGAGGGCGGCAATCCCGGAGGTGAGAGAAACACTAGGGAGAGAACGAGAGGGCAAGAATGCAGGGTGTGACACAAATATTCAGGCTGTGTGTCGCACCGCAATGTAGATGCTGTTGATTGAACCCAGGACTTCAAACATGAAAAGTAAGACCCACATCCCCTTATCTCATGATGCCACACTGGATGACAACATGTACTGTTACCGTAGTATGGAGCATTTAACTGGTGCTAAGTTGCATTTTATATTGTTGCAAATCATTCAGTGTTTCGCAAGTTAATTGCTTTGGAGCTGACCATGCATGGGGTATAATATTGTAACTCATATGTATACCGATTTAAAATGTTCTGCTCTGGAAACTAGAAAGGAGAACGGTAACACATCGATGAGAGTTCATTTATAAAGAGGCAGAATGTTGTTGTGAAACGAAATGGTGCTTTACTTGCCGTAAGTACACTGGAATGTTTCAGCTCTCACTTTTCCCATCATGACCCCCTTTGTTTTTTAGAGATGTACACACAGGGGCGAGGGAAGCTTGGGGCCTGAGAAGGTCAGCCATTTACCTGGGTGCATTTTTCCAGGGTGTTAACAACTTTGCTCAAGGGCCCGACACAGATCTGACTATTCAGCTGGGGGCAGGATTTGAACTGGTGAGCATCTGATCACGGTCACACAGGTCTAACCCACTGAGTCGCACGCCACGGCCACACCCCCAATTCTTAAACAATGCCAGGCTGCCAAGCGACACTGAATCCCCAGTCATTCTTACAGCGCAAAGCATGTGCAAATTTAACTCCTGGAAGCTAACACAGGGTCTGGCCTGCTGTACTTTTTAAAGTATATCTACAATGCAGTAAAAGTAGGAACAGAAAAGCTATTATATAAATGTATGATGGATGTGGCTAAACGATAATAGCCTAGAGGCCACTCTTCAGCTGATAGAAGACCTGAACATGTTAGGCGGTATTAGATTCAGCAACATGGCAGTTGTTAACCTGAAAATAAGCTCCAATTGTGGAATTTAGTCTGGCAAGCGTCGGTAGACTGAGGTTTGATGTCTCGACATATTGTGTTACTTCTGGAAATAGATGGCAGTAGAGGCCATAATTCCCATAAAAATATATGGCACTCGTTAATATCTATTATATGTAAACATTATGACAGCAAGTTGTTAACTCTGAGTTCAGACAAAGGTACTTAAGGTTAATAGAATGTGGAAATTACTGTAAAATATTTTATTAAAGTGGGAAATTTTTTTTTTTTTTTTTAAAAAAAAAAACATTGTAAGTATAGTAGGAATTGTAACTAATGTACCAATACATGACTGCATATTTATACCTATCAGCCAATAACATTGAAACTACCTTTGACCAGTCTGTGGCTCTGCAGCCCCATACACTGCAAGCTGCGACGCACTGTGTGTTCTGCCACCTTTCTATAATAGACAGCAAAACTTTTTCAGCCATTTGTGGTACAGTATCCTGTGGGATAGACCCACACAGGCTAGCCTTCGCTCCCCATGAAATCAGTGAGCCTTGGGCACCCATGACCCCGTTTCCAGTTCACCGGTTGGCCTTCCTTGGGCCACTTTTGGTGGGTACTGACCACTGCATACCTTGGAGATGTCCTGACAGTGTCGCCTACCCATCACAATTTGGTCCTTGTCAAAGTCACTCAGATCCTTACACTTGCCCACTTTTACTGCTTCCAACACATCAACATCAAGAACTGACTGTTCACTTACCTAAGGTGTCATTGGAATGAGACAATCGATGTTACTCACTTCACCTGTCAGTGGTTTTAATGTTCTGGCTGATTGGTGTAATTTATATCAGATGATTGATGTGTTCAGTAAAGTAACTTATAAATATATAGCTGTATCACTATTTTTCTACAGAACATTCTTTTCCATTAATTTGCTCTTTCTTAATTATATAAATATACATCAATAAACATCTTTAAGCAGGTTTGTGAATTCAACCCAGCAAAATGTCAATTGTGTACAAATATTATGTCAACAAGCTGTTAAACTCATGATCACAACAAGATGTTCACAGATCATGGAGACAACATTTCTCCACGTGATTTTGCCTCTTACACACGGAAGGAGGAAAATCTCCTTAAAAAAGAAAATAAACATTCAGATCACAGTGAATGACACTTAGTGTTCTATGTGAATATTACCTTCCATTTTGCCAAAAGTCAGAAACACATAGCACATGGCCGCCAGACAAATGATACACACCACCCCGGCTGCAGGAGTAAACTAAACAGAGTCCAAACTAATTTCACACTCCAATCAAGTTTGACATTGCAAAAGCCATGGATTTTGTGAGGCTGACATCTTCAGCTTTTAGATCACCATGTCTTTCATACATTTTTCTGGGATGTCCTTGACCTCAGTGCATAACGTCTGCCTATTGCTCACGTTCATTTTGTGATACTTCAGTTGGGTGACTTTAAGCAGTTTTGACACCAAATAACTTGAAAATAACCCATCCATATGAAATTGCTTAGATGTATCTTTCATAATAAAAGAAAAAAAAAGAAGACGCCTCAAGCTGAAACATCTTCTGCAGGAACTCATCCATGTATGCGGCTGGATTCGTGTGAAACAGCCCAGGTTAAATTTGCTCGAGGGTAACTCTTGGCAGGAGAGAACTGTCACAGTCCACAAGTGTCATACATTTCCTTATGCAGTTTGCTAGGGACTTTCAGGAGATTGGGACCATTGCAATACTACAAAATGGTGAAAGTGCGCAAAATAAAGTTCATGCCTGGGGTCTATTGGAGTTGGAGGGATTCTGACTTGCTGTTGGAGTGGAGTTTAAATAAGCCAGATTGCTCATTTTGAGTTTTCGCCCCTTAATTCTGTTTAGCTTAACTCCCATTTTGGCTGGCTCCCAAATACAAATGAGCTGCTGAGTAAGAGAGGAGTATTGGATGAGGAACAAACCCTGAGTAAGCCGATGTAAAGCCGATGTGAGGGCACCGGCGTTCGGGCGTGTGTTCCACCTGAGAGGCGGTTCAGCCATGCTGGCGTTGGTGCCATTACAGCGATACTGTAGCAGAGGTGGGCCAGAGCAGCCACTGCATTTGTACACAATGGGGTTTTGTAACGAAGTCGAGAAACGTTTGCAGTGTGTGCAAATGATTAAGGCAGAGAACAAAGCAGTTTTGAGCCTTGATACAGTAGTGAGTGTACAATGCGCAACCAGCTGTAAGATTCTATGGGGTCGTAGGAGAAGAGAACAATATGGTGCATTGTGTTTTTTGTTTTTGGAAAACCACTGGATGAGAATAGAGTTCTTATACATGAAAATAACTCTCATAAACCTTTAGTGATGTTCCAGCCTTTCAAAAGGCAACACTGCAGAGTCTGTAGCTCCTAATTAAAACCTTGCCAAATTGGTCATTTATAGTGAGTAGAAACATCACCCACATACCTCCTCGTTTTAGCTGCTTCCATCTTCGCTTTTACGATGCAGGATGTCGACTGTGCAGGATGTCCAATTTTGGGATCCACTACTTTGCTCATTCTTGGCTGGGTCAGTTCCTTCCAATATTACACATTAAATCCATTACGGGAACACCGTTTCCTTTAGACAATTTCCCCATCTGCATAAATAAAATATCACTATTATATTCTAAATCAAAAATGATCTTGTCACCATCCTCCCAAGTCTCCTCAGTCAGCGGCTCATGCATTACAAAAAATACAATAATCAAAGAGTGTTCATCCATTATCAGTGAAAATAAATGGTGATGTGTTTTGTTACCTGTCGGTATATATGGTATCCCCGGCTCCCTCATTTTCTCTCATGGCTTCCACAGTAATGCTGATGAAATGCAACCTTAGCCTCTACTCTTCCCCCAGACACATCTTTCTGCATGTATTGGAGCACATCTTGCCGTCTTCCTGCATAGATAACGATCAGCTCCAGCTCAAGAAAGAAAAACTTTAACTTGTCACGGACTGAAGTCCCAAAAAAAGCTTGTCATCCGACGCATCGCCATCACCTTCGGCGCGAAGTCTGCTGTTGCCCAACACATCTACTGTAGGAAGTCTAAGAACAGAACGAGTAAACTTTAATGCATTTGTTTGCCACACTGCTGCAGTGATGCCGGATATTGCTAATGAGCTGGATGGCGAATAATTAACATCAAAGATCCATAGCAAATTAAGAAATTTAAAAGATGCTGATAGACATGTTTTATAAATTACAATAATCAGTTCACTTGAAAACAGGGTTCTCAAATAAAAACGACAATATATGACCACTGCATATGTTTAACATATGCCTAATGTACTTAAAATCTATATAATCTTCAGTGCCGTGTCACGTAACATGAATGTAACGGCTCGGAAACAGCACCTTTGTCGTATTAAACAGCTTGTACTAAACAGCGTGAATTGGAAGCCTAGGCAGCTAAACCTTCTTGGTCCCCTGTGAAGGCACTTGGCATCTGAAGTATAACACAGGCACAGACATATTTCTGGCAGCTTTGGATAAACTGAAACAAAAGTTTTTGAAAGGCTGTGCTAAAGATCAATGGGGGAGTCGTAGCTGGAGTGCAGTGTGGCGGCCTGTAAGGCTGAAGGATTCCCGCTGCCGTGCCTTATTTTATGGCCCCACAAAAAGTGGACAACCATCACCAGAAGAAGCGGTTTGAAGGTGGATAGGAGGATGGAGGAACCTTCATAAGTAAGTAAAGAAAAAGCTTGCTGGAGCACAGGAGATGCACGAAGCGTAGTGGAAAGTTCAGGTCCAGAAAGTAAAAATCCAGACCAAGATTTTGTTTCAGCCAACCAGCTGAGTACCTTGTGACTGTGACTCTTTATACTCAACTGGTTGAAACTCAAACTTGGCCTGGATTTTTACTTTCTGGACCTGAACTATCCACATCTGCTGCATACCCATGGCAGGACAAACCCCACATGGAGATGGGGAGAACGTTCAGATGACACCCACACATTGCAGGGAGCAGGCCCAACCCAGCAGTATGGTGCCCCCTCATCACCAGTAGGTGTTGAAACCCCTATTTTAAATCTCTGACAATGCAAAATACTCCACATAGCTCGAATTGTTGCTGCTGTTAAAAAGACCAATGAGCTGCCATGTTATATCAATACGAATAATAAAGACTGTGGTTTTCACAACAAAGAATGTTCACAGCAAAGACTGCTTGAGATATTTTGCTTTATGTCAGGCACAATAATCGATGACTGGTTTGTAAGCTCCCTTTCTGAAAAATATTCTGGAATCAAAATGTAAAACATGGGACAAGGCAGGAACCCAAACTGTTTCCCAGTAGACCAAAATCCCTGGGAGAGGACTCAAAATGCACTGTAGGAAGGATTTCATTACCCAGAATTCTGGGAATTCTAAAATCTCATTGTAAGTCACAGATGATTGTAAGTGATGGATGGCGAGCTATGAGGCATTTGACATCTGTCAGGTTGATCACACCCTGTGGTCAACTGTGGTTGATTATATAGTCTCTAGAAGTCCACCCCTGTTATTGTCAATTCATTTATACCAGGGATGCTGTTGAGCTTCTTCCTGGGAACTTCAAACACAGCCACGTGTTTGGTGCTGTGCTCTCCACAAGAATATCATCGTGAATTTCTTAGCTTTCATCAAAGATCATGGGTCAGTTACAAAGGAATCATTGGAGTCGGATTTTGACATACATTATTAAACACAAATTTGAGAATAAGCTGGTAGAGAGCTATAGATATCATAAAAGGAGTATTTAATACTGTATCATCCATCCTCTGGCCACTGATCCTAGTCAGCGTTGACAGGAGTGTATCCCAGGCAACACAAAGCTGGGGTACATGCTGGTCAAGATGCCAGTCTATTGATGGGCACATATATACACACACTCACACCCTACACCAGGGCTCTTCAAATCTGGCTCTCGATTCCAGGCCTTGTTTCTCCCATGTAGTTAGTTGAATAATTACTGATTCTCATTGGCTGGAGGCTTCACACCCGGCTTACAGTTAAAGGAAGGCTGGCAAATCAGCAGGGCTCAGACCTTGAGGACCATGATTTGAATAGCCCTGGATGACAGGCAAGTATTCCAAATATCATGCATCCATCCATCCATTTTCTGTAACTGCTTGCCCTGTTCAGGGTTGCAGGGGGTCTGGAGCCTGTCCTAGATAGTAGGGCACAAGGTAGGGAGCAACCCAGGATGGGGTGCCAACTCATCACAGGGCACACTCACACACCAGTGGGCAATTTGGTAACTCCAAAGAAAGCGGGTTTTTTGGACCACGGGGGAGCGGAAACCAGAGTACCCAGAGGAAACCACAAGACGACACGGGGAGAACATGCATATTCCAAATGCATGGAGCCATGGCAGACACTCGAACCCTGGTCCCAGAGGTGGGAGGCAACATGGCTAACCACCATGCCACCATGCCACCCCCGTGTGTCCAAATACATACATATCTATGGGAGGAAATGGCAACAACACAAGGAGGCCATGTGAACGTCGCACGCACTCAGCAGAGGCAGGATTCAAACCCACAGTCCTGGAGGTGCAGGGCAACAGCATTACCCAACAGTCACTAAAGTTTCATAAGAATTAATGCGGAAATTGGTTATTAAATGACAACATAATTGTAGAAGATTTGTTGTCCTTCATATATTGGTAATAGTGTAACTCTGCCTTAGGAAGAACAGCACTGAAATATAGCTTGGTCGCTTTTTAATTGGAAGCAGAAGCTGTTCTCTTCTGTCAGTTTGATGTTCAGAGCAAGAAAACTTATGTGCTTTCACTGAACAACTTCATTCATATGTATCAAAGTGATCTGGAATATATAAATAATGTTTATTCCTTTACTCAAATAACCATGCCTTTAGACTGTCCCGTAAATAAGTGTTGTGTTATGTGCTGAGTAATAAATATTTAATAACTGAATTCGCAGAAACAGGGTAAGTAAAAAGAGTGAAGAATACGCAGTTCAGTTAGTTACTTTGAGTGCCTATGGTTTACTCAACAAGCACATTCTGTCCTAAGTAGAAGAACACTAAGGGTTGAGCGTAGCTGAAATGGTATCTTCTGGTTGTGTATGTGCCCTGCCATGGGTTGGCATCCAGTCCAGGGTGTCTCCAGCCTTTTGCTGTGTTCTTCTTGTGATAGGTACCAGGCTCAACACAACCCTGAAATGGAGAACTGGACAGAACCGGTATGGTTAATGAGATGTGTAATGGGATGTGTAATTGGATGTGTAACTGAAATACACCACTGTCACATTACTCTCCCTCTTCACTCAGTCTAGACCTGCTACTATGAATGCCTACATACTGCAGCATTTTGCAGGCAAACTTTGAAAACCTCGATCCATCCATCCGTCTTCTAATCACTGATCCCGGTCCAGGGGCTTGGAAGGTAAATTAGTCACAGAAGTATAATTCGCACTTAGGTTTTTGATTAGCGGAATGCCAGTGGTTTGATTGGCTTTGGTCTGAGATGGGTTTCCTTTTTAATGCAATTGTTAGCTTGCGCACGGCAAATTAAGGCGTCCACATCAGTTACTCCTCAGACTCCACCATCTGTGCGCTTTAACCATCAAAATCTGCATTACTGGATTAAAAAAAAGCCCACATTTGGTGGTTTTATCTTGGGTACACCATACGCATTTCTGACTTTTTTTCCAGGAGTAAAAAAGGTACATTATAAAACGATAAATGCAGTTAACCATCACCAGACGCCCTGGCGCACCCTGAGGAGATGCTGGATTCGACTGTCTCGCTAAGGGGTCCATCATTAAATGAGAAAAAAAACAACTCGATCCCATTGGAAGGCAGCCCCCACGCTGGCCCTTTTCCTACGCCTGTAACAATCAGGCGTGCTACCCCCCCCCCCCCCCACCTCTTTACTGTCTCTGATGGAAACCATGTTGCTGGAGCAGTGCCAGGGTAGCAGAGTGTGCTACAGCAAGGTCTGTGTGAGGGGGGTGCAGGTGTTCCTGAATGTCGCCTGCACCTCAAATCGGCCCCAGAGGAACCGCCTTCAGCTCCATAATGGCACCCATTAAACCCACTGGGCTTTTCCATACTCCTCTATCCGTATCAAATGGGTAGGTAGGACAACAGAAACTGAATATCTATCTATCTATCTATCTATCTATCTATCTATCTATCTAGCAGTGGTGTTTACCACCATTCAAACCACAAATTTGTGTGGGAGCCCCAAAGGTTTGGGGGCCACAAACAGCCACCATACTTTACATTACATAAACGTGTTCCTTATTTAGGAGTTGCTGAAGCAGCATTTTCTGCTGACCAGCTAGTTTGTTAGCTACAATGTTCTGATTCTACTAGCTAGCATTTTTTCCTATTTGAAACATCTGAGGGGGAACAGGGTAGTGGGGAGCAGGGAGTGGGCAAAGTGACTTTTGGTATGGGTCCCCCCATCCCCCCCACCTCATCTAACAGTTATGTTACGTGATGTAACAGTGAACATAAAAACATACAACATCAGATTTGTAAAGGCCTAAAACTTTCCTGCACTAAAAGAGACAAACCTGAAATCTGCTGTATGCCTGTATACATGTTGTTATACTAGACATCTGCACAGAATTGCTGGAGGATTCCTGCAGAAGTAGGTCATTCATTTGGTATCGGTATAACCAGTCCATTTCAAGCAATTATTTAAAAGCGACGTGCTTTTAATGGTTTCTTAAAGTGTGCCAATTTCGCTGTTTAATCTGGCCTTTCCAGGGCTCGCATTTCAAAGCTCAGTATAATCCCTTCCTCTCCTTTCTCCAACACACATTGACACCCTTGTTTATCCTGAATGCAACACGCTTCAACAGAGCAATCAGGTAATCATGTACACAGAGGCCCTCGAAAACCTGAAATCATCCAGGAGTGAAGAGACCCATTCAGTTTAATTTTGAACCGATTTGCTACGCTAGGCTGTTATTCAAACGAGGAACCCAGGGATCCTGGGGTACAAACTCAATGCCACTTGGTTTGGTAGGCAATGCTGAATGAATTAACCGTGCTCATATTTTGAAATGTATTGTTGTAAAGATATGAAATATTGCCCATGAAATGAATATAATGATATTTTACTGCCATAAAATATTACTGGGTTTTGCCATGCGATTTATTTGAATGAAGTAAACTGCTGTGCATTCATTTTGCATCACTACTTGCCTGATATTGTGGAAAATGTGATTATATTGGCTGTAGAATCAGGTGAAATCAAGGCGCTGCAAGAGATGAAGCTTTTATTGAAATAAAGACTTGGCTAACCCTGGGATTTTTTAGAACGACTGGGAGGAAATTTGCAACTTACTGCTATTTATGGAAGACAATCACTGAAAATTAATTATTTTGTGCCAATTTGATTACTTGTGCAAAAAGCCGCAAAATGGGTAACATACATGAATGACAAGACATCAATAACACACCCCTCTGCGTAATAAGCTTAATTTCACATTTCTCTGGAAGTTAGCTCTGCACATCCCTTACTCTTTGTTTCGCACCTTAGTCCAACAGAGTTCACACCCAAGGCCACTCAACTTAAAAGCATGTATGACTTCAAGAAGTTAAGGACAACACTGGTTATGCTCATGGTACTTCTTTCACTTCTGCCCAGTTAAGTTAACAAGCTTAATAACCTTAAGTAGTTAGTGTGACATGGGACATGGGAATAAAGGACCAGGGGAGTGGATCCACGGATAAGGCCTGTTATTGACAGAAATTTGAAGCTTCTTTTATGTGTTTATTTTTGTATCTTATTTAATCAGATAATTCAGTTTTTGAACTCTGGTTTAGTAATCATAGTAATCATATTAGCTTAATACAAACTAGTATTTATTATTAGTTTTTAGTATTTAAACTATTTTGTTATGATTGGGGTCTCACTCAACCCCCCCCTGCGCCGGCAGGCGAGGCGGGCCGCGCGGGGCGGGGCGGGGCGGGGGGGGGGGGCGGGGGGGGGGGGGGGGGGGGGGGGGGGGGGGGGGGGGGGGG
>JAODKC010000137.1:7324317-7366753 GCA_026777985.1 Mormyrops attenuatus
ACTGGGAACTGAATTTCCCGGAGGAACCATCCCGAGGGATAAATAAAAGTTTACCTACCTACCTACCTACCTACCTAAAAGACCTTTTATGCAGGTGACTGTATCATTTTGTGATAAATTACATTCACATAATTATATGATTACAAAATTACCAAACATAAATACACATTTTTAAAAATACGATTACAGAAGTTAAGACGATTTGTTATTAATTTTAGCATGCTTATTAAATAATAATTAAACTGCTTTAAAACCCTGATATAAAAATTACTATATGAGGTACATAAAATCACAATCAGTAGGTTAATTTATATGTCACATTCAATGTTCATTTACATGTTTATACATTAAATGCTAAAATGTATCATGTCAGCAAATGTGAAATAAAACTGATGGGACATTTCAGTATTCCAGTATAAATGGACCTTCTATACTGTTTCATCATTGTCTCTGGGCTGGTGTGCAGTTCAATCAGGATACCACCTCCGCAAGAAAAAAAAAGTCGAAATATCAAAAGTCGAACTCTATTCATTTTCATTTTCAGCTAATATGATCCATAGTTCACAAGCTGAGATGAAATTACCTCTTTGGTAAAAGAGTACAACAAACCGTAATAAATAGACTATAACTATGAAAAACATTTATTTCAATTCAATTCACTTTTTTTATATAGTGCCTTGCACCCAAGGTGCTTTAGATGGGTGTGCTGTAATACATTACAATATCATTAAGACAGAATAATGCAAAAACAGGGAAAAGAAGAGACAGATAAATTAAATAAGGCCAGGTGACTCCCAAATAGGGAGGAAAAAAAACCTCTTAGGATCCATTTAATCGTGACATACGGAGACAAACAAAAAATACAATTAAAAATCCAGTTTATAAATACACAAAAGCAACATGCCAAATGGTGTCTGTGAATTGTTTAATGTGCTTTTTTTCATTTCACACAGGCCAAATCTTGGAATCCAGGGTGCAGACTTTGTCATCAGATCCATTTGATTATGGATCCCTTTGTTTCCCCCATTCTCAGCTGTTACCTCGTCTTTCTCCCAGATACCGAACGAGGGTGAAGTCAACTGGGATTAATCAGACGCTGAAAACAGGCAAGTAACAGAACGGGCCTTGGTACAATTCGTTAATTAAAGCATCACTTGCTACCAAGGAGGTTTTGGATGCTGCTTGATGGCCTTGGTCCTTCTGGTCAGAAGCGTGCATGAATGATGTGCTTTTTAATGGGATTTAGTAGGATGTTATGCCACTGTTTTGTTTGTATGAGTCTGGCAATATGAAATAGGACTTTAATTCCCAAAACTGATCCTCCAAGATTGGCTGTGAATGTTTTTTTGTGTTTATTTTTGTATTCAAATGAGCTTCAAGCTGCAGAGTAGTGTTGATTAAAAAGTAAAATAAAGATAAATTTAAAGTCCGTCGAAAAAACACGATGCAAAATCAAACATCACAACCAGCATTTCTGTAATTTTCCAGTATAAACACCGAAACTGAGCGATGCAGGACATCTAAAACTTCAAGAAAATGAGAGATTTCTTGCTCATCGGACCCAGCCGTTCACTTTGCAAAATACCCACAAAAGATTTTCAAAAATCTGATGTGTTAATTATCTAGTCTATAGCAGCCATGTGTGGTCCACAGAGTGGACTGTTTGCAAAGCCCAAGATCATTCCAGGGACTTGCTCTGCCTTGTCAGTGCTGGTGACCATCAGGCGTCACATACAGTGAACAAAGAGTCAATCAACAGAGATCAATGCTGGTATCCACATTCACCTGGAGTATAACTTCAGCCATTACAGCATGTAGAATTTTGCTTGCTATGAAGAAAACTTTAAACCTATTTGTAGGAGAGGAATACAGAATGAAAGGTGTTTTGTCAGTTTATGACTGTATAAAATTAAATCCTGTTGGAAACCTATATATTTCACCTACATACATGTATATATATATATATATATATATTCATATATAATAAACATACAGAACTGTGAACTGTGAAAATTAATGCAGTGAATATACTTTGGTGAAGCAGAAGCCTCTATTTCACAGCCGTGGTTGATTTTGATATGCAGTGTACTATAATTGCACAATTTGGTAGCTGTGATGCAAGTTAAACAGAAAAGCCACATTCTGGCGGACTCCTGTTATGCACAGAGCTGCCCATTCGGGACGCTTTTCACGCCACCTGGATGCACCGACCCAAAAAATCAACATGACTCTCAGCTCCGGCAGTGACTCAGCGATGTCTGTGGTAGGGCTATGCGAAGGATCCCCTGCAGAATCCCTCCCAGATTCCCACCATTCCCCAGATAATCCCACCCCACCCCATGGGAACCTTCACAGTGGGGATTCTGACCGCAATGTTATGCTGTTCAAAGTGGCGTACTGGAAACGCGACTTAGCTGACTAAAACGCCCAGGAGCCCCTTCTTTTTTGTTGTCTGTAAGGAAACTAGTCAGAAGCTAGTCAGAGAATAATGGTATTACCAATCAGTTCTGTCTGGGTTGTTGAAACAGGATCACAAAGGCAAATCCTTCAGAGCGAATAATGTTGTCATCGGTCCCTGAAATCTGGGCTGGTACATTACCTCATACCCTTCCTGAGCACTACACTACCAAACTGTTTTTTTCACAATAAAGCAGTCACATTCACCAATCAACAAAAGTAGATTTCCAAAAAAGGCCAACCAAAATACTATACATTACATTGGGAAAAAAAGTATTATATGTGAAAGTTACACACCCTAATGTTATGTGTAATAACTACTGTTATGTGTAATATGTCTGGTATGTGGTCCAGTCATTCATGACTCTAGTGAAGTTGGTGTGTTTCCAAACCCAGAGAGTGTTACAGTTGGGACTCTTACTTGGGACTAGTCCTGATTATGTCAACAAACAACGGTTAAAACCGTATTAACGGTCCTGGGGATATATTTAAGAATGCATTTATGGGAGACTGGCTCCGGAGACAAGCTACATTTCACTGTGGAGTTAGCAGTGGATGGGGTGCGTCATTCAATTGCTGCTATTATTAAGAATCCAGAGAATGTATTGACGAGCATTTTAGTGCTGATATGAAGAACATGAATTTGAATTTAACTAGGCCTTTGTATGAAGTTCAGTGCCCAATAAGTGAAGCGAACACTGAACAAATACAGCAGAAATGTTCCTGTCAGGGGCATCCAAATGGAAAATTAGTATGTTCTGAATTGTGATAGAAGTTCCCAACAGCTCTGCAGGCACCACAGGTATGATGAACAACAAATCAAGGCAGAAGCTACCCACTGAGTAAAGATATGTTCAAAATACGTAATTTCAACGTCTTGTCGGACGTCCCCTGGGGAGTCAGAATGAAAGTTTTTGTAAGGTCTTTTTATGACGTATTCTGAACGTGCAATGTTGGGTCTTGCACCTGCCTTGCACGTCCACAGACGTCCAAAAAATCTCCTAGCCAGATGTTCAAATTTTGTACCGCATACCTATTTCCAAGAGGGGTCGTAGTCAGATGTCCAGTTACTGAATCTGATTTGCACATCGTGCAGACATGCATAGGTACAGATATGGTCCTTGACTGAACGGTGCAATAGACATAATCTACTTGTCTGGCAGACATCTCATGTTTGCTGGGTAGAGGTGCGCAGCTTTGAGGTTTATGGGTAAGCTGGATGGGGGGGGGGATGTTTTATCCATGTAATTGGACTTCGAAGGCCTGTGGTCACTGTTAAGCCTGGAGTGGGAGTTAACACTTATCGAGGGGGTACACATAAACATTTATTGACCAAAGTGACACATTTCTCTTCTGTAGGTAGGCACTGTTGGAACACGTTATGATGTGTGCAGTGCACATGTGTGAACGCTTCACTGCCAGACGCTCTGGGGGTGAATGACTTTACTTGGTGTTTTCTGGCACGTGTCCCGTGAGCATGTGGACTTTCTCAGTAACAAACGGCTCTGATAGTCTCGGGAGACAATGAATGAGTTTGCAATAAGAGAGGCCTACCTGACCGCATTTAGCGTGCGTCATCATACTGCTGTAAACTGCAAACGGTTAAACCATTTTCAGTTTTAAGATGTTCCCATAGTTTCTATGTTCTACTTTCAAAAATTAATGTGTAAATGAATGACAGGCATAGAATTTATATTAATTAGAAATATTTTGACAAATAAGGCATTTTAAGCTCTGTTAAGGACTGATAGGTCAAAACTCTTTACATTAAGATCTCTATTCACAAATTAACGACACTGGAGTACTGGACTCTACAGCTCTATATCCTAGAAATTGTTCTGGAGCTGGAAAGTTTTCTTGTGGTCTTCAGGGGGCCTTACATGAGATCTGTTTAATATGGTCTAGGAGCACTTCAGCACACAGCTTGTGTTTGGTAAGACAACACAGTAGAGGAATCAAATCCTAGGAAAGAGCTACATGAGATTTAAGAGCAATGACATGGTCTATGAGGAGTCTTACGGCGTAGCGTGCTCAGAAAAGGCGGCGGGTGCAGGCTGTGGCCCCTCACTTTGGTGCCGTGCTTTGCGAGGAAGTCCTTCATCTACTGTTCCTGAGGTTACACATGGCAAAACCGGACCTAAACATCCTTTCAAACGCTTATATGCGCGCAACCTGGTGGCCAGTCTTCACTGACTGCACGTTCCATCAGTAAGAGCAGAGTGTGAAGGTTGAATTAGCAGAGCAATAGCACAGCTGTACATAAAATACTGCAATCCACACAACATAATGCGAGACATATCAGAGGTCAAAAGAGGACAAATTGTTGGTGTGTGTCTCTGTGGCGCATCTGTGTATCAGTATGTATCAGGCATATCAGGATGATAATGCACCAATACACACAGCAAGCCTGACAGAGTGGCTTGATGAACATGAAAGCTGAACATCTCCCATGACCTGCACAGTCACTAGATCTGAGTATTATTGAGCCACTTTGGGGTGTTTTGGAGGAGTGAGTCTGGAAACGTTTTCCTCCACCAGCTTCACATTGTGGCCTGGCCATTGTTCTGCTAGAGGAATGGTTCAGAATCCATCTGGCCACTGTGCAGGACTTGTATCTGTCACTCCCAAGGCGAAATGATGCTCTATTGGCCACAAAAGGAGACCCTACACCATACAAAGAAATTATTGTGCTCTAACACCAGGTGTTTGAATTTCATTGCCCAATCCCTGTATGGTATGGTATGGTATGGCATTGTATGATGCAAAAGTTTTCATAGTACTGTGCCCCTGTTGAAATGATGCACCATGGAAATTCACTGGACTTGGGGTGAGGTAATTGAAAATCCATACCTTCTACCTTTAGCTATAAAGGGAAACTATTCTTAGTCTCTGAGGAATCTGGTGTCCACTGGTGTCCAGTTTCTACTGACCCACATTCAGTGTTTAAACATCCACTGTTAGCATTCACACCTGTCATTATGAACCAAAAATGACATATAAAAATAAATCATTTAGGACACCATTCAACTCATAAAAAGGGGTATAAGACTAAAATCGCCTTAGCAAGCTGCAAGCACAATAAATTACAACTTCTAAAATTCCAAAGCTGCTTCAGAAGGTATTTGCATACTTTTATAAGAAGTGTCCTTCTTTCTCAGAAGCAGAACCCAACCACTTTGACCTTTAATTCCCACAAGTTAGACCCAGTTCTGCCCTGGCAGCCAATGAAACGTTCCGACACAAATGCCCTATCAAGACTGTGACATCCATACACAGTCGAATGTTTCCATCCATTCATTTTCCACACCCGCTATCCATTGCAGGGTTACATATTATCAGAGGAGGCATGGGACAGGGGACGCCCTGGGCGGGGTGCCAGTCAGTCACAGGTCATACACAAAAATAGACGGTAATGGACCAAAGCCAACCACGTGTCTTCTGACTTTGGACCAAAGGAACACAGAGGACCTTCATGGCAAAATGCAAACTCCACCTATACGATGTAGTCAGAAATGGAATCGACGACCCTGGAGGTTAAATATTTTCACCCAAAGGTCTATGGTTGGTAGCCGGAACCATGGGATGGTGGTCTATGTTTGTTTAAATCGAACCCAGGATACAGTCTGTTATATGGTCATTGTTTGGCATTTATTAATAACAAATTATTAATAAAGTAACTTTAGATGAAGGGGTGATAATTAGGGATTAACAGCAATATGTAAACCTGACCTGGAGATGTTGCTGGAAGATGGATGGATGAATGAATGGATGGTTAGATGAATGTATGTATCTATGCATGGATGGGTGGATGTGGGGATGAATGGGTGTATGGATGGATGGATGAATGGGTGTATGGATGGATGGGTGTATGGATGGATGGATGAATGGGTGTATGGCTGGATAGGTTAACAGCATTATTAAGACTATAGTCATGACCTTCTATACTGCCATGGTTCACACTACAATCCAAATACCCAATAGCTTGTCAATACAGTTTTCCAATGATTTAAGCTCCTCCAGAAGACTGCAACCCTACCATGATTAAAAACCGAGTGCCAAGCTGACACCCTATATATATTTTTCCATTTTCTTCTAACAATTAGCTTGTTTAATAATTTAAGCTTGTGTTTGAAGTGCAAAAGGTATAAAATTTAGACATCAGAAGCATGACTGACGGCACATTAGTGAAGCTAGAATACAACAGAATATAGAATATAAGATAGAATATAGTAGAATATAGACTACAAGCATGATTATAGTAGAAAATATATTACTAGCTAAAATATAGTAGAATATAGGATATAAACTAGAATATAGTAGAATGCAGAACACAGAACGCAAGCTAGAATATAGTAAAATATAGAATATACAGCTTTCTTAGTCTCAGGATTGCAGTCTCTTAATCAGCACTTATGTCTAATAGACCCATAATCCAAACAGCTCCATTTTGCAGGTTTCCCACCAGATCTGGTTTCAGACAGCATACATTATAGTGAGTTTCCTTGTTTATTTTGCCTGTGTGAGGCACTTTTCTGTATGTGTGACAATACTAACAAGAAATGCAGGGCTGGAGTTCCATGATTAAAGGAAGGCGTCTCAGACAAGCACAGCACACTGGGGGGCGTCACCAACCTACCTGACCAATCAAGGTCTCCACACTATAATGAAGCCTCCACACCATTATGGTGTCTGGAAAGTCTCCCTGTAGGTGCTTTTCTTGGATTTCAGGGCAGTGGTCATTTGTTGGTCCTCAACATACAGAAAATGGACCATAAATGATCAAGTTACCACTTTTCTTCCAATTGCAAATATGGTTTGACAACGCACTGCCACAAACCCTTTGGACGGCATACAAAGGCCAGATCTGGGCTTTAATTCCAGACCTGAGTTTCTATAAAATACTCATATGCATTGAAATAAAAGCCTGTTTACCAAGTCTTTCTTGTAATCATAAAATGAGTAGCTTAGCTTCTACAAGAAGTATGACCATGTTTAAGCCAGCAAACACTGGCCAAACTTACAAAAACGCTTACAGCTGAAATTCTGCGAAAGCGGGACGCCTTGCTTATTCGTAAACAAAAAAACTCATTTGTTATTTCTCACTAAGATGACAAACTACTCGAATACAAAGAAAAACAGTCGATCTCAGTGAGGTTTTGCTGTGCATCGAACGTAAACTCATTTTGGATGACGACAGATATGCCATGAAACACTTCCTTGTCACGATGCCATGATGCTGAGTAGATCTGAACGGGTACGCTATAAAAATAACAGCAATATATTTAGGTTGGGAGATTTTTTTATTTTTCAAAACCAAATTCAAAACAAGTGCTTGTGGTTTGTGGGTTTGTCAGGCCAATATTTCTCAACATGGGCCCGAGGTCCATTGCAAACCATATTACAAGTATTGCTTAGGTTTTGCAACCATTTCATTGAAAGACATCATTGTTATTGAGGGCCAGAATGAACTATACTTAATCAAACATTATTAAAAAGATTACTTTTAAGTACTTTCAAAGTATGTTTAAATGATGTCATTTTTTAAAGTCTACACAGGAAGCCAACGGTGCTATGGATTTACTGGTCTCATATACTGCTACTCTTCTCCTATCCATAAAAAATGTACATTCAGCAGGCCGCAATGGGTAGAATTCTGACTGTGAAATCATCTGGTAAAGTCTAATACACTAAATAGCATTTTTATTTCTCACCTGAGATAGAGGGCTGTTTTTTTTCCAAGTCGGCAGTTATCGTGGATGGAGATGTCTTTAGCAGACCGTCTTTTTTTATAACCCCCAGCAACTGTCAGCAGCTTCCCCACTACAGCATGCGCAGGCTCAGGAGACTGTCACTGTAACTGACACTCACACTAATCGTTAATAACATTCTCTCAAATATATATAAATGACAGGATGGAAGATGGATGGATGCTTTAATGGTATTCAGTTCTGTCCTTTGAATAATAAATGTGCTCAACAAATTTTATGTGTAATAATATGTTTTTTGACATTTCTGAAGCACCATTCTGTTTACATTCCATAATTGGAATGTAATTGCTTATACTCTAAAGCTGTGATCCTTGACTTGTGCGCGGCAGCTAAACATTCTGTTAAAGTTATTTGCAGGTAGATTTCATTGCCCATGAAATCATTCTTGCAACATGAGATAATAAGAAAGAACATTTACTTATAAGGTTGTCTGACAAAAATAAGTCTCTTTTTTTTTGAAAACGGCATCCTGGGAATAGAACTCAGTTGGCATCGGACAATTCCAGCATTGTAATGATATAAAAATACATCATCTAGGCAATGCAGCAAGGCTACCTCAAAGGCCGTACTTCAAAGTGGAAAAAAAACACCTCAAGGAACGGAATCTAGAAATAACATTTCTTTGTTTCTCGTGGCTGACGTCACCATGCTGCCATAATGATGGATTGTGCCGTTTGACGGGGGTTGAGCTAAATGGGACGCAGTGGAGACTCTCGCCCTCCTTTCCTGCTCCATGTATCAGTCACACCAGCCGTTCCTGTCGCCCACTTTACTAGATAACTGAGCATGGGAATGTGACCCATCTCAGCCCTACAGATTGGCAGCCGGATCTTCAGGCGCTAGTGCTATCAGTTTGCACAGTATTCATGGCACTAAAACCTATTGATAGGTCATGGCCATTGTGCTGTACCCAGAAATGAACACATTCAAATGAATCTGCCACGAGTGACGGGCAGGATCTCTGACGTTGCAGCAACTTAGCGCCATTTGTGAGTAACAGAAACCTCTTCATAGGTTTGACACCTTTTTCGTTTTTGCCATAACTAATGAATAGTTATAAATGCATTTAATTTAGCAGTTTGCCTAAAGCCTGATTGTGTGAAATTTACTGAGGCACTTCTATTTTGCGTCTCCTTAAACAGCAACTGGTACAGAGCCCAACTGGAAAGGCCTGTTTTTCCTTTTTATAAATAACTAAAATATTGTCTATTATCGTCCTGTTTATACATGCCGTTTTTCATAAGCAGCAGACTTTGGATTAAAAAAAAACTGCGACAAAGGAACTTTTCAGTGCATATCTAGGTGATTTAAATGAAAGAGAGGAGCAGCTTTCAGCCCACAGAGCACATATTACAAAGTGCATTGAATATGCTATATTACTATATTATATTACTATATTAATATACTATATTATATAAAATTATACACATTTAAAACTTCATAAAATTCTCAATAAATACTAAACAAATCATTCAGCACAATGTTAAGTGAGAGGATTAAGTGTGAACAGCTCTGAGCAGCTCAGCAGCCTAGAAACATCTAAACATGTGTACTAACATCCCTGTGTTATTCCCTGACTGATCTGAAGATGGTGGGCGACAGCTCTGTTGTGTAGGGTGCTACTGACTTCTTGCTTCACCAACCTTTCAATTTAAGTGTTCCTTTGTGGACATGCTACAATGATAAATGAATTTTGTTTAACGTCTCTGCCCCCAGTGGCACAAGTATCCTGCACTTTTACGTCCGTCTCACCTGGGACCTAATAAAAACAGGAAGTCCCAGACTCGATATATTCTGAGGAGCAAGTTTTGCTCGGAGCAAGTTTTGCTCAGTCTGGTTGCACGTTGTTTTAGAAACTCCTGTCCGGTCAGCAATTCCACGTCCCAGTTGATACCTGTTTCCTGTAGTGTCCCGTCCAATGGACTCAAGGACCTTTGGGTCAAGATCCTGACAGCGTGGGTGAGGCTGTCCGGTTCAGCTTTGTTTGCTTCTGTGTTCTGGTCAGTCTTTTGACAATAAAATCTCTGACAATAAAATTTTGCTGAACTCTAAGCTGACTCTGTGACAAGCTACATAGGTTTATTCAGACGTGACTTAATGTGAGTTGGTTATTGCAAGGAACAATTGTTCTTTCCCTTGATGCTTAACATTTCTTGTTTTATCTTTTTGGTCTTGTCTTGGAACACGTTGGTTTGATATACAAAAAAAAAAAATGTTTCTCCGTTTTATGATTGTCACTGTCAAATCTGACTCAGTTCTGCTTGTGGGACTTTATCTGCATAGGTAAAGGTAAAAATAATAAGGTGTGAAAGGTCAAAAGAAATGGGCAAGATAGAATAGAAAGGTGATTCTTTTTCCCCACAGTATATTAAGGGTTTGCTTTTCGAAACTAGGTGGAAAGCAGAAGAATAACGTACAGAAACGAGCAATTAGTCTGTGGCAAAAGTAACTACGCAGACCTGGCAGCGATTGAGGTCTCTGGAAGAGCAGCCCCAGCGGATGGAGATCTGGCAGAAAGATGAGGGCTGCTGGGATCCCGAATCCGTCATCCTGAGCGATTAACTGCGTGGCGGGCCGGGACAACAGCATCTGACTCGCTCCGACCTGCCATCAGCAGTGAGCACCGGGAGATGGGGGTGGGGGGGTGCTGATCTCATATCGGGGGAGGTTATCTGGTAATAAGCAGCTGTTCTTGGGATAAGCTGGAGGGGGCCTGGTTACACAAGCAAGAGGGCCGAACAGAGGGGAGCTACAGTAGTTCATGACAAAATACCGGCCCCCCCCCCACCCCTGACAGCTAAATGAACCGGTACTCTTCAATACAGCGTAGCTGAGTTACTCCACAAACATTCAATGTGACATTTTGCCATAGACATGTTTAGCTGGAAGTATAGCAGGGAGTATTAAAATAGTATTAAAATTACAGAGTATAGTAGGGAGTATTAAAATAGTGCTGAAAGGGGTCCGTAAAGAATTCCGTAAGGTGCCACCCTAGGTCACCCCGAAGTGATCCCTCACATCTCGAAAGCTTGTCTTGGGCTCCCTCTACCCAACCTCAGCCCCCCTTCTTGCTGTCCATCCTCAGTGAGGCACCTCCCCCACCCACCCCCATCAGGATAACATTTATCACCTGCCCAAATGCACTTCATTACCATTTACACTGTTTTCAAAAGCTCCAAACAGTGCAACAGGGTACATTAAAGTCTAAGTATAATTTTCCACGCTTCATCTTCTTGACCGATGCATGTTAACAAGATGGCTACGATTTCCAGGAATTGCAAGGCACCCCAAGGTATCCTTAACGGACACCTCCCAGGTTGGATAAGGATCAACTTTGGGAGATCTCTCCCGGGACATTCAAATTTCTGACCTATTAAGTTTGTGACCCCATAATTAATGCTTGAGGTTGTTCATAATTCGTCTAAGGCGGAGTAATTGTTTCCATTTGTAATCTCCTGCAGGCCACCATTCGCCATGCTGTTAGCCAGTTGGGACAGACTGCGAGGTTGAACTTTAGGAGGTCCAGAACGTTTACATGTTATACCTGTTACCCGACAAAGAGACGTGACGGGCATGGCTTAAGAACCTAACCCAGCTTTCTCAGAGTGAACACCTCAGACTTTGGTGTTAGTTACATAGCCAAACAAAGGGTATTTTCTCAGTACCTACCAGTACCAGAACTGAAGTTGGTTAAATACTGATTACTCTGTACAAAAAATTATTAGTAATATAAATAGTAAATGTGTTTGCATGGAAGTTTCTTGCCTTTGAGCAGTAGAAAGTTATAGCCAAGTTTATCAATATTACACAAATATATAATTATATGTATTCTGATAGACAGATAGATAGATAGATAGATAGATAGATCTATGCCTATTGTCTGATTCTAGCATGTCATCCTCCTACATGAAAAAGAAAATAAATATATTGCAAGAAAAGGAAAAAAAAATATGAAAAACTAGATCTTTGATCCCACCCGTTGACCACAAATGATTTCTTAATTAGTGGGCAGATCAAAGCTTTGTTGTGGTCCAGGGCCAAATCCTACATGCAGCATGAATTAGCTTGGAGCTCTGTCTCCGTGTTTGCGTTCCCATAGATATGGCAGGCCATCACGATAACCATAAAAACACAATGGGGAATTCAGGCCTGCTCGGTTCCCTTCCTTCTCTGCACTCTGAGCATCGCACCGGGCACACGTCCCGTGATACAAAGTGATTTTACTCATTCGGGAAAAAAAAGAGAACAGGATTTTTAAGAAGTACAAGATGACCCATCTTAAGGCCCAGGAAGCCTAGACTGTGAAAGAAGTCACGTCCTGAGTCAGCAATCATGCAGAGGTTGCTGCTTGATGATGTACGCTGTGCCCCATAATTCCCCTGGGAACAATTCTCCTCCACACTGACGCCTACGGCAGAGCTCAAGCCAGGACTTCTCCTAAAACACACGCTGGAACACGACTTGTAGCATTAAAGAAATCTTTACCGTAGAGATAACAGATTCTGTATTTTTTTATCTACGCTTTGAAGTAGTTTAGAGCACATTTCATGGTACAGGGAAATGGTGTTTTTTTTGGTACAAGAAAATGAGACCCTTTGCTGTCAAAGTAGTGTAGGTCTTTGTCATTGATAGAAATCTATGTTTTTTTTTAGTAAAACGGCCTATGTGGAATAGTTACTTAACTTTTATAGCAGTGTCAGTACTTCATATCAGTGTAAGGCAGTCGTGTGTAATACCATCTCTGTTGGCACCATGAAGAAAGTCATTCTGCTTCAGACCTAGACTTAATCCACCATGCCTCCACGGTCTCTGTCCTTGTCAGACTGAGGAACATGTCACTTCCCATACAAGAAAAGAGCTGTATGATGTCAGAAGGCCTGCACTGGAACTTTTACAGGCCTTCATTACGACCTAGCTTCACCGCCACCCACCCCACCTTCGGTCCCCAACACATCCCCCCCCCGCCCCCTCGGCCCCCCACCTCCACACTCCCCTGCATGTCCCCTGCAAAGCCATGCTGCCCTGCCAAAGTGTGTTCCTGGCAGTACTTCTGAACACGGAACAAACAGAAAGACAATATTATTGCCTGTTTCTTTTATTGGGGTTGCGCTGCACCCTCTATTTCACTTATGGGATTTTTTTTTTGCATGCAATGCAACACAGATGGAGAACTGGAGCATTTAAAGTGGGTGAAAGGCTGGCATATGAGGGCCCAACACTGACCCTTCATTCTCAGCTGCTCCTGCCTTGTGTTTGGCGGGGTCTTCATTGCCCCAAGAAATGTGCCAAAGTAATTACAAGACCAGCACCAGCCTACAGGCTGAATTGTCGGCAGGGATTGTGTTTCTGGAACATGAACCCAGAGAGAGACACTTTGATCCAAAACATGTAAAAATCATTTTCTGAATATAGCTGAATATATTATACCTGATTATAGTTCAGATATTTAGAGGATGAAAAAAACATCAGCTTGCTTACCAAAGATGCTTGACTACTACCATAATATGTTTACTTTACACAAGTATAGTTAGCGGCTGGCCAGCTGATTGGGACGGAGTTTTAAAGGGATTCAATGAAGTCTGGAATCCCCAAGTGTTATAAAATGCAACCTCAGACCTCAGAAGTCGACCTGAGGCCCCAGCAGGACCTCCACTGAGCTGTTAGGAAAGCAGCAGTCCGGGCCTGCTGCCCCCAACCCCAGTCACCTTTATCTAAAAACAAACATCTGTGCTTTTTTCACATAGGCAGCTGTCTAATCTCTGTCGCTGTCAGACCACAATGAAAATATTGCAAAAGGACAACATCCTGATTTCGCACAACAAACACTACGAAAAAAATTAGGAATTAGATTATTTGCCAGTTTTCCTAATTCCAAGATTATGATGAAGCTGTTAAACCGCCAAACGTTTTAATTTTTTTACCCATCCATCATG
This sequence comes from Mormyrops attenuatus, assembly GCA_026777985.1. Lineage (NCBI taxonomy): Eukaryota > Metazoa > Chordata > Actinopteri > Osteoglossiformes > Mormyridae > Mormyrops > Mormyrops attenuatus. The sequence goes on from JAODKC010000137.1 coordinate 7,338,476, forward strand.
GAAATGGGGGGGGGGGCAGGATCAGAGGCTGGGCTAGCCCCTGCGCTGGACGTCAGACCATTGCAGGACAGGTAGACGCATCACAACCAGATACACATACAGTTCATTTCATATATGCAGTGTGCTTGTGTGGTTGATAACAGTACAAATAGTGCAAGAATGCAAGTCAGTGTAAGGAATGTTTTAATAAATACAATAAGGAGTGTGCACTCACTATCGGCAATATAGAAAAACCAGTTAGCGTAATAGTGCATTTTTGGACTGTGGGAAGAAACCTGGAAGAATCCTCCAGAGACACGGGGAGGACATTCAAATGCCGCACATGGAGAGGCGGCGGGATTAGAGACCCAGATTCCAGAGGTGTCCTATAGCAAGTTCAAACATGAACATCATTTGATATGGTGATATATTGATTTGATATGTTGATTATAAATAAAACCTGACAGGGTCATATAACCTGATGGGAGGCATCTAATATCTCTCTGTGTATGGGACGCATTATCCAAATCAGTCTCAACGTTCACATCTTTGGATGTGCTCTTCCATTGAACTCTCTCCTCTATACTTTCCTGCCATTGCAAAATACTGCATGATGTAAGGACTCGAACACCAGCATCCTATGCACCTGAGAGTGCAAACTGGTGAAGCTCCAGAAGATTCCATCCACACTAATGGAGTGGGTAGAAGACTTTGCCTAAAACTGTCCATTAAATAGATATGGAAGGACACAGATATCAAAATATATATAGTAAGATTTACAGTTCAACAGAGGGTATAAGCCAGAATGACAGGCTAGTCAGTGCCCTCCAATAAATTCCAAATTACTGCTTTTAACATCATTGAGGACTTTTAAGTGCACTTTGGGATTTGTGGATCATATCCATCCAGGGATTGCTCTGAGGAACCAGAGGAACCCACGCTGTGAAAACATTGTTTCTCCTGTGACCTCGTGTTTCTTCAAGGGCTTAGTGTCGACCTTCCCACAGACATCTGGATCCCGAACAAGAGCTTGCCCACTCGTTATCTACCCATTTCCTACAGGAGAGCTGCAGACACGTAATTAAAAAAATCATGCCTAAGTCCCATGATCCTCCTCCAACTGTAAGTGGATCATAAAAAAAAATGTAATATATGAGCTCTTCATCTTGTTAATTCGCAGCAATAAACTTGAGGCAGCTGAAGATACATAACAGCCGAAGCCTGTGGCCACTCTCAGCCGATAAACTCCCACGATGATGAAATCAAAGTGCTGTATTATCAAATGAGGGCAATTAGAGAAAACATTTCCCTCCTAATGGACCACACACTGACTCCATGTTTACAGAAGTAGCTCTTCCTATGCGCAAGCAGGCGCCAACGGCAAGCAGACCTCGGACGCGTCCTCTACAAAAACAATGCCCCTGTTAATGGACGAGACGATGCTCAGGCTGAGCTCGTTTAGCTGAAAACAAAATAAACGAATGCTTTGCAAGTGTATGCAGTCACTCATCACTGTTTAATGAAACTGTAGTTTATTCGTGAGGCTGCTCTTCCATGGATTTTGTATTTTTTTTGGCTGTATACTGTGCTTTTCCCTCCCGTGACTCTCGTCTCATTCTCATATGCTTCGACTCAGCATTGCAGGAGATACTGGCATTCAGAGTCACTGAGGCTCTGGGAGCCGTAACCGATAGTCATCTGCTTATACTCACTTGTGCTCCTTTCATGATCTTATCCTGTTGTGACCCGGAATCAGCGGTCAGTTGTCATGTCAGCTGTTACGTGTTTTGCTTACAAATTTAATTTTCTCGCAGTCATGATCCATATATCGAGGGAGTTTTTTTTTTACTTTATAAGTTTGATAGGGGGAGGGGACTTGGAATCATATAACACGAAATCTGATCGTAGTTTGTATGTACAGCAAGGTGGCATGTCCTCTGATCCCAATCTGGATAAACTTTTGGAAGATGGATGGCCTGTTGGATGGATGGTGGAGGTGGTGTGTTTTATTTAGCCACTCCAAGCACTTCTGGTCCTGGTTGTTTTGTATAATTTTTCTCAGTGGCCAATTCATCCTAGGGTCATTGCAACATAGATCCCAGACTATATTACTTTCTGTAAAAAACACTTTAGACATGGTCAATAAGGGATCTGCTAAAAATGCATTATGCTTCTCTTCTTCTTAGGATGCTAAATGAAGGTAAAGGAGAAACCCCCCCAAAACCAGCTCTTCTGCACCCCAACCCCCCAACAAACACAAACAAACACACACACACAGACACGCACACACACACACATTGCAATTCCTCCTTGATTCCTCTGCACCACTTCCCAAAAAGATCCTAACTTTGTCTCACTGATAACCCCGCAGACCGCTTGGCCCACAGATCTCATCCGCCGGATTCTGGTGTGAGCAGGACCTTTCTCTTATCTTCTAAAAATGGAACTAACGAGTGGAGCAACTCCGCAAATATCAGCCACCATGATGAGGGCGACGGGAATAAACCTTCTCATCCACAGATTAGATGCCAGCCGCCTTAATATTTATGCACACATATTATGGAGTAAGATAGCTATTTTACATATTATTTATTTAGCTGGCACTTTTATGAAAATGACGTACATTTTTGAGAAAGCAGGGCCTGACAGTCCCCAGAGCAGCTGGGGGTTAAGGGCCTTGCTCAGGGGCCCAGTGGTGAAATCACTCTGCCCCGGGATTTGAACCTGTGACCTCCTGACCACCAGCACAGCTTTCTAACAATTTCAGCTTCCTTGCAATTTAAAAGGAGAGTGTTATTGATCTGTTATGTCACATTAGATATCTGGTCTTGTCCTGCCCTTTTTTCTTATTTGGTCAGGGCTTTCCCCTTCCCCCCCCCCCCCACCCTTCAGTCACCTAAAGCATCCCTCCAAGAGCGCTTTCCCCTCGTTCAGAAAACCCACCCCCAGTCCCTACCCACCCAGCCGCTAACACGGGGGGAGTGACCACCCAGGTCAGCAGCAGGATCTGCGGTTGGGAGACAGAGGGGTGGAGAGAGGTGGGGGAGTGACGGCTTGCTGCCCTCCCCTGCCTGGAATACACATGGGCCGGGGAGCCTGCCAGGGAGCTGACGTCACCTTCCCCCCCTCCCCAGCCCCAGGCCGACATCTCACTTACCGAATCGCACAGCTGACCGTTTGCAGCTGCGTCCTGTGATCTGCGCGGTGCTCAGAGAGAGGCCCACCTCGCCTCACCCTCAGCAAGTCACACGTCGGCGCTGGAGTCAAACCGGAAAGCGACAAGCCATGCTCATCGGTGGTAAAGTGCTCTTCATGTTTCCATCATGAAACAAATAATAAAAAAAAAGAAAACAATTTTCCAATCGTGGACTTTCCTATCCAGGAATGCAAGGAATGGCAGCTACTTGATCATCATCCCAGGAAGAGTCTCTTTTTATAAAGACGGACGCTGTCAGAAATGATACGTTTTACTGCTTTATGAAACTCATCTGTCTAATCTCAGAAATCCTTGCATTGACATTTTACATAGTAGCACATTAGAATATACATACATAATTATAAAAAGGGTTTACTATCATTTGGCACCACCCACCCCTTCACGTTGCTAGAATTTTCTCTGACCTATAAAGCACCAGAATGTAAAATAAGCTGGTCCGCTGCTCATCCATGCATCTCTACATGCACCTCTGCATGCACCTCTGCATGCACCTCTGTATGCACCTCTGCACCCACTGTGGATATTTTCACAAACTAAGGGCATAAACAGATAACTGGGCCCTCAGAGCTTGCACTTTCAAATTTATATTGGAGCAAATTCAATTTAGAGGAACTAATCCGTGACTGCAGTGGTCTTGTTCAGTTCCAGCGTATTCTTTGCCCATTCAGCACATCCAAAATGATCTGAACAATGAATATGAACCTTGTCACCAAATAAACTGGGAATCCATGAAAACCACAACACAGAGGACACTTACACAAATGCCACCCCAACCCCCACTCTTTTTTACAATGGCCTTACAGTATGTTCTCATGAAGATTAGTTTTAGCTTGTAAACTGCCTATGACTGAATTTTTCCCTGAGCAGCTGAAAAAAGTTTGTTCCCCCCCAGATGACAAATGATGAGAGTTAGCTTAGAGAAACGGGGACAGGATCTGCATGCATTTTCTCACGCTTGAGTAACAACTGCCCGGCTGTGTTTAGATGGGCGGGGGGAGCGTGACAGACCAAGTGGCGGAGATCATATCAAAAACAGCTTTCTGTCAAAGATTAGGTAACTAGGACAGCCCTCAGCTGTGAGGAAGCGAATCATTTGGGGGTGGTAGCTATCAATCACAGAGGAAACTGTGTTTATCAAATATCAATGTGGAAGCAGGAAGAACAAGACCTACCTGAGTAGTACTTCCCCTGATAAGAGAAAAAAAATCAGTTAATCAATTTTAATGCACAATGCACATGTACCAGACTATATTTTTGATAGTTTGAACAATATTTGCCAATATGCCCTGCAGTGTGTTGGCGACTACCCAGGGTTGGTTCCTGCCTGCGCCCGTTGTTCCTGGGATAGGCTCCGGTCCCCCCCCGCAATCCCAGTTGGGATTCAGTGGTTTCAGAAAATGGATGAATGGATGGAATATTTGGCAATATTAGTCATACACGCCGGTGTTTTCCTGTGTTTGTTTTGGGATTCAAGTTACCTGAGTGATTTTAAACCTCACAGTATTGACCATTAGAATCTCGTTAGAAACCCACCCCCCGATGGGTATTCGAGAAAATGGTTATTATTCAGGTAATTGTTTCTGAGCAGCATCTGGTGGAAAGTTACACCCCTGCCTTATCAGCACGCTGATCAAACGCCATCTGCGGCATTCCTGATGTGTCCTGTGTGCAGGCTGGGATTCCCGGGTTGACGTCATTATACCAAGACGGGCAAGAGAGGGAGAGAGAGAGAAAGTACTACATGTAAAGATGGACAGAACGTGACATCCGTGTCAATACGCAGCTCGGGTTCCTGGAGGAACTGAATGGGATGCTAGCCAGCAGTGGCCAGATGCTTCTCCCAAAAAAAAAAAATCTCGAAGCATTTTGGAAAGCTGAAGCCCTCCGATACTTTATAGGGAGGAACACTATCGATGGGGACCCGCTTCAGAACAGAATCTGGCCTTCACGATGCCTATGTTGTAAAAAGAATGCAGCACTGCCTTAGTATTTTACTTAGGGGTCGGATTGCTTGCATTGGCATGGTCCCTTGGAGTGATTAGCGTATCTGCTAGTCACTGCTAGCATCATCTTCTTCTGGAGCCAGAAAAGAGGGTGAGGGGAGCCGGGAGTGGGGGGGGGTGATCCTGGCCATCCTTTGAGCAGACCGTGATGAAAGCATAACATTGTGTTTGCAAGCATCTCCACATTAGAAGGAGGCGGGGACCCCAGAGAGGAGGGGTGTGGATTCACATTACATTAGCTGTTTATTATAAAACCTGATTAGCTCTGGCAGACATTATTATTTACAACTTGTTTTTTGACTCAGAGTTTACTTCCTTTAACCATTGTCCAGTAACAGACTGCCATGTCATGTGAAACCTGCATCCAAAGATCTCAAACAAGGATAAAACTTATGACAATGTAGCAAACTGGAGTATGAAAGAACAGCCATGATCTTGTGTGGCCCTCAATAATCCAGTTGATCAGAGCAAGCAAGTAACAGGGAAGTCAAACAATAACAACCATCTCCTGAAGCAAGCTAGAACTTTTCGGCAACCTAAGCTGTAGGTATGTTGGGTTGTTGACCATTTTAATAACTGAAGCTATGACGTTCTTCACGTTCCATGAGAAGGTGGCAGCCATCCCCTACATGGATCCCTCCTCCTTCTCCCTCATTCACCCTCCTCACTAACCCCGATGTTTTTAACCTGCTCACCCACCAGCTCACCGTCTGTGCTGTGGACTCTATCCTCTACCATCTCCTCCAGGCCATCTCTCCTGCATCAATCCCAGCACTGAGCCTCCTGATTAACTCATTCCTGCCAACTGGCACATTCCCTGCCACATTTCAGCAGGATTGTGTGACACCACTGCTTAAAAAAAAAAAAAAAAATCTCTTGGCCCTTCATGGATGGAGATTTATCAGCCAGTCTCTCCTCTCATTTTCATGCAAAACCCTTGAAGATATTGTCCTCAGTCAAATCTCTGATACAGATCCTCTATCTCTATTCAGTCTGGCGTCAGACCTGCATGCTTGACAGACTATCCTCCATGCTGGTGGGGATACTCTGAGAGCTGCTAGAGCCTCATCCCAGTCACCTGGCATAATTCTGTTAGACCTTTCTGTGGCCTTTGACACAGTTAATCACCAAATCCTCCTGGCCACCCTTTGTCAACTTGGCATCACACAGACTGCTTTGCGCTACTTGACTCATACCTATCAAACAGATCATTGTAAATGGCTTGGAGTACAAAGGTTTCCAAATCACTTCAGGTAACAACCAGTGTCCCCCATGGCTCTGTCCTTGGTCCTCTCCTCTTTTCTCTCTACATTAACTATATATTAACTCTAGGTCATATAATCCAGTCACATGTCTTCTCCTACTGCTACTATGAAGATGACATCCAGATCAACTTGAACTTCCTGCTTAATTGCTCCAATACTGAGCTTCTCATCTTCCCTACAGCCCTGTCATTCATCATGACATCACTGCTCAGCTTGGATCATCTACACTGTCTCCATCTGGCTCTGCCAGGAACCCAGGGATAATGATAGATGACCATCTGTCCTTTGCTGAGCACATAACAGTGGTCTCCTAATCTTGTAGATTTACCCTATATAACATCAGGAAAATCAGGCCTTTTCTATCTGAGCTTCTAGTCCAGGCACTCGTTACCACATAACTAGGTTAATGCAATTCTCTACTAACAGCTCTGCCAAGTTGTGCTATCAGGCCACTGCAGATGATTCAAAATGAGGTGGCATGCCTGATATTCACTCAGCCTAAACATTCATAACCTTCTTATGTCACACCCCTGCTTGTCTCTCTTCATTAGCTTCCTATCGGCGCTCACACCAAATTTGAGTCCTTGGTGCTGGCTTACATGTCCATCAATAGACAGGCACCCATCTCCATCTCCATCAAAGCTTCCGCAAGACCAATGTCCCATCTCGCCCCCTTCAGTCAGCAAATCAATACTCGGTGGAGCTCCCTCCAATGTACGAGAAGTGTCACTATATACAGTTCTGTTGTGTGGTTGTCAGATTCCCCTTCTACCTTCAAGAAAAGACAAGACCCATCTGTTCCAGGAACACCTCTACTAGCCTGATGCCTTTTAACATTACCTGAATGTTCTATCATGTTGCACGTCTTGTCCTTGAATGGTCTTATTAGGTTATTTCATTCTTAGAAGCTGTTGTGTATCTTCTGCTCTGATGCTGCTTACACTTGTTCATGGGCATTCATAGAAGCTCAACCTAATGGCACTTAAACCTAGTTGATTCCTTGATAGAATGTATATTTGCAATGTGTTGTTTGCCTCATTTGTATGTTGTTTTGGGCAAAATCATTTCAAAAATGTGTAAAATGTAATGTAAATGCCCAAGACTAATCTGAACGCAACACAGCTGTGGGAAAATATCACTTTCCTATATTCCGGTTATCCACAGAAATATGGCTTTGTGTGCTTGTTTAAGGTAGCAGTAACACGGCTGGATTTTTGGGGTTTGAACTTTTTTAATGGTTCCCACTTGTTCGTGGAGTATCATGTGATAATGATGAGCCAAGAAAAGAGATTTATTTAAAGATGACAGAGGAATGTAAGATCAGAATGTAAGATTTCCTGGTTAGGATTGCGGGAGCTTTGGCTGTTACAGACAATCGTGTCTTTATCAATAGACTGCACCTTAATGCTAGACACTCCAGATATATAGGAAACATTATACAAAGGACAATTTCTATGAGAAATGCTGATGTCTATACTGTAGGATGTTCCATCCTATTCACTCCCTAATTAAATTATTAAGCCCTACCAATCTCTCTCTCTCTTACCTGCTGCAAAATACGACCAAAATCTACAAATGCGATGCATACAAATGCAAATGTAACAAATGAGAGCATAAATGTCATGAATAAGTAAGAATATGAAAGATCCACTTCATTATTTTGTTTGAGAAACTGATATTTTGGCTAGCATGATTTGTATTTGGAATGCTAACTTTCACAGACATAAAATAAAGTGTGGTAAAAAATAGTATTCATTCATGTGGGTAAATTTGCTGACATTTCTCAGGGTACCGTATTTCCTTCGATTTATAGCCCCACACATTTTTTGCCACATATTTTTTTCCCGTTTCCTTGGCGTGTAGGTGGAGTTGAGGCAGACTGAATGTGTTTTTGGATGTAAGCCCTTCAAAGCATTAAATCACATTGAACACAATGTGTCTTCCCTCACCGTAGGGGTACTTGAAAGTAAAAATCCAGACCAAAATTTTGTTTCAACCAATCAGTTGAGTATGAAGAGTCACAGAGTACTCAACTGGTTGGTGAAACAAAATCTTGGTCTGGATTTTTACTTTCTGGACCTGAAATGTCCACCTCTGCTAGAAAGCCATTAAATGCTTCGCCAGTATCCAATGAAATCACTTAGCTATATACTGATAGGAAAACTGTCAATTACTACCATTAGATCCATCCATCCATCCCATCGTCTTCCAACTGCATACCCTGGTCAGGGTCATGTGCCTTACATAAAATAATACTAAAGCATAACCCTGTACTAATGTCCTTACTAGAAGAGGTCCCCTTCTGACAATCTGTTCTGTCAAAAGTCACCAAAAGGGGAGATATTGTACAAATTATTCTTCATTTTATAGGGCCAAATTAATAATGACCATTGATAAAGGATATTACAGTTTTCTGGCAAATTCAAACATATTTGGCCACAAGTGATTTTAAGTAAAACTATGTACAGTTGTCCCTCAGTATCCAGGTTGATTCCAGGAACCCCAACAGATACCAAAACCTGCAGATGCTCAAGTATCTATGCACATGCTCCCCTATACTTTAACTGTCAATTACTACCATTAGATGGTGTCCTTTGTTCTGAAAGAGCTGTCCTTGGAGAAGATGTGGCTCATCAACTTCCTGGTTGAGAACGCTTATGAAAAGTAAGCCTGGGATGCTTGTCAAGGTTTGAGCTGCACGTCACAGACAGCTGTTTGCCTTCTGTGGAACCAGTTCCAGTGCTTGTTCACGTCAGAGCACTGGAATTTTAGCAGTTTGCTTGAATACCTGCCAAATCACTATACTCTCTTTGCAGACATGCGGAGTGTAACAAGTTAATACAGTTTCCTTTGTATAAAACAGATAAGAATATTTTCTATGCAATTTTCTGACGTGATACATTCCCAAAATCGTAGCGACTCTTGGTTGAGTCATCAGTTAAGACGTACATCTGCAGACCACCAGTAACATTAAAAGATAAGCCCATAACCCAAGACCTGCGATCATCCGACTCACAAGCTGAGTCATGCCAGACCAGACGCTCTGGGATCACTCAAACGCTACCGCGAGACATAATCGTCCGCATATTGTAGCTGAGGTCTGGCCACGTCTGTTACGTGAGCAACATCTGAGCAGGCCATCTCAAAGATTACCTATGATGCCATCACTGTGTCCATTTCGATTGGCCCCCACTGTGAGCGTGGGGGTCATTTCCTTTTAGGAGGATCAGGCCAGCTTCTCCTGGGATGTTCATTAGCCGGGAACACGATTTATGCTGGGTATCATTAACCAACAGATGACCACATCTGTCGCTTTACAAGGTTGTTCAAAAGCATTTGCACACATGGGTAGCCATATAATGGACCCTGGAAGTCCGAAAGGAAGTGATAAACTCATTCCATCCTTGAATGGGACGACGCGTTCTCATCCCATTGAATATCTTCAAGATTACAGACACAGCTCTTCCTTAACCAGTCATACAGATGCACGGTTACAGACGTCACTATCAAAGCTCCTGTGATACGCCACATACAGCTTTGAAACTTTGTGACCTAAGCCTAACATTTTCTGTAGAATTCAATGATTAACAAGATCAGGTGTATCTTATGTAGTTTTCCTACTACAAGGCTCTGAAAATGGTCCAACCATCATTTTCATATTTTTACCAGGAAGTATCACATATCTGAAGATAACCTGCCACTATTTGTCCACTATTTAATTGATCTTAATACAGCCCGCTTGGGAAACTTAACACGCAGTTTTTGTATTAGGTTTATTTAAGATTTGTTACCGTCTAGATGGCCAAAAGATCCACGTGACACCATTACACAGCGTTAGCAAGACCAAATGCAGATTCAGATGCTTTATCGTCATTGTGGTTTCCACAGCAATGAAACTAAAAGTGCATCCTCTCCGGTGTCACAACCTCAAAACAATAGACAAATTAGTAACTATAAAACATCCAATAAATAAAAAAACAATAAATAAACAAACAAACAGACCTGACTTTGCTCTGAATTCTGCCATGCCCTGGGATGTTCACCCTTCCCCTGTCTTACAGTATGTTTAAACTCATATTATTTTGGGCAGTTGTTTAACTGTAGTAAAGGTGTTACAGTGAATTAGTATCTGCCCCGCAATTTAAAAAAAAGGTGTTGAACTTCATGGGTTTTGGAAGAGAAAGCTCACCTACAGTCACCCCTACTTTGGTCTTTTGGGTCTTCCGGACACTTTAATAAAATGGTATTGAGTTTGTTGGAGGTTTGTTTGATCAAGGTAGTACAGTCCTTGAGCATAAAATCCATCCATCCATCCATCCCATCGTCTTCCAACTGCATACCCTGGTCAGGGTCATGTGCCTTACATAAAATAATACTAAAGCATAACCCTGTACTAATGTCCTTACTAGAAGAGGTCCCCTTCTGACAATCTGTTCTGTCAAAAGTCACCAAAAGGGGAGATATTGTACAAATTATTCTTCATTTTATAGGGCCAAATTAATAATGACCATTGATAAAGGATATTACAGTTTTCTGGCAAATTCAAACATATTTGGCCACAAGTGATTTTAAGTAAAACTATGTACAGTTGTCCCTCAGTATCCAGGTTGATTCCAGGAACCCCAACAGATACCAAAACCTGCAGATGCTCAAGTATCTATGCACATGCTCCCCTATACTTTAAATCATCTCTAGATTACTTTTAATACATAATATAATGTACATTTTATGTACATAGTTGTTATATGTATCGTTTCAGGAATAACAACAAGAAAAAAAGTCTGTATGTGTTCAGTAGAGCTGCAGGCTTGTGCAGGGTTTCCCTAAACAGCATTTCATTCGCATGGATTCAGCGTAGGGCTTGGCCTTCAGCGAATTCAAATTTCGCTAATTTGTAACTTACTGGATTTTTTTCCCCCAAATATTTTTCATTCACAGTTGGCTTGATGTGGAACCCATGGATGACTACTAACATTATGTACACAGATTATGTCTAAATTCTTTTTTTTGTGTCAATAAAGATTCCTTTGGGTTTGCCTGTTTTAATGATAAATTGCGACACAGCAGTGCTATTGTATCCGAGAACTAAAGGAAGCCGGACGGAAATTAGCATCTTGCTCGGGGCTCCTAGATGTGGGATTGAGGTCTGTGACTCTTCTCATGTGGCTGTGATTCACAGACAGCAAGAACCGGTGGGTTATCACGGCCCTGGGAGTCACAGAGAGATTTCCTTGGCAAGATGTATTTAAGGAGATATTTGTGGAAATGATCACTCTGGTGCAAGATTTTAGGAAAGTGGTTCAAATTAAGTTTTAACTCTAACTCTAACTTCTGATTCATTCACCTTTAAGGTCTCGCATGTGCATGGTGATGTTCAGGGGGCTGGGGTAGGACTCTGTGCCTGTGATCAGGAGGGCACTGGGTCAAATCCCATGCTTGGCAGCATAGGCACCCCAGCTCCAGGGGTGCTCCATAATGAGCAATATGGGCTACGTGAAAAAACAAAAAAAACATTGCAATGTACCTGAATGTGTACAAATGGCAAGTATAGCTTCATTTCATAAGCAGATAAAAATATTTGCTAATAATAATGTTACTACAAGCAGCCAGTGAATAAATTGTCTTAAATAGAGAAGTATTTATGATGGGAACAGTGATTACTGAGCAGGTTTCAGTGTGATATTTGCCTTCAGGAAACATTTTCACTGAAACAACTGATCATGAGATAAACCAGAAAATCTCACCCTAAGCTTAAAATCACGGTGGAGCCGGTAAGTGGTGGGCAGGTCCTGTCAGCATCTTAGGCAAATTGTCGATCCGTAATTGGCTGGGGGTTGAAAATGTCACTCCTGGGTAATGTCCTCCTGGGTAATGTCCTCCTGGGTAATGTCACTCCGGAGTAAAGTCCTCCTGGGTAATGTGCCCAAGTGCCTGGCTGTCTGTGCCTTGACTGGTGCCTTGTGGGAGGGCACACACGGATGACAGTGCCCGTGATGGGTGCTCACACATGAGCCATTTTGACCTGGAGAAACTCCAGCTTAGGGAACTTTAAACCCTGGAATCTAAATTCATTTCTGTTGAGGTACGTTTTTTCCTAACCTTTTTAGAATTTATTACTTAACCATCCATCCATCATCAATCCATCCATCCATCCGTCTGACCGTCCATCCGTTCGTCCAATATCCATGTCTTATCCGGGGTGGAGTCAATTATATCTGTCTTATATCAGGCATTAACAACACCTTGGCCAGTGCAGAATCGTCTTCACTGGTCTGACCTTTGCTTGTGAAGGAGCTGTTCCCAGCTGTCTGGCAGACAGGCCGGCAGGCATCCTTCCTGAAGGATGTGGAAGTGCCGGAAAACGAGAGAAAAGCTTTGATTTATCTCGTATGTTCGCGAGCCGATTGCCAGCACATGTGCCGTGTTGCACCGCGATGTGGCCGTAGCCCAGCCCTCTGCCATTAATTGATTCAAAATGGCTTGGCATTCCCAAAGTCACACTTGGCAGTAGTGACTCCCGAAGAGAAAGGCTGTTTGGGCAAAACATAACTCTGGATTGTTAAATAGAGTTGCAGCACATTATGAAATGATGAATGTAATTTATGAGTTGAGAACATTTAAAACAAGCCAGCGCCCATGAGCAGCAACCAACCCACATAGATACAGAGGAGGGAATTTCTCAGTATTCAACATGCACTTTTCCCAGAATATGGAAAAATATTACTTGATTTCCATGTTTTTTTTTTTTAAATAAAGGTTGAAACTTTATAAAAATCAGAACAATAATTATCCAAATGTTTAATCTATATCTTATTCCTTATTGGAACTATAGAGAAAGTGTATTTTGGTTTGTAGCAAGAAGACAAATAAATCATAAGCTGAAATAATGACATTTGAAACATGCATCAGATGATAATAATTACGCATATATATCTGCCCTGTTTTGCTCTCAGAAGCACAGACTTCACCTTGTAAGAAAGACATTTTTTAGTTGTTTTGGTACTATGGTGTTTATTAGAGTAAAAAAAAAAAATGCTTCCTATAATCTCAGCATCTCTGTCCAAATTTCTCATCCTCATATCACAATGGTCTACAAAAAGAAAAGTGGGTAGTGTTTAACAACCGATTAGTTCAATCACCCTCTTCTTAATACCTTCAAACCTATTGAGGAAATTACATTGCGTATTACATCCATATGTATGTGTGGGGGGAGGGAGAGAAGCTTCATACAGGCTTCAACAGAGACGGCCAGTCTGCCAAATGAGCCCAAGAAAGGGGGTGTTCCTGTTCCCCATTGCTGGGAAACAGTCTTCTTTTCACCTCTATCAATGCTGACCTACATTCACACTGACTTTGCTGTTTATCATTGCACGTATAAACACTCCCAGATGTGGCTAAAGCGTCACGGGTCACTCCAGCCCCCGCTTTCAGGAGGAGAGGTGCCACCCAGGGCCGCCCCTCCCCCCCCCACACCATGATCCGCCGATCGCAATCAGCTGGATGGAGAGCAGGGCTGACCACAAGGGAGATGGCGATGGTGATTGGGGGCAGCCAGGCAACTGTGCAGGTTAGCATTTTGTACGCCCACCGCAGTGTCACAGCTGGAACCAGGGCCGCCCAGGGGAGGGTCTGCGGCTAAGCACTGCCCGGGCCAATCGGATTAAAAGCTTCCCGTCCTGAGAGCGGTGGAGGCCTCGTCTATGCAGCATGACACGCGTCACCGTGGCCTTCCTTTTCAGATGAGGTTTGATAACAAGCACCACTGCTAAAACATTGTAACCACAACTTTTTCGCTGCAAAGAGCAAACTCCTAGCAGCCTTTGCTCCCTTCTGACAAGACTAAGAAACGGCCAGTACTGGATGTCCACCGGATTACTGGATTTTCGCCAGATTAAGCTATACAAGGCACTAATTAATTTGTTATGTTTGTGTCTGGCAAAATCAGATGAGGTGCCAAGCTTCAAAAATTTCCTTGAACTTCATACGAAATGGTTGACATCCTCACCCACACAGAAACACACACCCCACACTATCATAATTCACCGGGGGAGGTGGGGGGGTTCAGTGTACTCATTAAAGAAAGCATCTAAAATAGTATGGTCAAATGTAATCTGAGCCACACATCCAGAAATGGAAAGAGATTTGGCTGAGGAACAGTCCAAATACCTCCCCAGTCGAACTTGGGCGTATGAAATATGAGTGACAGTCTACAATCAAATTTTGCTGTCTAGGTGAGGTCTGAAAAAAAAAAATCTTTATATGTAACTTTGCACCATGGAAAATGTACACCACTCACGGCAGCCATAACATAGCGTTTCCACGAGGAAGCAATTCTCCAAGGAGCATGACCTCCATGTTCGGGTGTTGCTAAGAAAACACAACACTGGACCAAACACAAGCTCGAGCCAGTTCTGAAGTCACGGCCCATATGAAAGTAAAAGTTGTGCAAACCCGTACAAATCACACATTTACTGCCAATTGTCTACCATGAAAATGATATGAAAGACAGTACCCTAGATCTGTTATATACAACCCAAATAACATGGCTGACTTAAAAGAGCGGATGCATTCATTTAATGAACACATGAACGTGACAGTAATTATCGTATGAACCATATAAGCATTGAATAATTCTAATGGTGCTTTTCCACTAGCGCACAGGAACCGAGCCGTACCCGAGGTAAACCGCAAAGAGAGACTAATTACAGTGCGGTTCCGGCATTGGTTTTGTGCTGCAGAAGGGAAGGCGTTGCGGAAGGGGAGAACGACAGCGACGTAAAACCGAAGAGGTGTTCGTCACTGATCATGTTGGGAAATAACCTCAATGAAAAGGACTGAACTTAGGGAGGAAAAGCCACATCCCAGCAAACTGGTGAGACCATGTTCATAAGTGACAGCATTGTTTGACTCCCGGTACTGCCTTGAAATGGGCCATCACAGGAAATACTGCCTTGAAATGGGCCATCACAGGTAATACTGCCTTGAAATGGGCCATCACAGGAAATACTGCCTTGAAATGGGCAATCACCAGGAATTATCGCAACAGGGAAGATGATGCTGGACAGGAGAAAAAACATAGGAAACATCTGTCCTGGGAGAAACAGCAGCACAGTGCTCGGGTGTTGAAGGGGCAGGGGGCCACCGAACACTCATCGCAATGAAGACAAGAGGGTATGGGGCAAGATGCTCTGGTTCAAATCATGCTAAGCGGCCATGGCAGAGATTTTAAATGAGTCTCCATATCAGCTCAAGGAAAAGAGATCTCACATGTCGGAAGTAATCATATCTGCCAGTGGTGAAATACCGTTAAGATTAAAGAAACGTGTAAAGCGAGCTGGAAATTAAACTGCTTTCTCTACCAAACAGCTCACAGCCAATTAATGTGAATGGTCAGCAAATGCATTACTTTTTCTAAGTTGGCTATATTTGTGTCTGGGTATAATTTAAGTGTATGACCTCACTGTTCAAAAACCCAAACACAAGTCACAACATTGTGCCTTCGTTCCGACTCCCATTATTTTATCGTTCATCGATAAACACTATTCCTAACCACATGGAGGTAAAAGCACAAATGGATGAGGAGAATGGATATTTAGACTTCTCAACAGACTTCTTGTGCATGAAAAATCTCAGCTTATTTGATTTTATACAGGGGGGGTCATGAAATCATTTCCTGTCTTGCCCCTCAGTGTTGAATAATTAACTGTAAAATCTCTTTTTGAAAAATTGAAACTTATTACGTAAAATAATGAAGTTGCCATAAAATACAGACAAGTTAATGGGCTCCTTAGTAGAGATTACAGCTTTTGGTGTCCATGATGCATGTCTGGACCACCTCAGGCCTCTGATTGGAGCATGCCTCTATCAACTTTCCATTCTCCACCACATGTTCACCAGACCTGTATACTTTCACTGAGCCTTCATCCATCAGAGTATTCTCATAATATCCCTTAGATGATAGTTCTTGGGATTTACAGAAAGAAAGACCCAGAAAAAAATCACAATCCTTCCACTATGGAAAGGTATCCCGAAAACCTTGATTGGTTTTGGTACACCCAGCAAATATGGCCATTTGTGACATGAACTGTGATTTGCCCTCAATCCCATATTGGATAACTGTGTAAAATGACACAGGACTCCAAGGCAGACATCTGCAGGAGCCAGATTAATTAGCATGTTACCCATTCAGTTATGTGGTAGCCATCTCATACCTTTGCTGAAACATTATGAATGCCAGTATTCGGTATTCATTAACAGAACCACAGCATATTTTCAGAAAGTGGTATTTGGGTTTTTATCCATAAATCGCAAATATGAGGTGTTGGTGAGCTCTGAAAATTATTTGTTTTCTTCTTGCTGTCAAAATCCTTCCATCAAATCCCCAGTTTGCTACTATTATAGCTATTAAACTGCCAGTCATACTACAATCTGTACAATTTTGCAGCTGTCAGCATGACCTAGTTCCATTTTTCATTCGGTTATAATTTAATCTGCAGACCATATTGAACACGCACAAAAGGCCCCTGAAATTGTGCCCCAATACACAATTTGTGTCCGCCATCTCTGACAGCTGGAGTCGTGAAAATGAAGGGCCGCTATTGAAACAGTGTTACGTTTCCCTGGCTTACGGGCGGCCTCGGCAGTAGCCTAGTTGTACGCGTGTCCTCTTTCCAGGAAGACCAGAGTCCTCCGACCGCTGAACTGGCTGCCAGTAGCGTATGGGAGAACATTCTCCTCCCCATCTGCAGATGCTATTACTGGACAGCGCCTCTGCAGATTGACATCAGGGAGCTGAATGTCGAAACAGACCACTTTCCAAGAACAATGAAGGCATAGCGAAACTGTGTTTACCTGATTGGCCCAAACGTTGGGCGTATGGGCGAAGAGGCCCAGTCCGTACGGCCCTGCTGGTTTTCAAGTCAATTAGCAACTGATTTACACTTCGAAAACTGGGCAAGGAGATCTCCAACCGTAATGCTAAATGCCAAACAGTTAAATGATTAATTGTTGTGTTATGGAGAAGACCTACACAATGCTCTGGCTCTCGTTGATATGAGCCCCTAACCCCACCCCTACCGCTGATTTAAATTCTCATCAGTGCAAAGCGGTGATTAAGTGTTTATTCAGTATCTTTTTCCTCAGAAAAGGATAATTCCTTTTCTGACAGGGAGACCATTGTAAAATAGGTCAGTGTTGTCTTAAAGTCTGAAACTCATTCTAAGAGTTTCTGCGGGCAAAAAGAAAAACAAAAAAATTAAAGCGTGATCATGTTTGCGTTAGTACCGAAGTTGAAATGAATTGACTTGTCATTGGTCTGCTAAACAGCTTCATTAATTCATTTTTCCCGTCAGCGTAGATTAACAGCCTGCGAAGTGGATCGCGCCCATCTTTATTTTTGCGTGTTTGGAAGCATTGCGACATTCACGATAGGCATTCAGCGCAGTGGTTCCTCTAGCTACATCGTTGATCCCGGGTTGTCCAGCTAGCTTCTGCCTCAGTCAAAACATAAAACATATGCGTCTTTTTCAGAAAATTCCTCAGGAAAACGGAAAACTATTACCCACATTTGAGTTTTCTCATCGTCATGGTAACGCAATGGCGCTTGCAGCAGAATTGAATCACACCCCAAGGCGATCCAAATCTATTCTCAGCATATCAGGATGAGCCAAATAAAATAAAATGCTGTTGTGCTATGTACGCATGTACCTTTGGAGCGGGGCAGCGAACCTGATCCATGGAGAGCTTCTGTAGGTTCAGGTTTTTGGGATGACCTCTCAATCAGCCAATAATGAAGCAGTACTGGGGACCCACTGCTTTTTGATTGGCTGATTGAGAGGTCATCCCAAAATTCCTTACCCACAGCAGCTCTCCATGGATCAGGTTCGCCGCCCCTGCTTTAGAGTATGTTCTAGAAAACAATGCAGTAAGCCCTAGCATTGAGCAGGAGCAAATCAACCTTAGCATACACAAATTACACTGAAAGTCGGCTGGAAGCTACCATTGCAAAATGTCCGTGTCTTTCATGAGATAATCATGTTTAAAGTTGAATGAAAGAAAACAAAAGCTGGAAATGGTAATATAAGTCAGAAGCAGTGAATGAATTGCTCCTGGGAGAAGGTAACGCGTCCTGCTGCTTGACTTTATGGGGTCAAGTGTGAGGCTTTAAGGCTTTGCGAAAAGCAGGCCTTGATTTCCTTCCATAAACCGTTATTACACTGGAAAATGTTTTTTTAATACAATGAGTATAAAGGACACTATCAAATGGCATTGTTTACAGCCTTTGTGCGGGATTGTGGTTTTTGACAAAACAAAAAGGCATGTATTTTACAAGAGAAGAAGTAGATCAATTACCATTTGTCCCAGAAAGAAACAAAGTCTTTGTTCCCCAAGTTTTAAACTGCCTGAGGAAAGAGCTAAACACACAAGAATACTTTCTTTTTGTTATCATTAATGTATCATTAATGTAAAGCACATTTGAAGTTCTTCCGAGTCTCCAATATTAAATCATTATAAGAATAACAAGACAAATAACAGGGTAGTACAGCTAATAGCGTGATGGCAAGTTTGCTGTCTGGAGTTTTGCCGTGTCCTTTTGTAACGGAGTGTGACATTACACCAGGGAGTAAGACCACACTCATTTTGCTTACTCAGAACCAATGTACCACACACGAACATGGTAACACATGGCAACAACAACCATGACAACAAAAGCGAGTATACTTCTTGTAATACACATGTATTGCAATACTGGCACGCCTCCCCGAGCGTTCCCCCACATCATCATAACCCTGTACTGCGTAAGTAGATATGAATGATGGATGGATTCGTGTGTATATATACTGTATCGTAACTTAAAGAGTTGCTATTGAGTTTCCCATTATACAGCTTTATCTTTTACACGTAACTTGTCAAACCTTTGGCATAACTAACAGTAAGATAATTAAGGGAAAGTACTTTGACAGCAGGCTAGAGGGAAGGGAATACTTGCATCAAACCATGGCAGAATATGCCGAAAAATGATTGGTCTCAGCCTGAGTTAAATCTGAGTGTGATGCTGATTTACACCTTATGCCTGTCTGTGTCTCCTTTGCTCCTTGAGCCTCTGGGATTTGCTCCAGGCCTCCTGTGACCCTGGATAGGATGAGCAGTTACAGAAAAAGGATGGATACAGTGAGGGGATTACATTGTGTTTCACCACAATCAGATTTAAGTGAACCCCCCCTCCCCCCACCGAGGTTTATTAGGCAATACGAGCCTCCCACTCCTCAGGAATGGTGATGGAGTGGTCTGTCCACAGTCCCTAAAGGTTCAAGCTTAGGTGCCCTCCCCAGACTCAGGAAGGTTGTAACAGGGTTTAATCACACATGACAGCAGCCCCCGGGGTCCCTCTGTCCTCCTACTAGAAGTGCATGGGTTCCAATCAATTGTTTGCTTTTCATCCCTCTTTCACCTTCACACTTTCTTGGCTGTCGGCCTTAAGTAGAACATTTTGCCACGTTCCCAAAACAGAAAATGGTTACCTCAGAGACAGAATAAAAGGAACAGTTTTAAAACAGATTTAAATATACATGTTCACTTCTATTATGTGAATTTTAAAGTTAATTTACATGACATATTTCAATGAATTAGGCCTGGGTAAGTAAGGTTTTTTCCCCGCACAGTCCAAACACACACTAAGGTGAATTGGAGTTGCTGAATTGTCCGGAGGTGTGACTGGCGCGTGTGCCCTGCGAGGGCTTGGTGCCCTTGTCCTGAGTTATTCCCTGTGTTGTGACCGTGGATTCCATGATACATTCCAGGTCCCTGTGACCCTGCATAGGACAAGCATGGATGGGTGGATGAAAATTTTGTTAGTTTTCAGTTCTAAACCAGAGCACTTGATTCAACGTCAAGAGTTCCTGTATATTTACTGGGCCTACATTCTGAACAAGCATTTCTTGGTGCGGTTCCTGTATACCAGAATTCTTTATTTTTACGCAATATTCTTTCACAGATAGGCATATGTATGCTCCAGATCTGCTTGTATCAACGTAGTGGTGAGCTCTATTAGATTCACAGAATGATTTATAATGTCAACAAGTCTGTGAGAACTGTAGGAGTCTCCAGTAGCTAATGCTCTTTAACTCTACAGCATGTGCTTGGGTTTAACCAAAGCAATATACTTACTTTATAAGCTGATACAGCTGGATATTTTCCTGAAGTACCTAGTGTAAGGGAGCCGGTTACATTGAACTCTTTAGCAACTGCGCTAACAGCACAGCGCTACCCCCTGCTACCTGCTACGTGCTGCTTCTGGAAACCGAAGAAAACGGGCAGCGAGGTAGGAAGCAGTACCCACAGTGTGACGGATGGCGGTGAGCCCGAGAGGGCAGCCTCGGTGCCGCGGGAGTATCCACGTTAAATAAACTCACCGAGCGGAGGGCAATTAGAGAAAACAAATATTGAATTAAAGGCTCATTCGCGACGAGGCTGCTCCAATGCCGATTCCCTCTTTGGCCTTTGATGGAGGGCGGGGGGAGGGTGGTTTTAATAGCCACTGGAATCAAATTGGGAACAAATGTTGTTTAAACAGGATCATCAGGGGGATCTAAAATAACACCATTGTATTTTTCACAAGTTCTCAATTTGTATAATTAAGTGGGTAAATATACTTTATCTGAGTGTCGCATATCCCATTTGGCAGGTATGACGCAGTGATCTTGGCAGGTGCTATTCAACAGAGCTGTCTATATATCGTATTAATTACAGTCCTAAATACGCAAGAAGGAAATTTTTAAAAGTGTGGTCTAAGAAATTTAGATATCAGTGTTTCATTGGTACTTAAACTTTCAAACTTTTCAGTGTAAATGGTTTTCCTAACAGATTTTCGGAGTATTGGGTGAATACTGAATTCCATTCCACAAAGTACAAATTTTAAGATATGTCATTAATCATTCCTTGTCTATTACGTCTGTCCATCCATATTCTACACCATGTATCCCGTACAGCAGGAGTTCCCAGCCCCCGGTTGACCCATTGTAGAGTGCAGGGTCTTAATGATTATTTGCTATTTGCGAGTCACCAACAGTCAAACAATGAAGGAAATAAAAGGTTTATTTTCACTGTTATTGTTACTGGTGTGAGACATTAAGAGGCAGTAGCATTAGACAGGCAGTCTCCATGGTGACAGATCACCAGCCCTTGTTACTCACGCCTCAGCTAAGGAACTCCACTTTAAATGGCTTTGAAAATTGAATCAATGCTGTTTAGGTTTCAAACAGGGTTATTTTGCTCCCTTCCAGCTCCCTAAAATGTGGACTGTCTGGCAAAGGGAGTCATCTGTATACCAGTTTCCATTCAACTGGGCAAGACAATTTTGATTGACAGAAGAGAAAATTATTTTAAACACATACACTACCCTATTACAAAGTCCGAGACAATGTCATGGTCCCTGTACAAATTTAGCAGCTCTCTCCCAGTTACATTCATTCATTTTGGAGCTGCTTCTGAAATGCTTAATGAAATGTTGAAATTGTATCCTAATCTTCAGCCTAGACATTGTGCTCCATCTCTCCTGGTTCATTTTCATCCGGATTCGCTGCTAATCCCAGTGTGATGGTGAGGATGGGTCACTGAGGCCATCATCAATGTGTGTGGTAGCCAGCCCTATTAGCCCCCCCAGTCCAGTGACCAGCACTCACAACAGCATGGTAGCTTCCCCTTCCTGCTTGTGTTTGTCCTCTGGGGGCCTCCTTCTCCTCAGAGCACAAATATATGTACAGGCACACATGCCTGTCCTGCACCACACAAAACAGTAGTTCTGCAGACTTTGATGAGGAAATGCAATTTCTCATATTCAACATGAGCTAAATCCACCCAAAGAATAAACCAACTGAACTACCCAATCGAAGCTTTTCGCTACTGTAATTAAACAGATTACACCAACACACTCGGCCTACGATTTGTGCAGTCGTTCAGGTCATTAAATCATGGTTAGTGATACTTTTGTTAATTAGGAATGTCCGCCTAGCTAATAAGCCATTATACCGCTGCTCCGTCCCATGCATCCTACATAAATACCTGGAAACATGTCAAATATTGCGTCCCTAGGCATGAGAGAATCGGTTAAAAGCATCGCAATGCATTATTGGTCATAGTGAGTGCATAACTCGCATTTTCCCTTTCCTATAATTAAACTTCCATGTCAACATCTAATTTGATAGAGCATTGTTTATGACTTGTGCTGGGAACTGTCGCTCCAAGATCACAGCTGGTCTTCATTTTGTTCTTCATTTTGCTCTGGTTGTTCTCTTCCCTGCTTCATACTGAGACCATAACACCAGCAAGGGCCCCTTCATACTCAGTCAAAGGGTGCAGAACCAGGCATGTAAACCGGCTCCTCTGTGGACTGTGACGTAAAACCTAGCCTCCTCACAAGCAGGTCTTCGGGGCTGCTGATCTCACTTAGAGGCCGCTGATCTCACTTAGAAGCCTACATGAACATTGGTTGGATCCAGGAGATGGTTGCTTGGGGGGGGGGGGGTTGCTGAGTGCAGGGCGATAAAAACAATTCCTGGTTCTAAAGGGTTCTGGAAGTGTGAAGCCACAAAGTGGTCCATCATTATCTGTAGGCACCGGATGTCTGTTTTTTACACTGGAATTTAAATTCAGTTTATATTTGATATTTCATATACGTTCATGATTCACACAATTCATCATTTAGAATTACCCTATATTATCCACAAAAAAACGTTCTTATACGCTATACGAGGTACGTACATTTCAGTTCACTGTGGCACGGCTGAGTTTCTTTGTGGAAGCTGGGAACATTTTTAAATAAGTGATTCAGTAATTACGCTAATTTGACTTGCCATGGAAGAAAGTAACGATCAAGCATAAAGAAACCCAAAATCTAAAAATCTAAACATACTTAATGACACACACTGTTTTCATTCCCAGTGGGCGACTGATTTTCACTGATTATGTATGAATACTGTGGAATATCCACTGAGTAATCACTGAGTACCCTTCAGAAACTACAGCTACAGTACTACTCACAAATAAATCCTTTCGACATATATCTCATTGTGGATGACTAATGCTTAGGTGACCAGAAGAGAAGATGAGTTTATTGGGATAAGATTGTGCTTTTAGATCAGTTATTGGTTTTAAGGACACAAACTGCACTGTTCACATTAAAATGAAGCTTGCAATGGAGTATTTGTGTAAAATAATCATAGACGTAAGCCCGTATATCATCCTCATGGAGTTTTGGAATTTCCAAGGAGACTTAAAGTCTCTGTTCCATCAGGCTGCCCCACCTTTCCTGAAACATGACTCTTCAATCAATACTGGATGCAAAATTATTAGTTTAAAAACCAGCAAAAATGTCAGGGGGCTGAAGCCATGAAAAACAGTTTGTGAGGTAATGGAGACAAGGCATGTATGTGTGGGCACAGGGGGCTTCATCCCCCCCACCCCCCCAAAAAAAAGACCTTTTTTGAAGACAAAACAGCAAAAAAAGACAAAATCTTTCCTATGCCCTTTTCACGTGAGACAGAGAAACACAAGACTTTAGGGACGGTTTGATGTCTCTGTCTGTAACCACACATCCCTCTGGGCACATTAGAGTTTACTACTGTTCACAGCGAGGACTGTGCAAACGGCTGCCCCCCGTACTGATAACAGCTAACCAGCAGCTCGTGCTTCAAGCATCAGCTAATGTGTCCATCGTTAATTACTACTTTTGTATTTAAGGCACGGAAAAGGCAAGCATCTTTAATTTTGTATTTGGCTATAGAAATCTGATATCAGTATTTAAAAATCATCTTAATCCCTCTTAAGTCCTTTCTGTCTCTGAGCCAACACAACCTTTACAATGTTGCTTGAACGAGACGGACAGAAGCTGTCAAGTACATCGTGATGAAGTATCGAGGTCCCTTCTGTGTCGACTTTGAAGGCCAAGACACACAGGGAAGAGGTGGGGAAACGCTCGCCAAATTAAAGAGCTTCAAACCAAGATCCCAAGCTACCAAGTTCCAGCCTCTGCAACTGAACATTATGTTTCATAAACCAGACAAAACATAGTTTTCTTCTCACAGAAGTTATCGAACAAACTGAGCCACTATGTCTACATTTTTTTTTATTGTGAAATAAATCTTCTGCGGTTGGCGTCTTCATTTCTTGCCTGATCACCGGTGCTGACATTTACCCATAATTAACGCTAACGACAGGGGCATTTTAAAAGCATTTTGCCTGTATGCCCTGGGACAGAATTTGAATGAAAATATCATATTTTTTGTTCTTTGATGTATAACTCCAAGAATAAGTCTTTATGTGAATATAATCATGGAGAAAAAAATCAGAGTGGATAATTGCACAATTCTGAAACATTTTAAAACAATCTGGTGACACCAATGAAAATATTCCCCCTCAAATAAGCTATGTTTCCAAAATGCCCCCAGTTAAATTATCTTACATCATCCTTGCATTTATATAAAACTGAACAAAGTATACATTTCCTGAAGGAAAAGACAGGGCTAGACACCCTAAGGATTCAATCAGATGTGAAAATATATGATGAAATGCTGACCTTTAATGAGACTCTAACGTGAACTTATTGAGAAAAGACCAGAGGCAGGCAAGTCAAGCAGTAATTAACCATGGCATCAGAAATTAAGTGTAATTTTACCGTGAGTAATCACAGAACTGACTGCTTAGGATAATTGGTGTTTAAATGAGCTAAACCTAAACATAGCCTAACTAAACCTAAACATAGCTTAACTAAACCTAAACAGCATAACTGTGACAACTTACTGCTGGTTCCCACAGAATAATTTCAAGGTGATTCTTAAAATTAATTTAGTTTTATATGTATTGCATTAGCTTTCCGGACCATGGCTGAGAAAATTCTAAAGGCAGGATAAGCTTTAACTGTCAAAGTTATTTTGGAATAAGCTTAGACTGAGGATTTAATAAAAAACCAATGAAAAACAAAGCCGGCATTTACAAAAACAAATCTGCACGTTCCTGCCTGAACTTCATGCTTCAACGTTTTGTTTTTTTTTACTTGACTGAAACTTTCCAGTTATTACATTTTCCATACTGTTCCCTAATAATCACTTAATATTAGTTAGTGCAATGCCTTATTAAGTGCAATAGTAACCAAGTATAATTATGATGAATCATTTTGCGATTTTTACATGCAAATCTGTAAGTGCACCAGTCATCAGTCATACCATTTCCCGTGGAATCACCTCTTCATCACCATTTAACGGTTTCGCCTTTTTTGCCTTTATTAAATTGGTTCTGGCCAAATTCCAGACTATTTTAAATAAATACAGGGAAACACCTTCCAATTTACATGGGATGCCTCCTGTTGTCTTGTTTCAATATGTCAGTAACAGTGCAAAGTTTACGCCCAACTGATTAAAACTAATCAAGTCCCATTCTCTGTTCCCCAGAAATACACTTTCTCATGAGAAAACCATTCCACGTGTTATAATTCAAAGTATGTCCTCGAGGAAGACAACACCTTAGATTGTACACAGAAGTAATGGCAAGCAAAATGATATAGAAATTATGTTTTTCAATGTGAAAAATTAAGTTTGGTTGCTGAAAGAGAGGGAATCTATATAAGTGTGAACTTTTCAGCTGCTTATTGTAAAAAAATGCAGATTTTTATTGGTATTTCAATACTCCAAGCATCTTGGACGTCTGTCCCTCATCTTACAGATTAGACTTTTTTTTGGACTGACACTGGTAGCGTCACTAAAATCAGAGATAAAGCCTGGAGCCAACAGTGACACCACATCAGTAACGCGCAAATGATCATGTCCTACATATCTACTAACGCGCAAATGATCATGTCCTACATATCTACTAACGCGCAAATTCTGTTTCCACAGCAACTTTGCGATTTACGCTTTTTTCAATTTTTTGGGGATATTTGAGGGTTTTTAAAAAAATTTATGGTTCGCATCTTAAAAAGGTGCAGAATATAGGTCAATGGAAATGTCACTATCAGGTTTGTGAACCTGTTTGCACACAAACAAACACATCCTTGCCAAGTCGTTCTGTGTCCCTGGTAAATATCACTGGATCATTTTGTCCTTCAGAATTTGCCAAGTTGTTCTCCCCTGGTCACTATTGAAACAGGGCAAACAAACAGTGCAGTCCATTCATCCCTCCTTCCATTTTCTGAAACTGCTTGTCCTATTCAGGGTCATTGGGGTCTGGAGCCTATCCTGAAGGCTACGGGCACAAGGCAGGGAATAATCCAGGATGGGGCGCCAAACCCATCGCAGGGCACACTCACACACCATTCACTCACACAGGCACACCACTGGGTAATTTGATATCTTCAATCAGCATCAGCATGTGTTTGGACTGTGGGGGGAAACCGGAGTACCCGGAGGAAACCCCACGATGGCACAGGGAGAACATGCAAACTCCACACACAAGGACCCATGAGATGGTGTATATAATCAGCAAAAATAAGGAGCTGAGCAGCGTTTTGCTACTGTCTAGATTGCACTAGCAAAACTGACAGTGCTAATCACTATGCCCCCACTAGATTGCTTACAATATGTAATTCAATTTAATTGCTATACAGGTAATAATTTAGCATCTAGTATTGCTATACAGGTAGTTGTTGTACTGTATTATTTAGGCTATATTGACAGCAGGGTATGTCTACACAACACTTCATTTGCGTGGATCCTGCGTAGTAGGGCTGAGTGCATGGCAAATTGAAGATCTGCTTTTTAGAACTTTTTTCCAAATATTTTCAAGATTCGGTTGATTGATTCCATGGACGTGGAGGGCCAACTGTAATGTCAATGTGCATGAGTTGGGCAAATGAATCACGCAAGCAGATCATTATTTCTTATTATCTTATTGTGGTAGCTACAGGCTCACCGACATTTGGCAGACCTGCGAGAGTAAAAAATGTAATAAACCGATTTGACTTTCGCTGTCTTCTAACAACCTCACAATGCGACACAAAGAGTCAACCGCGAAACAGAAAACGTTACTCGCGGTGTGACCTCAGTCACCCTGTGACGCTTTTCGTCTGTCCTGTGTTCTGTACTGTACGGCAGTTAACGATATTAATGCCATATGTTTGGCTCCCGTTGGTGATTCCCTTACCCCCCCCCCCCAGCATGATGTAAAGCACCTGGAAAAATATAAAGGGGTTGATGAAACCAGTATATATGACTGTGGGCAGGCGGCGGGGGGAGGGAGGGGGAACACTGTATATGAGCGAAATAAAGAGACAGGCAGTGCTTTGCTACTGCCTAGGTGGCGCTAGCAAGGCTGATGTGAATAGTGATGGTATGAAATGTTTTTCCCCCACATTTGCTGACTTCACAGAACAATGTGGATACACCTGCCATGATATTGTTAACTGTCTTGAGGTCTTTGGGGAAAAAAAATGGGGGGGGGGTTAATGGGACAAGCACTTAGAGTGGGCCTCTGTGGAAGGTGTTGGCAGCCAGTTGGGTCTCTGGTTTCGACTCAGTCTGCACCGTGTGATGTAATGAGTTTGCATTACCACACCCCCGTCGGCGGAAAGCGTCAGACCCGACGTTGTTAGGGCCGTTAATTACCCTGCCAGGTGACAGGCTGGCCAAATGGGGCTGTTAGGGCAGGTGCCACTCAATGGCTTTGGTGGGCTAAATTCTTCATTAGCCAAAAGGCATTTGTGACTTGTGGGTCGACAGGATCTTTTCAAAACAGAAATACGGACACCCACAGTGTCCTGGGGGGGGGGGGGGGGGGGGGGGGGGGGGGGGGGGGGGGGGGGGGGGGGGGGGGGGGGGGGGGGGGGGGG
>JAODKC010000137.1:7381599-7396425 GCA_026777985.1 Mormyrops attenuatus
GGGGGGGTGATGGCAAACTATTCATGACTTAAGCCAATAAATACACATTTATTTGGTGGGGGGGGGGGGGCTAAAAACATTTTAGGAGAGCTAAAGCCCCCTTACCATTGTCCTAAAGACACCACTGGACTTGTAAAGTTCTGAGTTCACATCTTCAATTAGGTCTCCTGGTCCATGGTAACTCAACCCTCTGTCTCTGGTCGTCTTCACCAATCGTCATACATAATGGTACATAGACAGTAAGCTTAGCACCAACAGCTGTGAGGCCAATTTCTTGAATACCTCAAAGCATTAGCAAAACATTTCCTCACAGGGATGACAGGCTTTTTATCAGTCAAAGATCTGTCTGAATACTGTCAAGTGAGGAGCATCGCTGAGGGAACCTTCTCCTCCCTAGGCAATAATCTGCACCTTACACAGTGAGAAGTGTCATGTTGGGTCTGGACAGACACGGGGCTCCTCACCATCTGCGAGGTCAGACGTCCTCTTGTCATCTCTCAGCTTGCACTTTCTCTCATCACAGCCATAAAAACCCTTTGATGTTTCATGGAGGACTTGACTGGAAGTGAAGCCATAAAGAGCAGAGCTGATGTTTCCTGTGGGACCAGAAGTTATTGATTATCTACGTGACCTCCTGCATCCACCCAAAACCCTGCTCTGCTCATTCAGTGAAAATCACACCATTGGTGGCCTTGTGGTTTTGAATCAGTACCAAAATCAAACCAGTCTTTCTAATCAACCATATCTATCACTTACATTTACAGATTTGTTTTTCAAGAAATACATTAAACTTTGTTTGTGTTTAATGCACTACTTTAGTTTTTTTGTTATTTGTGGAAGGATGTACAGCTGCACTACTGCTGGATGACACGACACCAAAAACTTTTTTTGGGCAATCATTGATCCAAATCTTCCAGATAAACTGGTGGTGAACTTCCAGAATTACTCTGTACAGTTTAGCAATAACTGCTAATGACTAATAACTACTGCTTCTCAGTATTGATTTCCCTCTCAACTCTATTCTCACATTCTTTTTTCATTTAAAGTTCTCCTCAAAAATTCCAAAACATAATTTGAGTTTGCGTTTATTCCAAAACAACAAAATATCACAAACTGGAATATACATGTAACTGAACTCTAATTAGTTTTCAACTTGTTTTAAGATGAATGAACTGTATTTACCGCATCTATAATGTGACTGATGAACAACAGAGAAAAATTATTCTCTTATGTCATAAAGCTTTCCTCTCTTTTCCTTCAATGAGTTGTAAAATTTTGATTTATTTTGAAGTTCTACAGTTGATCTGGTGTCAACTAACTTTGTCAAGGAAGGAGGTTTTTAAAAGGCACACAAATGACTCTAAGTCTGCATGATGCCCTGCTGAGTGTGGTTTCCATGGAGAACAGGAATACAAATCGAGCACGATATCGTCATCGGGATCTTCACTCACACGACGCATATTGGGGCTCATGGGGGCGACTACCACACCTTTTTCCTCAATGGTTCCACTCTCCCTTCTCCTCACCCACGTACGATCCTCAAGTGATATTTGAGGTTCCCAGAAAAGGAGCTTTTATTGCTGCAACACAATTTCCACACAAAGTCGATTAAAACAATGCTGAAATGGTGAGAGCCTTGTCACGTAGGCTTGCTATCAAATACAGTCACTTTATTAGTCACAACCTCAGGAAGGAGAGTCATGACTAAACAATCAAAAACGATTAGGGAAAAGTATATAATGCAATAACTTCAAATATATGAGTAATGCAACAATTTGTAAGGGCATAACGTGTACCTAAACAATGCTGTATATGGGTCCATAGGCCACTTCTTTTTCATGTTATCGTGTTAATGTAATAACGCAATTATATTAAATATGGACGACTTAGAAAATATCTCTTGGAAAACAAACAACTTGTGGATAAGTCGGGCCCTCTTCGATGTTTGGGTCTTCCCGTGATAATTCCTGTTACAGAGAATTGTTTATAGGTTAAATAAGTCACTGACAAATTTAAAGGTTCCTGACGAGATTTGAAAAGTTACGATACATTCTAATGAAGTGTTTCCGAGAAACTCAGTTTAGTTACAGCATGATGGGGGTATTGAATGCTGGTTACCTCAGCAATGTGTAGTTTTGATGCCAGTCTGGAGCAGAGGTGGAAAGTTCAGGTCCAGAAAGTACAAACCCAGACAAAGGTTTTATTCCAACCAATCAGCTGAATACTCTGTGACTGTGTCTCTTTATACTGAACTGGTTGGTTGAAACAAAACCTTGGTCTGGATTTGTACTTTCTGGACCTGAACTTTCCATTTCTGGTATGGAGTGATTATTATTCCATTAATCTCATAAGCGCAAACTGTTGTAACTCTCTGTACCATTCACATAGCTAATGAAGCTGCCCGATTTCTTTGTATTGGCTGCATATAAACATTCTTGGTTACCCTCGAAGATCAGTATATGCTGTGTAAAAATCCCTTCATGACAGGCAGGAACCTAGGCCACGCCCCCATTTTGTCTCCAGGTGGCCACACAAGGTCCTACCTGCCCTAATAGGTCCTTAACTATGTGCTGCCTTGGTGATTGCCTGCTGCAAATGTCTTATTGAAATTTGTAAATTATACCCTATATGTTAATTTGGGGCTCATGCATTTAACCTGAAAGGCTGAAGATGTTTGTTTAACTGACAGTCTACACCACTCCGTGTTCCCTTGCTGGTCTCTTACGTTCCTTGAATGTTCATAGTGTTGTACTTTGTCTTCTGATTGAAAAATGCCATTAGGTTTTTACTATGTGTACATTACTGTAGACAAAAGCGTCCACTAAATTTAAAATAAATGTAAACGTAATAAGCCACTACGTTGGACAGGTAAAGTCTTTTTGTTTTTTTTTTCTGTGTGTATAAATGAACGTTAACTATGTATATGCCTGTTAGCGCATACGCCATAATTATACAGTCAGAAGACACCAGTGAAAATTAGGAGCAGTCTTTGTGTCAGATATCAGGCCAAATGAATCAGAAATAATGGGCCAAATGTTCAGGCCTGAGAAGTCTAAGGCTGTGGACGAGAGTCACCCTTCGAACCACAGGTCACAACACATGTGAGCGATTTTCCGAAATCTATATGAAATATCACCACAGGTTATCTTTACTTTGGTTTATGAAGTCAGCAGTTAGTCTCCATGCCATGTTAAAAAAATAATTTATACACCGGGTCAGAAGTTTTAAAAATAAATATATAAGGAAATAATGAACCCAATATGATGGACTCACACAGCATCCATTATGTCTGACGCGGAGTTTACAATAAGGTCTTAAAATAATTCTAAACAAGTTTAGATGTAGCGCCTCCTGCTGGTGTCACTTAAGGTGTAATATAAATCACGGTAATAAACTTACATAGGCAACGTGAGTTTTCTTCCAAAATAAAACAACATTATATTTATAAATATAAATATATACATATGATAGAACAGTCAACTAACTTATTATAATTTATTATAAACTCTCCCGTGTACGTAGAATTATAATGTCGATAAACTTAATTAGAAAGTTGGCAAGTTACACATCTGTTTAACTTTCCTTGCATAAGTTGTGAGTTGTGTTAAGGCTGTGAAAAGTCGAGAAAAAAGTAAATCGCTTTACGTTCAAAGCTTAAGATAAGTGCTAGACACACGCATCTCATCCACGTTTTAGACGTTTGAATGGGTCGCTTTTTAGGGGGGAAGGGGGGGAGACTTTGCTCCTCCTTGTCTCCCCATCCACCCCCTTATTAAACCAACTCCAAAAACTCTCCCCGGGTAAAAAGACCTATTGGAAATGTAAGAGCTGCAGGAAGCATAAACTGGAGGCGTCTGAAGAAAGTATAGATGCGGCAAAAAGGAGAACGAATATAGTAATCCATCTATTAACGACTTTAAACTACATGCTTGGGGAAAACACTTGAATTTCACGAGAACCCTTGTCATTAATATCAACTACTGTTTCACATTTTTTTTAACTGAATGTCACCTCAATATTTGACTGACAGGATGACAGGACACATACCTATACATATTTGTTAATTATATTTCTCCACAAAATATCTAATATATACGAGAAGAAAACTTAAACTTGAATTTTCCAGCTTTTTTATTGAAACACGTCGCACAGCCTTGGAGTTTGAAGCGCTCAAAATGGGTCTCTACTGAATTCTGTCTCATAAAAAAGTGCATTAGAAGTTTTATTCAGCTGGCGAGCAGAGTCTCATCTGATCGCATCCTACGAGGGGAATCAGGCATCTGCACAAGGTACGTGTGAAAAAATCTCCTCGTATATTTCATTCAGTAGCCCAGCGCAGATCATATGCCCGCTGTTCTTTAGAACAACGGTGACTTTGTGTCACGCAAAAGTTACCTGGCAGACGTGTTATTTATTTATTTTTTCTTTGATTTCGTCAGGGACATATCTAGTTCTTTTTTTGTTTGCTATATTCAGTATTTTTAAGAAACATGCGTACGCTCAGGAGACTTACACTGACAAATGGTGCTTAAACTTGGAAGAAAAGTGTCTTGCGGGCAGATGGTGAAGTGTCGCCGGGCGGACTCCTCCGACGCATCGGCTCCTTGAATATGGCTTTATTCCACGCCTCACGTTTACGCACTAAATGCGACGCCGTGACATCCGCTCTGCGTGTTTTTGTTTTCGGTCCGTGTGGCACTTTGTTATCGGAAATCCAATAGAAAGTTGTGAGATCTTGGCCATGTTTAAAAAGGCGGTGAAGTTCATGAGAATGTTAGAGATTTATCAAAATGCTCCCAAATGAGTGATAATATGCATGACTTTTATTTTTTTTGTATTCGATTTATGTTTAATTTGTTTTAATTTAAAAGCAAAGAAAACGTTAAGATGGGACTGGATATAATGCGATTACCGTTAGGAGACTGATCCTGACATCAGTACGATACCCGGTACTTCACGTCTGGGGGCTCTGCTCCGCCCTGTCAGCTCACTTGGCAGGAGAAAGTTTGAATAGAGGCGCGCATGGCGATATGATGATGTGATCTATGGGCTTCTTGTTATACTGGCGCACATCATGCGCACGTATGCTTCTCATATTGTTTAGTTATTACGCCAGTCATCGTAATGAATCCGATGACAGGTACTGGTGCTTTAGGTCTTTACGATCGTGCAGCCTCCACGAATACAGTCTTTGCTGTGGATACTAACGGTCTTCGTTATTTTAATACGAGCGAAAGTGAACGCAGGCCTGTGGTAGACTAGCTGCGCCCTTATTTAAGCGCAAGCGTTTGTCTTGAACATACATCTACAGGACAATCAAGTCAGATGACGCTGGCATTTCACATTGCAAAATGGCAAAATGAGTATTTTTTAGTCCTTTAAAAGCAGGTTAACATATTAAAGAAATACTGCAAACCAAAGTTGTGATGGATAAATGATCAGCTAAACATATTGCATTATTTTCACCTGACTGGTGCACCAGTTTTGCATGGCTAACATCTGCATGCTCTGTTCACTAGATTAATTCATCCTTTTCGACCTATGACAGTCTGCATAGATTATTATGTGGCTTTTTCATAATTAATTAAAAGTTCATCTGAAAGAAACCCTGATTTCAAGAAGACACTGCCTGTTGGAAAAGTAGCCAAAAGCTAATACCTGTGCAAGGACACATATCCAAATACAATCACTCTGAGGTAATTAAACAGGAAGACCGAAGACTTATTTATGCTAAAGGCAACTTACAACTGTACCTACTCATAAAGCTGGACGTCGTATGGGAACGGATTACGCTAACAATGGACTGGCATCTCCTTCAGGGTGTCTGCTCCCTAGTGTCCGTAGACTGGGAAAGGCTCCAAGCTGAGCCCAGTTAAGCATCCAGTAAGCAGTAATAGGAAATGGATATCGAGATGGGCCAGCTGGGTCCTGCTGTTGTGCTGCCTAATTGGGCAATGAACCAGACTTCAGATGTGATCTGTCAACCTTCAGGTTACGAGCCTGTATCTTTAACCGACTTCCGAAGCTTCATCCCGCAGACTGCAAAGGAGGTGAGAGAGTGAAAGAAACTAGTGTAGATGGACTGAATGGGCTTCAGGGAAGACAGGTAGCATTCACCCATCTGTCTTCAGACCACTCATCTAAAACAGGGCTGCTCAGAAGAAGGACAGCAGTATAAAATGTATTATACATATTTAGCTGACTCTATGTCAGCTGGGGATGTACATGTGGTGGGCTGTAGGTGAATGGAAGCATCCTGAGCCGAGCTGCTAATATTCATGCTAACATGGATATTAAACATTCCTGGCTGTAAATTTCCCTGCTTGTGTTGTAGTCACTTAGAGGGAGTCTGCCACTGTTTACACATGTGGGTCTGCTTCAAAGTGACTGTGGTTTCCAGAGGCCTCGCCAGACGTTCGCAGTTCCCATCTTGCCGACGTAGCATGTACACCGTCTAGCGATGGTGAAGGATTCAGCAGACATTCTTCTGCTCAAACCTGTCACAGGAATCCTCGGTGATTTTTCGTTCTTCCCCACCAACGGGACTTTGACTCGTGTACCCAGTGAGATCAGTTACCCGCTCTGTGTTTGAGTTGCTCGATATCCTGGCAGTTAACTTCAATTTTGTGTTCAGCCATAGCCTGTTACTCATTATGCTCCCCCGCCCCCCACCACGCACAGACACACACACAGACACACACCCCACCCATTACCGCTCAGTCTTTGAACCCTGCACGTCAGGATGCCATGGTCGGAAGTGAACTGTGCGTCCTTCTTGGCAGCGCTGGTAGATGATTGCTTGAGGAGGGACAAGGGCATCTGCCAAATGAGTTTGCCACGTGCCCCTCCCACATGCGAGGGGGATGAAAGGAGATGGAAACAGGCCTGTGGGTGGCGGGAGGTGGTACATGTGTAGGATGGCGTTAATGGCAGGTCCCTCTGCGGCCACCGGGAGCATGTCTTGTGTCCTCCGGTGGGTGGGTCGCACTATTTAATTGGACGCATCAGCCTCTCTCTGTCATCCAAGATGGCCCGTGCGAGTATCTCACCTCCTTTGCCGCCACCTCCCGCTTTTGTGTAATATTTTCCATGTGTACCACCTTCCACTTTGGCATCCTCTCCTTCTGGCACGATACTGTTTGACCCCTGGTCACTTCCTCAGTACATCTTCACCCATGACCATTTTTCTTGTTCTTGGTTTTTTTTAACTGCCTAAGTGCCAACATAGAATAAGGAGCCATTGAAAAAAAACCTAAAGCCTGATTTCTTTTGTCATTAATGTTTCGCAACCAAACAATCCCAGTCTAAAAACATACCCACCATGTTACTGCCGTTTTCTGAGCTCACTAGTCATCAGAATAAGCTGCATCCTGACAAATTGAAATTTAAGCCATGTAAACATAAGTTAATCATGTGATGAACTTTACTGAACCATTAATTTCCTCTGTAAGACAATGTGTTTATGCACCATGAAAAATTCACACCTGCGTCAGGCTTTTCCTTGCTCCACTGCCTCCGTTATTGTGGGGAACTTGCTCCTTGAAAATGGCGAGAAGTTTCTTCAGCTACATTATTGCAATTCACGTGCAGTCAGAGTACAGGAGGTTCCACCATAGGGCACGTTTAAACTCTTCAGCAGTCACCAGACAGTGGAACTCCTCCCTGGTGCGTCAGCTTTGCTCTTGGACCATATCCACTTCGGAGGCACGCCTTACAGAACATCCTTACTAGTCTCCTCTGAATCTCTGCAAGTGTTCAGATTGTTTGAATTGCTTTAAAGAATAGAACTGCAAGAGTCAAGATTGCATGTTGGTCCTATATAGAACACAGTTTATCAGTCCAGATTATCATAGATTATCAGTCCAGCAGACAAGATGAGATCAAAGCCAGCTATAACGCATAATATGTAATTTGGCTACTCATATATCCAGAATGGTTTCACTTTTTGCAATGCGTCATTTGTGCCAGTTAGGTCGGTTCAGATATTTCAGCCACCGGAGGATGGTTTTGGACCAAGATGGAGTTCACACAGAGTTTAAGGGACTACGTGATGCATAGAGCTCCATGACATCAGCACCACGTGTCACCCGGCTGGACTTGCATGTGCAGAAGCCTTCTGGGAAGGGATCAGAGCGGGTGGGATCTGGGAACGCCCAGAGGAAAAATAAGGAGGGTGACACGTGATTCTTTGACATCATCATGGGCTTCTGGTTCCACCATCCAGCATCTCCCCTCCCCCATCTAAAACCCAATAAGGTCCAACCAGGAAAACTGCCATCAAAACATCTGACGTCATGTAAAATAACTACAATACAACTAAAATAAAACAGCCAGGCCTGAGTTGCCGCTAACTTTATGGCCATCTTGGGATGTCAGTACTGATGCTAATCGTGAGCTTAATCTCCAGGGGAAAAATAAGGTGCATGTTAATTACATCCTTCTGAAGCCAGAAAGTGCCTTGCCTGAAAGCAGAGGATTAGGACCTTGGTGTCCACATCTTCCCACAAGGTATAAACAAATGACTTCAGAGGGTGACGCTCTACACTTATCGTCTGCTGAACAGATGGGATCAGGATTAATTAAAAAAAACTCTGGGAAAAAAAATTACATGATTTATGAATGAATACTAAAGGATTTCCATGCCGCAGTTCTGATCTCTATGTTTTATTGAGACTACACGTTGGTTTTGAAATGTTCATGAATCCTAGTCTACTGCCATTGACATTTCTTGAGCTTCTGCTTCCATACTCTTAAACTTTTTAACCTGTTGTTGTAATTTTCAGATGAGATGCGATAAAGTAATCACCTACCTGAGGGTTGCTGGGACGACACTGTTTGGGGTGTCACTGCTGGTGGGAATCTCCACTGCCTATATTATGGGCTACCAGTTTTTTGCAACTGAAAACAACTACTTCTCATTCGGGCTTTATGGAGCCATCTTAGTCACTCACCTCATCATACAAAGTTTATTTGCATTGCTGGAGCACAGAAAAATGAAGAGGTCACTGGAGACCCCCATAAAATTAAACAAATCGCTGGCCCTCTGCATCGCGGCCTACCAAGAAGATCCCAACTACCTTAAAAAGTGCCTGACCTCAGTGAAGCGGCTGACTTACCCCGGGATAAAGGTGATCATGGTCATCGACGGAAACAACGAGGACGACGGCTATATGATGGAGATCTTCCGAGACGTCATGGGAAGGGATAAAGCCGCCACGTACGTTTGGAAGAGCAACTACCACCAGAAGGGGCCCGGAGAGACGGACGAAGCCTATTCAGAGAGTCTGCAACATGTGTCACGCCTGGTCCTGGCCAATAAATGCATCTGCATCATGCAAAAATGGGGAGGGAAGCGAGAAGTGATGTACACAGCCTTCAAAGCCCTGGGGAGGAGTGTGGACTATGTGCAGGTAAGTTGTGGAAGCGCAAGGCCCTGCCAGAACAAACACGGGCCCCACAAAGACACTTTTGTGCATGTTTCGATGGTCTCGTGCTTGTGCTGTAGCTGAGTTCTGGAGGTTAACAGAGATTCTCTATTAGGGAGCTTAGTGTTGACCACCTCAGAGAGTCGTTTCCCTAGATTAGGAACCCAGCTGCCCACCAGGAATCTAATGCCGGTATTGCATGGATCTCCACTTGGTCCATTTTTGAACCAATTACCAGGCTGTAATATTGCCTTCTTAATGGGGTTCTTTAAATGCTAAATTTACACTCAAGTGTAAAAGACAGGCAGATTACACATCAACAATAAAGTTAACATGTAAAACCTGTTATTGTTTACTGTCAGCAAACTTTTTCTTAGTGTAATATATGAAAATAAAATCTACAAATTTCTTGAAGATAAAAAAACATGACTCAGTTACTAATAATATTTAATACAATAATATTAAAATGATTTTATTTTTTAATCAGGAAATCAAAAATCTTCCTGGAATAACCCCACGCATCAGCCAAAACCTTAAACACTGATTGGTTTGAGAGAGACAGCAGTTGCCTGCTTCTTAGACCGGCAAAGGCAAGCTGGCAAAGTGTAAACATGCACCTGTCACTTCATTGTGACTGCAGTGATTTCATGGGGGACTTTCATGCTCCTGCAGTCAAAACACTCAAATGAAGTCAACTGCCCCTCCAGTGTCCAAGCAACCACAGCTTCCTTACTGCTATTAAGTGACAGATCCCCCATTGTCCCTATTTAAGAATAAGATTGAATTGTCTTCTGAGATCCTTACAGTTTTCCCGTTATGATACGTGGCCATTATGTCATGTTCCATAATTCCTCACTTCCCATCTCAAGCAGCCAAATTAGCATATTACCACTAATGAAAACACTACAGTTTCCAGCAAGTGTGACTCATGTTGTATTAGTGAATTTAAAGAGGTTGTAACAAGCACTCATTTGAAAGTCAGCGTAATGAGGTAGAGTAGAAAGATAAAGTTCAAATAAGCCAGATCCAGGGAATAAGCGCGAGCAAACAACAGACCAAAATATCACACAGTTCATGCAGCTGATTCCAGTAAATAACGCCTCATTCACCAACACTTGGAACTGCAAAAAAACGTCAGGCCTTTGAAATCTCTGTTTTCCAGTTCAGGATGCAATGATCAAATGATCTCAATATCAAGAATTATTAAGAGATATCCAGATTTAAATGTTATAAACTTCTTAAAAACTTGATTTTTAATGAAGACTTTGTACTTTAAAATAATCTGATAGAGCTGACTATTGTAATTTTATTTGATGAATGCGTCATTTGAAGTAACTTTGTACGAAAATGTATTTCTAAGATGACTTAATCATGCTTGTTGACATTTCCTCCAATTATTCTAAACATTTTGACAGATTTCTAAACAAGCGTTTCAGTGCTTTTGCATGGTCTGATTGAATGCCTGGCAGCGTTACAGATGGCAGAAAATCAGCGTTACGGACATTTTAATTTGTCATCTCTGTGTTTGTTAATGTGATTCATACGTGACTCATAAACACACTTATAAAGTGTATTTTTCTGTATTCAAACGACAACAAATATCCTTTTCCTAATAAACACTATCCATGTGAAGACACCAGCAAGTACTTCTAGATTATTTCCGTGTTGGGTCAACGATATCCTAAGAGGGGTATTTCTCAATTAAATGTCGCCACAATTGAAAGTATCCCAATAAATTCATTTTACATTTGAAAAGGTTTGAAAAAGCACATGTGAAATAAAACAAGGCTTCCGGTCTACACAGTACAGCTGTTAAACAGGAGAAACATGGACCTCATGGATTTTATCTAGTGCAGGTCTGGAGGGGAGAAACTCAACATGCAACGCAATTAATTATTAGATATGAAACGTCATCGGATCCCACGTTCCTAGTCAAAGACTAGTTCTGATTGGATGCAAAACCTACATTTTTATTTTGGTAACGTTCGCGTTACGTTACGATAAGTTACAATAATGTTAAGTAGTCTCTGTCTCAGTGGCTTGCTGTACGATGTCTACAGGAGTTCCTTCCTCTCCACATTCCATTAATAGTGGTATAGTCTGCTTTGCGTGGGTGTGTTCTGGATTGCAAGTTGATTATGGAGCCATTGTGGCATTTTAATGCCTTCCTTTTGCCCCAGGTGTGTGACTCCGACACCATGCTGGACCCAGCCTGCTCAGTAGAGATGGTGAAAGTGCTGGAGGAGGACCCGATGGTGGGTGGAGTTGGAGGAGACGTGCAGGTACCTTCACCGACCAAAGCTTTTTCATTCAAAGACACTCAAAGGTTGCCACCGTTGTTGTTGTTATAATTTTTGTTGTTTGATGTCCTTGTAATGAGTGTTATGTTTCTTATGCTTGTTTGTATTCTGTATTCCCCTACACTTTGTTTTCTCCATCCGACCTTTATTATTATTCTTATTATTATTTCTGTTTACCTTTTTTTTTCCTTCCCCTCCCTCCCCATGGTGATTAATGTCTGTTATTGTTATGATTGTTGTTTCTGTGTCCTCCTCCCCCCCGCTTTTTCTATTTATTTATCTTTTTATCACGGTACTAGGACGGGTAAAAAAAAAAAAAAAAAAAAGGTTACCAGAGGCTACAAAACATTGTCATATTTCTGTATTTCCTAGTTTCCATAAAAACTTTTGATCTCTACTTATCAATTTATTGCAGATTCTGAACAAGTATGAGTCATGGATCTCATTCCTCAGCAGTGTCCGGTACTGGATGGCGTTCAACATCGAGCGGGCATGTCAGTCCTACTTCGGCTGCGTTCAGTGCATCAGTGGGCCCCTGGGGATGTACCGCAACTCACTGCTCCACGAGTTCCTGGAGGACTGGTACAACCAGACCTTCCTGGGAAGCCACTGCAGCTTTGGTGATGATCGGCACTTGACCAACCGAGTGCTGAGCCTGGGCTATGCCACCAAGTATACCGCCAGGTCCAAGTGCCTGACAGAAACGCCCATCACATACCTGCGCTGGCTGAACCAACAGACCCGCTGGAGCAAGTCCTATTTTCGAGAGTGGCTCTACAATGCCATGTGGTTTCACAAGCACCACCTGTGGATGACCTACGAGGCTGTCATCACTGGCTTCTTCCCCTTCTTCCTCATTGCCACGGCGATTCAGCTGTTCTACCAGGGCAGAATCTGGAACATTCTCCTCTTCTTGCTAATTGTGCAGGGGGTAGCCCTCATCAAGTCTTCGTTTGCCAGCTGTCTCCGGGGCAACATTGTAATGGTCTTCATGTCCTTCTACTCGGTTTTATATATGTCGAGTCTACTTCCGGCTAAGATGTTTGCGATAGCGACGATAAACAAGTCTGGTTGGGGGACATCGGGGAGGAAGACCATTGTGGTGAACTTCATAGGGCTTGTTCCAATCTCCATTTGGTTTACGATCCTGTTTATCGGCATTATCTTCACAGTAGTCCAGGACACAAAAACAAGCTTCCCAGAGTCTGAAAAGATAGTCCTGATAATTGGTGCAATAGTTTACGCCAGTTACTGGGTGACGCTCTTGATGTTATATGTGGTCCTCATCACCAAATGCGGCAGGAGGAAAAAAGAGCAGCAGTACGACATGGTGCTCGACGTATAATGTCTCCACTCCAGCTCGTCTCCTACGTTTACATTGTGACGAAACTCAAAAAAAAACACTCTCCGTTGGACTCTCGGTTGGTGATGGAACCCAAAATCACCATGGGGGAGACCAATCAATGCTGCTGTGACTTAAACAAAAGGATATTCCTTTTGTAATATTTTGGTTATGAACAAAATTTGAGCATTGTTGCCACAGAAAGACAGCCAACACGCGCTCTATAAAAGGAACTGGCGTGAGTTCATCACCTGTGCACTTTTTACGTCTGACTCCCTTTGTGCATAATGCTTGACGGATGAGCTTGATGAAAAATACCTCACTGGTCCTCTTTGCATTGTGTGGATGATTGAGATGCAGTCAGAAAAGGCTTCGTTTTTTGTTTAATTTATCCTATAACAACTGGAAGCCTTTATTAAAAACCATACAGTTTTATTAAGAAAGCCAAAGTAGGACTGTTTTCAGCACACTTCCCAAGCTGTAATTGTTGACTTGTTACCTTTAAAAATTTGTATACTGTATTTTTATTGCCTTTAATATAGACGTTTTATTTTATTTTTGCTTAGCCACCAAAGAGACTTTATTTTCATTCCTTTTTATACAATAGCATTGTGCATAAACTGCTATGTTGAAGACTTTTATATTTGACCAAAAATGTGAAATTTTACAAAACTGGGTTATGCGTCTTCAAAGAACACTAAAATGCAATTTTAGGGATAAATTATTAGCTAACAAGAAAGATGATTAACCTGTGTTTTTTAACAGTGGTGTAAACGGACTGATGACCGGTGTAT
This sequence comes from Mormyrops attenuatus, assembly GCA_026777985.1. Taxonomy (NCBI): domain Eukaryota; kingdom Metazoa; phylum Chordata; class Actinopteri; order Osteoglossiformes; family Mormyridae; genus Mormyrops; species Mormyrops attenuatus. Next base: position 7,395,461 of record JAODKC010000137.1, read on the forward strand.
TTATGAAAACATTCTGTGGTTTACAGCTTTATGTCTGATTATATTTTCATAATGGTTTTATCATCAGCACACCAGGAATTATTAAAAAATACTACATTTAAAATTGTCATAAATGTCTATTTATCTTGAATTACAAGGAAGGGCTGCCTTTTTAATATCCCATGTAATGCATCCAAAAAACCTAATTGGTCAAGGAAAATCAAGCTCATGGGAGTTTTACTTATACAAAAAATATGCTGAGGGCAGAAAGAAAAACTTATTGGTTCAGAAAGATAACCAATCAGATTGTAAAGGAGGTGGGTCCAACCAATCAGATATCTTGGACCCACCTCCTTATCGTTTTCCCTTCTGCCCTCAGGACATTTTTGTGTAAGTAAAACTTCAGGAGCAAAAATCAAGTGGTACAACTGCATACAAAAAATAATAGACCATATTCAAATTGTGAAAGAAAAATAACTGTACAAATAAGGGAACTACAGACATTTCTGCTGTAGCTCAAATTTATATAAAATGTGACGAAGAAATAAATTCAGACAACCAGCAGAATTTAGTTTAATGCATTGAGGACTGGCTTTAGACCATGTGTCACAACTGATGCACTTTGTATGGTGCCAAACTTACATAGGCAGTGTTGATATCGAGCACTTTCACTGTGCCAAAATAAAGATCCTTTGCTTACTATGCGAAATGAAAGCCACGTTTTTGCCTTATTGCCTTTTGATGTGAGGGAGGGACATCTCAATTTGCCTGAAAAGGAAGGTTTTTTTGAAGTTGCCAGGCTGCGGAGCGAGGCTGAGGGAGGACACTGTCTGCTTCAAGTCATCTTTTTTCAACCGGGACAAAATGAAACCAGCAGTTTTTGTTTCCCCGGGGGGGGGGGGGGGGGGGGGGGGGGAAAAGATAATGTGACGGCCAAAAAAAAATAAACCACCCCCCCCCCCCCCCGAGAAACAAGCTGGTGTTGA
>JAODKC010000137.1:7396525-7414096 GCA_026777985.1 Mormyrops attenuatus
CCCCCCCCCCCCCCCCCCCCCCCCCCCCCCCCCCCCCCCCCCCCCCCCCCCCCCCCCCCCCCCCCCCCCCCCGGAAACAGTATAGTGTACGTGACACTAAGCATTAAACACAACCAGCCCCAACCTGAAGATCTAGATCTTGGAATTTAAAGCGGTAAGCCAAAAATGACCAAACTTCGGGTATTTAAACATCAATATTAAGTTAGCAATGCTAAAAGAAATGTTGAAAGGCTAACTGTTATCAGCTGGAACAAATGCGTTTTAATTAAAAATTGACCTCAACCTTTTTATCATTGCTTTTAGCAGCAGTTAACACACTTATAATGTAAATTATTAAGGTAATAGCTGTGTATGATGAGTATAACAGTACAGGCAAGCATAGTAACCTGCTCTAGGTGCAACCTCACTACATTCCTGCTGCTGGGTCCCAAGTCTGTTGAGAGTTTGAGTTGGATGAGCAACTTGTTTTTGGCACCAAGAAAACTGGCAGCAGACTGCTGGATTAGAGCGAAGGGTAAAAATACCCACTTTTTAGAAGAGAAACGTCTGCCTCCTGTCGGTTTCATTTAGCCTCCGCTGCCACTCTCGCTTTGCAAGGCTGGCCTTTACTGTGCAGCTGGAGGTGCCCCAGACCTGACACAGCACATGTGGGGAAACGAGGACGCAACCTGGCTGTAAAGCACTTCTGTGTGCGTCAGAGTGAGCGCCTCCCCGGCCTGTCAGAGGCATTAGAGACAGCCCTGTGGCGCAGACCAGCTCCCGGAGGTACGGATGCGAGAGCTTGAGTCGCCCAGTCTGACTTCTATGCCATATATGATGCTCTTGAGATGTCTCCTGATGGCCACAAAGCCAAGTTTATGACGGCATCTCACATTTTCACGTGTTTCCTCCTCGAATGAGCCATGGCGTCCTGGTTAACGGGTAACCCCTCCCCCCCAGTTAGTTTGTTACTATGTTGTTGATATGCACATGACTAGCACCTCTCCCAAAGCCCTTCGCTGTGACCTGACACAGAAAGCTTAGAAGACACCCACCCAGCACCATAGCCATGATTTCAAAATTTAACTTAACAGACATATTCTGAGGCATAAAGTGCTGCACGGTGAGCAGATGAGCAGACTTTATTGGGTGAATTACTGTCCCACCTAAAGATTGTGTCTGTAATAACCATAAATTCCTAGTGATGCAAGGTTGCTGTAATGCCCAGGATTCTTGAAGAGAGCAATAAAAGTCAGTTAAACAGGAACAAAATTCACATCTCTGCACCACAGCTATCTCAGATTATCCTCCCAAACACTTGCGACAATGTTTGCTCATTCACCTTTCACATCTTTAATGACTGTCATTCTCAGCATAAACTCTGCCCTGAAATTATAAGGCAGAAATACGACTTCCAACATTGTTTTTCCTTCCTTATAAACCTTGCATTTCAGTTCTTGCCTTTCGCTCCAAACGTATCCATCATCAATAATTTTATTACATAAACCATCCACTATCAAAGGAACTAATTCCCATCCATCCATTTTCTCCACAACATGCAAACTCCACACATGGGGCCGTGGCAGAGACTCAAACCCTGGTCTCAGAGGTGTGAGGCAACAGTGCTAACTACAGCACCGTCACACTGTCGTTACAGACTAATTTAATTTGCTAATCTCTTTAGAAGTGAGAATATGTTGTCTTCAGGGCTTAAGTACATAGAACATGAAGTTCTAATGCTATTCAGAACTATCCATCTTTTGAAACCGCTTGTTCTATTCGGGGTTGCGGTGGGGGGACAGCCCAGAATGGGGTGCCAGGCCATCGCAGGCTGTATAAAACAATAATATAAAAATACTGGTTAAATCAGTGCTTACATGATCACATTCAGAGATCTGTAATATATCAGAATAACATGAAAGTCTCTCCAACTTATACGTCTGTTTCTGGGCATTTCTGAGATGTATTTATCATGTTTGATTTAGGGGACTCAGTTGAACACTGTGTGTGTGTGTGTGTGTGTGTGTGTGTGTGTGTGTGTGTGTGTGTGTGTGTGTGTGTGCATGGTTGTGTGCATGCAAGCACGCTTGAATTCAATCATTGCCCTTTTACTGCACTGCAGACTCAGGGGAAAGCAGTCCGCCTCGGCACAGTCATCCAGCGCAGTGCTTAGGCTTTGATTATGGGCCCAATTTGAGAAATCGTATTTACTTTGATAGCGAAATCGCAGATGGGGCCCAAGGCCTCCCAAGGCTTTCGTTTACTGAAGGTGTTAACCCCACCCACAGCCTCCGAGACACCGAGCTGCAAACAGCTGTGAGCCATGTTCATGTCCTGAGCCCCCAGAGCAGAAGGCTACACTGTTGATTTCCTCCAGTTGCTGACGACACTCATGAACCCCATATGAGGTGAGAAACTTGTGACATATCAAAGGTGACGAGGGGGCAGATGGTTACAAAACAAAGCGGTGCCCCCCCCCCCCAAAAAAAAAACTTTGATTCATCCTATAACAACTTTGATTGAAATTGAAATCCAAAGAACAGCATTTACTACGTTGTTCCAGTCCAGCATTTATTTATGACAGACTTTCATTTTGCAACTGTACGCTTGAGAGTTGCCCACGTTTGTAGAACTTGGAATATAAATTACTCATAATTAAATTAAGTTCAAATTACCAAAGAGACTGAGTCTGTGACTGTTAAAGGTATGGGCTATTCAATAGCATTTAGCACATGGAAAATAACCAGCTTGGGTGAGAGTCACCTTTAAGAGCAAACAATTGGAAGGTGTCAAGACACCTCCCTAAATTCCATCAGCTTAATTTTCAGAGCCAATTAAGCCTTGAACATTAGCACATAAAGCATAATGGTAACAGGTTACACCATCTGTAGATCATAACGTTGAGGTGTTGCAAAGGAGATGAGTGTCTTGATCATGCAATGACATGCTACCATGTTATGTTATCGGGTTTCCCCCCGATAATCAGCTCAGATGTATATACATTTCGATTGCTCTGATTGGTCTGGGCTAAATACCATTAAAAAAAACTTCAAAACAACTTCAGAAGACCTAATTTACTACTTTTACACTGCCAGCCATTTCTGTAATCGCTTCTCAGGAATGCGATAATCACATGAGAGACTGGCACAGGATGTGATGTAAAAAACAGCAGGAGGGACACAGTGCACTAAAGAGCATCAAGCTTAATATAACGTAGCACTGGATTGCAGGAGATGTGTGAGAGCAATAAAAAACTTGTTAAAAATCCAGTTCCGATGCTGCATTCATACTCACAAGACTGAAGGCTCAAGGCATTCCACCGATTCACTGTGTCACCTACACTGAGATAGCCCTTAGATCATGTGACAGGTCATGTGATAAGAGGGAGACCTATCAGAACAAAGCTTCAGATGATCCCATGTCTGTACAGCATTTAAAGTATAACAGTTCATGTGATTAGAAGATATGAAGAATACAAAAGCAGGCCAACATAAGAGCTGAATATTTATTTTTTACATCCAGAGTAAACTGAATATTTATTTTGTCCAAGGTGACTCTCCAAATTAACAGCTAATAGACAGAATTATGAAAAATTGTTGAAAAAATTGCATGGAATATATTAGTATCTGGGCCAATGTAATAAGGACCGCAGTGTGTATTCATAAATGTTTTTACAAGCTATCTTGAAAATACATATTTTATGCTCCAAGGTTTTTGTTTTAGTGTAGAAATTAGACACCATTCCTGTTGCTTCTTTTGTTGCTGGTTTGAGTGACTTTCCAACTCTGGTGTCATTTTTCTCCTCATTGACTGTGGCTGGTCTTCAGATCAACGAGGTTTGTTTTGGCCGGGATGACATGTTGCTGTAACCCTTTGCGCGAATCCGGTGATATACCTTGGGACCATTAAATCTGAGCCAAACGGGTCTGGAAATTTAGTCTCGTGCCAGAATCAAGGTGTCTGCGGGGCACCCGCTAAGAGGAGGGCACTGGGAGGAACCCAGACTCCATAATGAGGAATCCTCTGCTTGGGTTGTGAAGCCAAGCACCCAAAAAGGTAATCAATGCTACCTGAATGCAATCAGGCTGAAGTCTTGTCCTTCCAGTACCCAGAAGGGACAACAGCCTACGTGAGCTAAATTCTGCCAGAGCCATTTGAAGATGATCTAATCCTATAATTTTTTTACAATATCCAAAGCAGTATAGTACATAAACACTATATTCCTCCATTAATGACATGTTTATTACCCATTACACTATATAAGAATTAGTGCAGTATTGTAAAATCAGCCATTAGAAAGGAACTTATCTACTGGCCTTTCCCCCCCAGTTTTCGAAGTGATTATTAGAGTGCTGGGACGCCTCCCAGGCCTGATAAAAAGTGGCCCTTCCTGACCCTGAACACACACACGCGGCACCAGTGGTGGGGAGGGAAGCCGCTGTTATCCAGGGGGAGCCCTTCTGTAAACCCCGATCCTTGACATGAAAATCAGTCCTGTGAATCCGTTCAAAGCCCCTCTGGAATAGGAACCGATTTAAAAGCGATTTCATATTCCGACATCCTGCTTTGCCGTCTCTAGGATTTCACGGCTCATTTCATAACAAGCTACTTCGAACGATCTGAGGGACTTTGATGTCTCATCGATTCAAAAGATAAATTCGAGTTCTGGACAGTGCCTCTGAAGTTTGCGGGGTAGTCTTCAGATTTCAGTACAAGCCTCATGTCTTTTAAAGACCTTTCAAGAAAAGGTGTCAAAAATATTACAGAAATCTGCATGTTCCTTGTACTGTCAGTTGCTGGCCACCACTGTACTCACACAGTAAGTGCATGTTTCTGTTCCAGGATCAGCTTGCAATACAACTAACCAAAATAAAGGAGAATGCCACAGAGACAGCCAACATTACAAGCAGTTATTATACACATCCTATTGAGCCTGACACTCAGAAAAGCAAACACTTAAGAAAAAGAAAAAATAATGCCGTCAAACAGAGGCCAAACGTGTCGTGTCATTGCAGTACAATTATGTGTGTAACTGGCATGGTTATTATAGTAATTAGAGAGAGACAGCCTGGGGTTGATTATTTATGTGTTTGCTTTTAACAGTCGCGTCTCCGTCTCTCGTCGTGTGCAAGAAGACGTGTTAACAACGCGGCTCTTTGTCTGAATTCCGAGAGAGAATTCAGGAATCCTTCACCCGTTTACAGATAAAATGTATTAGACCGCAGAACGTGTCAGAGCCTCTGCGGTTGAAGCACTGTAGCGATCCCAGAAGCTCCACTAAGGCGCTTTGGCTCCTACAGTTCAATCTGCTGCCATCAGTGTAGAAGATCTGGGTCCAAAACCTTCCCCGTGGTCGCCTCCCCTCCCACGGCAGAAGCGCTATGCAGCTGTCAGAAGGGAGTTCTCATTCGGAGAGGTGTACTTTGCTATGTACAGTGGCGGTGTTTACCACCCCTCAAGTTACGCATTTCAGTTGGGCCCCCAAAGTTTGGGCCCCCTGTTGGCCACAAACAGTCACTACACAATATTAAATAAGCATTTTCCTTTTTTTTTGAGACACTGAAGAAACATATTCTGCTAACTAGTGAGTTGCTATGATCTTCGCACTCTACTCACTAGCTATTTAGTGTATGTGTGTGTGTGTGTGGGTGTACCAGCACTGAGGAAGTGTCTAACGTGAGGTCTCATGGAACACTGCAGGGGGCAGCATAGAGCTCCAAGGACACCCATTGGTGATGCAGGTACAGTTGTGACCTTGTTGGAGATCAAAATTTGAGGTGCACTGTGTGTGTCGCCACTCTGCAGTTGCCATAGAACATATTTTTTAAACAAATAACCTATAAAATCTGATCTCATCCATCTGTGCTGGGCCCCAAACATATTCCGGTACCATAAATACCACGGCACAGTCTGAAGTCAATAATTATGGGAATACAAGCTTGGTTTCATTAGCACATGAGTAATTTAGCCTGCGGAGTGTCTTTGTGTCGCAGCAACACCAATAAACACCCTTCCCTGCATCTTGCATTACCACTTATGCAGGGTGGGGTTGTGGCGAGCCTGAAATGCGGTCAGCATACATGCAATGCAGGGAGCTTTGCAGGAGATGTTCCTGCTGCGCCGCTCTGCGTGTCCTCATTTCCCGAGATGCTTGCAGGTGCTTTCACAATCAGACCATTGTAATCAAACCATTTTAGGTAAGAAGTCTAAGATGAGGTACAAATCATTTCCAGCATTTCAGCATTTCAACTTCGTATAACTGCATATGTAACACTGCATAAACTAATTACTCAGCATGACAACGTGGGGGGGGGGGGGGGGACTGGTACCAAGAAGCACAGTGTGCACAGCCAGGCAGCAGTACTGACAGCACACCAGTACACCCAACTGGATGTCCCTAGACTTTGAGAGGAAACCAGAGTAGCCAGGGGACACCAGGATAACATCACAAAAACATGTAGACTCTGCACAAACAGAGAGGGAATGGGTTTAGATCCCACAACCTGAGAGGTGCGAGACCACAGTATGAGAAACACTAGAGCCGTTTTCACACAAAAAACTCCGGACATTGTCTGAAGAATCAGGTCTGAACATTTTCCGTAATTGCCCTTTCGCACATGTGGTACACAACTGGAGATTCCATGTCAGAGACTTTCATACCTACTAGAAATAATCCAATCGGTTCCTATCACTTAGGTAGAGCATGCAGGAGGCTGGGAATGACACAAAAAGTATGCTGCGGAAATTGCAGTGTTTTGTTGACAAAAGTTCCCGAATCTCGTTGTCTCTCCAGTTAGCCACGTTTGGGGTCTTCTTCCTGTAAATGACCCTTCTTCTTCACCCTCGGATGTTTGCATTCTTCTGTCTTCACGCCAGTGGCATGATCGGCATATCGTCAACACGCCCACTCGCTCATGGCGAATTCTCTGGAATTCTCCCTGCTCCATTCACACATGGGGGTCAATTGGAAAATGTCTGGATTTTGTACTTGCAAGCCGGCGGGGTAACAGCCTGTTTTATGCCTGATACGACTGATTCGGACATTTGCGTTCACACATTCAGACCCTCTGGGTAATGTTTAGAGATGTTCAGGGTGGCAGTGTATGTCTCAAGATCCAAATGATGAACACGAGTTTCTATTATTTTCAGTTAGCAGATAGTAAACACTGCGTTTGTGACTCACAGTCCTGACATCCGCCAGAGAAAACAGGAAATTGTCATTGATACATCTTAGATAAACAGTGAACAAGGCTTCCTAATGGAAGATTATCAGAATCCGATCAGAATCAGAATACTTTATTAATCCTTGGGGGAAATTAGGTTTTGTTCCAGTTGCTCCAGTTAAGAATAGAAGTGTGAATAGAACAGGGAATTAAGCAGAGATATAATAACAATAAAAATATAAAAACTGTACTTATTACATACATAAATAATAGATAAATAACTATGAACAAGGTAGGTCTATATAAAAATTAGCAGTTTGCCTAAGAGCAAAAGTTGTGCAAGTAATGTTCCTTATAGGTCCAAATTTTCAATTTTCAACTTGTCCTTTCCTATTATTAATCTTCATTATCCTTCCTACAAAAACTACAGAAGTCATTCAGTACATTTACATGCACACTAAGAAAATCTAATTATTGTGTTAGTCCAACTACAACCGGAAGTATATGAAAATATGCTAGTCTGACTGAAATCGTACTAAATCAAATTTCTCAAAGTTGGACTAAGACACCTAAATAATGCGACTGGGAGTCGATTTTCTCCTGCATGTATCAATGTTCAATTGGACTTGAACCGGCCTAGGCGCTCTGCGCCCTCCCCCCCCAGAGGATGTACAGCACATATGAAATGTACAGCGCTGTAAAGTTGTCTAATTCACCGCTCAACTAAACGGTGCTCTTCCACCGCACCAGGTACCGTACTTTCAGTACTTCAAGGCGGTACCAAAACTGTGGTACTTCAAGGTGTTGGTTTTCCACTGGCATATAAACTGGCACCGGCACCGAATGACATCACAACAAGAGGCGGGGTACCTTTTTATCGGGAGTATTCATGAATAATGTGAGGTATTCAGGAGATCAAGCATCCTTTTCTGAAGGGATATCCAACTGGACTGACCTCATCATCCAAGCAGGAGCTGGAATTAGGCAGGGGGGAAGCACGTGTGACTCTGCTCCAAATCAGCATGTTCTCAAGAGATCTGTGAACCATAAGTCTGCAGAGAAACACCTACGATCCAAAGGAGAGAGCCTGCCGACAGACAAGTCAGACGTCCTGCTGACCTCACACAGAGTGACCTGCACCTTGAAGCTGATCGATCTACGAGCTATCTCCTACCAATGATTTAAACAGCTGGATCACGTCATTCAGTAGACGGCCATCTGGGGCTCAATCTGCTCTCCCAAATCTGCTTGTCGCTTGCAAATATCAACACCTCAACTTCCACTCCATCAGACATGACCCAGACTGCTGCCTGTCACCTACGCAAAGTGCCCTTCCAGATCTTTCTCCTTTTATCAGAAATTTCTAGCTATGTAAATTAAGCAGGAATGTCTGCATATCAGCACAGGAAAGACGGCTGAGATAAACTTTCAGCTTTTCCCATAAAAGGTAGCTGGATGCGATCGTGCCTCTGAGGCTGTGCAATTGAGCGATGCCAGTGTATCACAGTCATACTGGGAAGTTGCTGGCCTTTCGCCACAGAGTCATAACGGACGGAACCATTAAGGCAGAGAACATCAACAGGCCACAGTAAATCCAGGGCTATGGAACAGAACTCGCTGGAAGCCACCAGGGCTTCTCTGATGGGTCTCCTTTGCTGCAGGTTAATTCACCCTGATTGAGGATGTGACAGGATTCTGACAAAGTACTCAGCTTAGCCCTAAACAGAGGTTATTCCCATACAATGTGCTCCAGATGTTTCACAAAAAAAAAATGATTAAGGGGGGACTTTCTGGGATTTCGTGACTGACAAAACACAGCCGGGCGACTGAGGACAACATCACAGTCCCACACTGTCTCCAAGGGCTGAATGACGGCCGGACCCCCCCCCCCCCCAGGTCACATGGACACCCAGTTGTACCCCAGGTGACCTATCTACCAGCTTAGTTTGTGGAAGGCTTGATTGCTGGACAGCACATGATCTCATAAATTTTCCCCTCCCCAACATTTTAAAGAATGAATGCTTCTTTTATGAACATGCTTTAAACAGAACTGAAGAAGCCAAGGATAGAACTTTTTTAATGTATGGTTTTATTAGTCTGATTAATTTCTAATCCCCTGATTATGAATGAACATGCTCATAAGCTGCAGCAATCTGAATTTTTACAAATACAATTTATTTTTGTCATTATTCAGCTCAGCGGCAATAAAAAAAAATCACGAATTATTACCGCAACATTTGTCTCATGTCAGACCGCAACATAAAATTCACTTTTACTTTTCGCCAAATCTTTATTTGATTTGCTTCTGCTTGTAGATTCTCCATGTGAGGCATTATTAATATTTGCAAACACCCATCGTTTTGCGGTGAGTCGTCCTGAGGTGTTTACAGAAATGTCTTTTCCGTTTTCCGTGGTTTTAGGCAAACAAAAGCAATAAGGATTCATTGAAAATCAGTTAATGCGTTTGGGCTACTATTGTTAACAAATGTCTGCTTTCTTTTTTATTTATTTATTAATGACTGCTGTTAGGAAGAATTCAAGAGTGCAGCCGGACACAGCTGTCTGAGAATTAAAAAAAAGGGAAATTTTCCCTCCTAAACTAGCATCTACTGACAACCCAGACTGTGTACTTCAGAATACTCCACACTCATACTGTATAGACAATTTATTAAATCAACCAAAGAAACCATATACTGAGAAAATTCAATATTAAGTGCATATTAATAGTATGTTATATTTAATACTTTTGCTCTTAATGGAGAAAAAGGCTGAAATGTTTGATCGGATGACTTACAGTATTCAGACCTAAGTGACACAAATACCCTTGACTACTCCTGACGCTTAGGTCTCTGTGGAACAGCCTTATAGAAATAACAGACTACCAACTTCACCCAATCCATGCCCATAATTATTTACAAGAGATCTGAAACATTCAGAACAAATTTTGCGCTACCAAAAAAAAAAAAAAAAAAAAAAAAACAAACGAACGAACAAAAAAAAAAGTCTTGGCAATCGCCTCTTCAGTACTGTCCCTGGGTAGTGACATTCGAAAAAACTAATAAATGACCAATGGCTCTCTTAGCAAGAGAAAATTAGAAACAGATGCGTGAAGCAGCGTACAGATGGAACATTTCATTGATTTGGAAAGGACATTGCGAGCAGACTTTTATTCGCTTTCAGAAAGCCTTCTATAGAATGGCGTTATAGAAACAGTCTCCAGCGTTTGTCTTCCTGGAAACAGCTTCGCTTTAGAAATGTTCTCGAAATGTCATTTTTCCAGTTTCATTTTAAAGATTGACAATTTAAGCATTGCACAACAGGGAGGAGCTCATCGGTCTGTGCCCACATTCATTTCTTGGTCACTCGCAGCAGCTGTGCCTGTAGCGTTTGCTTGCTGCATATCTCTTGTCTAAAAGCTCCGATTGAGCATCGTTCTAAGGGGCGGAGCCACGTGGCGCATGTTCTAATGCAAGCTCATCCTAAGTCCTGTAAATATGTCCTTTTAATTTTATTGTGAAACCCAAGTACACATCAGAACTGGATATCGCAGGTTTGCCAAAACAGATAAATAATCCATGGACCCCCTGTAAACTTTTGGGTTTCCAAGTTCACACACCCGCTGCTCTGAAAATACCCTGCGGACAGAAACGGAAACAGGTGAAAAGCGGAAAAAGCGCGCAATGGTTCATCACAGTTATTATGCGACGGAAAGTGAATGATCGCAGCCAGTGAAATACGGCGCACTTGGGTGTTAATGCGCGCCTGCGAAACGCGTTGCTATTGGGCCGTTTCCTGTCGCCTTTGACTTTCAGTCATCACAGGTAAGCATGAGAAGCACTCGGGCTGAACAGGATCGCATTACATGTTAATCGGGACGGGGAGGGAGAGTTTTATGAAGGCTTTTTGCAACTGGTGGGGACTGAGAGGGAAAGGGTCCAAAGACAATATACTATAGATGGTACACACGTAGAGAGGGAAGTGATCTTGACGAATGCAGCAAATAAAGATGAAAAAAATCGGCAGGATTGTCAGGGAAGAAAGAAATTAATGGCACAACAGCACAGGAGTTCCTATACTCCGGGTCCCTGGGGGCTGACAGAAGGACTCCAGGTGGCTCTAGTCAACCCCCATAATCCCCATCACCCTGATCCCCTTCCCAACACCGACATAAACTGCAGCCCACACCCAGTGCTGAGTAACTCAGTGTTTTTGGCAGATACCTGCTCCCAAACTTCTAACACTCTTAGACATTCACAGAAGACCATTTTAGCCCAAAGGACAAAACAGAAGCATTGCATTCAATGTCCTTGGGACCATTCAAAAAGTGCCAATTGCTGCAGGTCGAAACAAAATTTATTTACAACTTCATTACATTTTTGATGTTTGACCTAAATATGCTTCAATTCATCACAAAGTTTAGAAATCTATCTTTTTAACTGATTCAAAAATGTCTAATCTATTCCTGCATTTTCACTTACATTCGGTTAAGTTTGTCCTTTTTTTAAAAAAGAGGATTAAAAGTCATATCTAAAATGTCAGGAGTCTCGTAGGAACACTTATACATACACAGCTGACCCTGCAAACCACACACACAATGATGGAGATTCTGGAACGGGACGAGCGGCTGGTCACGTGACCGTCGCGAGCGGGCGCTTTGGCCGGGCCTCCTCCGCAGGCCCAGCAGGACTGGTCCCGTCATACCGGACGAACAGAAGGCCATTCAGGTTTTGTGTGTTGTGGCGGTTTGGCCTTGCGCTGCGGAAATGTCCGGAGAACACACCCTTAAGCTAACAGCTGTTTATAGCCCCATTTCCACTGCCGGCGGCACCACCTGAGAGACTCCGCCCCCAAAATCAGGACCCCAGGCCACCAGCTGAACCTGCCTTATACCTGCATCCCCAACAAGAGCCGAAAGAGTCACAGACATATTTTTCAGACCTGTGGTCTCAGGTCACATTCAGGATTCTAAAGGAAGCCACTAAACTGCAGTGTTTCTGAATCCAGTCCTCGGGGACCCAGAGACGGTCCACATATTTTCTCCCTCCCAGCTCCGTACCAGGAGCAAAAACGTGAATAGTCTGGCAGGGAGATGAGAGGGAGTAAAACGTGGAACGTCTGTGGGTCCCCGAGGACCGAGTATAGGTTAAACACTGCACTAGAGCCACTAGCAGCGATTTCTATCTTGTCATTAGGTTAATCCTTCAAATTATTTCACTTTTTAAAAATCTTGGCTCCAAATTCAGATTTTATCTGCCCAGCAGAGTAAGAAAATGCATGCTAATACAAATACAGTGCTACAGTACAGTAACAGTATTCTGCAGCTGAAAGTGATGTTTTCATACTTTCTTTGGGATAACTTCGTGGTCAGTCGTTCTTTTTCCACTTTCTGAACCGAAGCAGGAAAAGCGGTTATGTCATGACTCGGGGCAGGGTACGGGTAATGAAAGGGCCTCAGACAGTACCTCCCTGGCAACGGGCAGCCTTAGAAGCTATGGCACCGGGGCAGGAGCGGGGCACCTTGAAGCGGCCAGACAGAACGGCCGTTCTGCCTTGACACTGCAGCACTGTTGCAGGGCAAATATTTGTGGGACATTGGGAATGTAGCAAACCTTGGGGGGCGGGGCAGGGGGTGCTACCAGGATGGCTGGCACAACATGGCACATTTGGAGCACTTACTTGTAGTCACCGTTTCGGGAACAGAAGCCACATTGTCTCTGGAGTGACTTCTAGTAGACGACACGGTGTGTGACGACCTGCATTTTAGTAAAGGGACGGTAGTTTGCTACGTTAAAAACAAACAAACACCAGGAAGGAAGAAGGATTCAGGCTTTATGCAGAAAATGACCCTGGTCCACCACACCTAAGCTCCACCTACATGCAGAACTGATCTGCAAATCTACATGAAACCACGGGCATAATTTTGGATTGAGGATTTGAGAGGGTTGAGTTTGCCCTCCATTTAAGGGGGTCCATTGGCTGGTTTTGATTATTGGGGAGGGGTTACAACCCCCCATAATTTACATAGAGGCATGTAACAATTCTATTATCCTGAGATCTAAAAATATTATGTATAGTCATGGATTTATCTGAAATTAGCTATAAGCTACTGCGTCAATCTCTGCTGATCATGATTTGTGTATCACGCTAAGTGCAGGTGGCACTGTTTACCGTATCACGTGACCATAGAGACCAAAATACACCCAGTGCCTTTTGTAGCAGCTGATGTGTTTGCCAGGGTTTTTCCCCTGCTTCAAAAGTACGTTATATTTTTCTTTTAATATACATTTTACAACGGCATAAGACGTGAACTAATGCTGTCCTATTGGCCCCCTCTGCTAGCCCACACACTCCTAACCCTCACCCACTGCAGCTGAGTCGACCGCCAGCTTCCTGGTGTCTCCGCTTTGTAGATGCGATTATGTTGTATATTTTAACGCCTTGTTTATCTGAACCCTGCTGGGGCCACAACTGCCCTGCTCATTTCTGACATGAAGAAATAGGACATCTGTCCGATTTTGAGTTTCACAGAGAAGTAAATGCTTATTAGTTAAGCGAGGGCAATGGGAACAGAGGTAGCAAGTGGTAGCAAGGTATTTAAAGTGCTCTTTACTGGCATTAATTCAAATGGGCCCCCTGGACATATTTGACTATGGCACATAATTAATTTGGCCAACTTCAGGGGATCTTCGTGAAATAATAATGGCCCGGTATTAAATCTTTTCACACAGTGCCAAGTCTCTGTTCTGTATTAAGATCCGGGAGAGAGCAGAACTATCAAATAAAAACCTTCCCTCCCTGGCCACGCAGCCAAACCGAAGCTTATTATTATTACGATCGTTATTCACACTTATTGGACCACAGAGGTCTCCAGATAGACGGAGGTGCCTGCCAAGGCCCGCGAACATCAAAGATCATTCAGTGTCACCGAAACGTGATCAGAATATATTACGAAAGCTCGCTACAAACGCTACAGCATTTCACCGTAGAGGGAAGCATGGAAAATCGCAAAAGTTCACTTTCAGTCTTTTTATATTAATTTTATAAGTCTTCATACTCATGCATAAGAAACCGTAACTTCGAGTCACCCATTTTAAACTCATACCTAGGAGACAGTTACTCCGAATCAGTCATTTATATAATGTGGCTGTCTCATTGTAAAAATGTTTTGGAGAAAATTCGACTCATTTTACGAGGCGCTATTTTTTTCCTTTGTAGTTGTACAACACCATTTGGTGTCGCCGTCAGTGTGCTTCGTCGCGGCTAGGTGGCGCTGCTCAGTCATGGCGTTCCGCACGTACTACTGCCACTGCCTGTATGTGCGCTGCACAGAATGAAAACTTCACGTAGTAACAAATTAAGTTCAATCCCTTTGAAATATTTATAAAATATATAGTCTACCAAAAAATTGAAAAATACGCCCGTGTTGACAATCTTGGAAACAGCCCTGCTGAAAAAAATAGCATAGACCAGCATGATTTCCATTGCTGGTTAATGCTGGTTAATGCTGGTTTGGTGCTGGCGTAGCTGGTGGACCAGCAATATTTCATTAATGATGCTGGTCCACCAGCACCAAAACACAACATATGCTGGTATAACCAGCATGCATTATGCTGGCCATGATGGAAACCAGTTATGCTTGTTTATGCGGATTTTTTTTCCAGCAGGGTGTGAATTAATGAACTAAAACCTACTCAGGTAAAATGACTTAAATGTCCAGTGACACCATGCATGTTCGCATGCGTTTGCCATTGTGGATGTGGGCAACACATCTGCACAAATTGGAATGGGATTACAAAATAATAATAATAATATTAAAGTCCACCAATTTCTCTAAAATTCTCCACGGGATATTGTAGACATTGCGTATCCCAGTGCTTTTGGCAAAGGACGTTTTAAGTATTCAGATCTGAGATCTGATCAGATCTGACATTTTAGATATGCAAATCTGAGACATAGATTAGGCATAGGTTTCGGGTGAGCGATGCTGAGATCCCGTTAATGGTAGCCCTATAGTGCGGGAGACGAGCCTCTGGGTCCGGCCATGTGCACGAAGAGCTGGCAGAGCTGCGGAAGCTGGCGAAGCCCCGGCTTCTGGGAGGAGCGCGATTTGGCAATCGGGAAACCCAGCTAAGTACTGTGAGCTTATTGTTAATGCAGTTAGGCTATTCTGCTGTGGGACTGAAACTTAAATCCAAATCTCGCTTTGGCTGAAACTGCGCTGCGAGATGCTGCGATATATTTACGACCGGACAGCCTGTATAAACAGTACCAGCAGGCTTATAACGGCGAGGTCGGGTAGGTATGAAATCATAAATATATCGCAATCCCTAAGAAGATTTTTTTTTTCCTTCCCCAGCCTGCTGTTTCTAAGTTATAATTAAGAAGACTGATATTAAAACCAGTTTGATATAAGGAAAGTCCGTCAGTAGGTTATGTTTTGGGGGAAACGGTTGTCCATCTTACTCACCAAGGATCAGCAGTCAGTTAATTTGCCAGAGGTAGTGTTAAGGCAAGATGGAAAGGAAATTTAAAAAAGACGAAAGGTTAGGCTACGTGTGCGTCCGCATGAACCACCGCCGCTTACGTTCACTTACACCATGCATAAAACCTACCCTAGGTCTCATTTTTATGATAATCACATCTGATTGCGGACCCATTCTGTTAGTCAAATTTACTGTGCTGCCTGATACGGGTAAGATTCCCAGTCACTCGCTTTCAGCCTAAATGTAACTTAAACACGAAATACTGATGGCGCATTGGGCATGGAACTGAACACCTTTGACCAGGGCGGGACTGGGATTAAAAATCGGCCCTGGCCTTGGGGACCTCTTGATAAGTTTTAACGACCTATAAATTTTGCCGACGGGGGGGTCTACCTCTCAATAGGTTTACTCATTTACTCACAAATAAATGGCTTAAAACGGACACACTTAAAATTCTTACTTCGCTTTTGATCCAAGTCCACTGTTATTCACGCTAATCTAATTCACACGCCTCCACAGCTTCCCTGAGTCATTTGCACTGTAAAAATAAAGGGGGCGCTATTAACCCTCCCCCCAAATCTGCCCCTGCCGGAGCTACTCTCATCCTCCCCAGGTGACGAACAGCTCAACTCGGAGCTGATGAGCTAATCATGGGAAAGAGGGGGCCTCAAATCTGCTCTTGTTTTCGTTTTAGGAACTTTTACCCAAGAGAAGGGTGTCCTACAGATGTTCAACAAGTTTTCCCTTTTTTGCACAAGTGACGCGGCTTTTGTGATTTCACCGTCAAACCCACAATATCAGCCTCGGTGTTGTTTCTACTCAGAATGAGCCAACGCCTATATGCTTAATCAGCGCATGCAACCGCAAGATCACATTAAAGGCTTATCGGCCATAAATGTGGATTTTAACAGCTCTTTAGGGAGCAGCGAGTCTCACAAAATCCCAAGTGGTCGCACCACCAGGGAACCTGATAGAGATTAATATGGGGTAAAGGAGAATGTCAGCACATGGTTAGGAAAGTATAATACAGCATGTATTCAGCTCACGCCGTAATGCTATACGTCTTAGGAGCCAAACGTGACATTTGAAATCTAAGTCGATGTGACTGACAACATATTATGGAAAGTTTCTGCGATTAAAACGCACAGCTGTTGGGCTTCTAAAAGACAGAATGCCCTCCAACTGCACCGTTCACCATCCATTTCTGCACAGTGTCATTATGCGTTTGTAAGACCCCAGCCGCCGGGAGCACAAGTCTTGGCAGCGGTGCAGACTACATTGCAAGGAGCCTTCAAGTCGCCCTCGTGTAGGGCTTTGGAGACGCTCACTTACTGAATTAAGTAACTCTCCCTTTCGTACCTTTCAAGTGCCAGAATATTTTTTTTTCTTTTGGAGGTGAAACTTAAGGAGGCTTCCACTTGTATTCACTGTACGATATTGGGATTTTTACATGTTTTCTGTGGCACTAAATCCGTATCCCCCAACTCCAGCCGTGTTCACTGGGATAGAGGGATGAATAGGGATATCATCCCCCCCTAGTGGCTAATTGATGTCCTTAATAATATTACTCTTTATCATTATTACAATGGGTAATACACAATGACCGCAAAAACACACACAACACGCATATACATGCTTTAGGCGTCATTGTGTCCTTACACTGTAAATTCTTAGCTGAGTTGTAACCCCTCAAGATCATTCAGAAATCATTCCGTCTGGCAAAAAAATATTACACTGGTGTCTGCCAGTATCCAAAACTCTTATAAATTATGGTATTATGATTATATTCCTCAACAAATGCAATTTACACAAAATACACAAAAGCACATGAACGTGTCTAATTTACTGGAGACTGTTCAGTAGACATAACTAAAATGTAAAACCCTCCATTCAGCTCCAGTCTTCAATCCATTCCTCCATTTTCGGCACCCGCTTGTCCAGTTCAG
>JAODKC010000137.1:7414101-7429445 GCA_026777985.1 Mormyrops attenuatus
GGGGTCTGGGACCAATCTCGGAGACTACAGGCACAGGATGGGTAATAACCCAGGATGGGGCACCGATCCATCGCCGGATACACACCATTGCACACACATAACACCCACGAACAATTTGGCAACTCCAGTTCACCTTGGCATCTTTTTTGACTTTGGGGGGGCAAACTGGAGAACCCAGAGGGAACCCCAATATGACATGTGGAGAACATGCAAACTCCAGGCCTATTGAACCAGGGCAGAGACTCGAATCCTGGCCCCAGAGGAGGGAGACGGTGCAAACCACTGTGCTGTCCATAGATCCAAGCTTATGGGAATGAAATAAGGTGTCCGTCCCTTCTCCTAGAACCACATATTTAATGCAAAGTCATGACCACCCTGGAGCAACCAAGATTCACAGGATACAAGACATTAGACATTATTTTGGCCGTATGTCAATCCATCCCAGAGCTCACGCCCAAACACAAATGACAGTTTAGAGCCATCAAGTGAGCCACCTAAATCAAATGACTTTGTACCAAGGGATGAAATCCACACCAGCACAGGGAGGACACGCCAATTACACACACAGAGCCAACACAGGAACTGAGCTCACAGCTCTGGATGTGTGAGTCCACAAAGACTCCTTGTGCCATTCGAGAAAATTGAAATTGTCTAGAAATGTACAGGAAGGAGACAGAGGAAGGTTCTTCCCTAAACAGCCGCAAACAAGTTTATTTCGGTGTGTTCAGGATGTCAGGAAGGTACTTTGTTGGGATGTTTGAGGATTGTCTATTTCCTAAGTTCACTCTTTTGATACAAAGTACTTTCAAACAAAGGCATGAAATGGCTTTACTTTACACTTTACTGTAATTGACACAGGTGCAGGTCAAACCATTCATCCATCCATCCACCAGTTCACCATCCATTTTTCCAGATCTGGGATGTGGTGGAGCCAAGAGCTAAGGCCATGAATCTTATGACAGGGCAGTGTAAACATGCACAATTCTGCAACCTTAAGTCTGTAAGCTGCCCTTAACAACCCCATCTGCCTTCCAGTGCATGAAGAACAAGCCTCAAAACAGATTGGCTTTGCATTCCCTAAGCCGCCGGCACGTTCACATGTAAATCAAACAGCCTTGAGCGCACCTCGCAGTCTGGGGGAAGCTTTCGTAAGGCTCTGGGTGGCTGTGAGCTAACGTGACCCAAAAACACAATTCAACCTTAAGTGCCAGCTAGCCCAGTCATATCCCCCTGACTGAGTTTGACTGGAATCTCCAGATTGTATAACAAAACCATGTGTTCTTCCACACAATGACCTAACAATCACAACTTAATTCGACACCTTCATACGTCCGGTCGTCCACCCTGGCTACTTAAATATAATTAGCACTGTTTTTCCCTGCTACTCAGCCAGGCTTTTAAAATGCATAAATAACCAGGCATGTAGTAATAACAATAATAATAGTATTACTAACACAAAGCGTTGTCACTGTTACTGAATTTGTAATCACCCAAAGAGAACCCCCTTTTTAAAAAGATGCTTTCCGACGTAGTAACAATTTTATTTATAACATCAATAAAACTTTGAATTTAATTACAGCATTAAAGTGGCATTAAAGATGCATAAGCCGTATAATGTTTTAGCTTGTGGTTTGTAGCCGTGCCACAATTACAGACGGCGAGATCCAGGCCGACGGCAGAACCCAAATGTTTAAAGAAATAAAAAATCTCTGCTTTCATTAATATCACAATGGAAGAACAAAGTACTGAGGCTGTTCATGATTGTTTTTCTTTTTGTTTTTCTTTTTAATCCAGTTTGTCTTCAAGAACAGATCCCAGTTCAGATTCTAAAGCCTTTAATTATTTTTTTTCTGAAGCAGAATTTCATGAGATACAGGCAAATGATTAAACTAGGGTGAAGCACCATTGGAATGAACAGTAAAGTTTGATTGGCACAGACCGGCAGTGCACAGACCGGCAGTGCACAGACCGGCAGTGCACAGACCGGCAATGCTCTCCTGAGTTTACTTTTAAAAATCACTGGCAGTTTCTCTTTTATGCGTGGGGGGTGTGATTTTTACAGGCTGCAGAGTGAAACCAGAGTGAGGGGCAGTGACCAGAGCAGAGGCCAATAAGAGAGTGATGTGACCTCGCTGGAGTGTCTCCATCCCCTGTGCGAATATAACACAGGCTCCCGTTTCAGCCTGGCTCGCTTCCTGCCCTACTTCTCCTTGGACGCCAGCACCTTCATGCAGGTGGTCGTTATTCCCACAGCCCCGGACATGTTTATTTAATATTTGATGTAGTGACTATTTGTGGCCAGCAGGAGGCCCCATGCAAGTGCATGGCATGAGAGGTGGTAGACCCCGCCGTGGTAATGCTTTCCGCACCTTCCTCATATCTGTCACTACCAGGTTTTGTCCCCAACGCACGCGATGTTCCTCTCAATCGGTCCTGAATGTCCCGGCTTAGGGGTCCCTGGAAAGGTTCTAACTGCTGAACATCACCAACATCTGTCAGGGCCCGGAAGAAACCATGCAGGCAGAAGCAAGGGCTTCCATGCGCTGCCTGCAGGAAAGCCGAAGGTAGGAGGAGCCTTGGCCAAATCTGAGGCCGGGCTACCAAAACTGATCCAGATGAGTAAGTACCAGAACCCCACGATCTCAACCACGCCCCACCCCCCAGCCCTCACATATTGCAACAGCCTTAATCACCTCATTGTGCTCCTATGACGGAAGCAGCATGCGCATTTCCTTTCGCGGGGGGGGGGAGCCTGTTTTCACTTAAAGCTTAGAGGTTGCAAGCCCCCTAGTTGAGGGACACAGCGGCCTTTATGGGAAGTATAGGAGAGGCCCCAGGCAGCCTGGCCCGGATGCCGTTGGTGGACCGAATACGATTAAACAGATATAAACATCTGTGGCATTCTCCCGGAAATCTGTCGCTCAGACCGCGGCGATAAATCACAGCGCCGGCCACTTCCACAGCTATGCGACCGTGCTCTGCCGTCCATAAACCCGGTTGGAACGAAATGAGACCGAATTACAATGCATGAAACCGCACTGACTGATAAACAAATAACATGCAAAAGAGCTACATCTGAATAACTCAGAGAAAGAAACATTAGGATCTGAATTGTAAAAAAAAAGATGAAACTTCCTTTGATGTTCTATGCGTCCCGTATCGCTGGACTGTCAACCGCCAACGCGGTTCCATGTCTTCTGAAGAGCAACGTGACACAAAAAAGCGCAGCATCAGATCTTATTTAGTATCCGGCGAACGCAGTTTAGACCCAAAAGGTAGGTTTTTGTTGGCAAAATACTGGCACCATTTTCCTACGAGTTTTATTTGTGAAACAAGGACTGGAGTTTGATTTTAGAATTTTAGGTCAGCTTGGGTGGGAATACAGCTGCTGAGAGCATCACACCTTACAGCAGAACATGCTGGATAGGCTCGGACATGTGACCAGTCTGACCAGTCTGCAGGCACAGAGCAGACACCGTAACACCCACAGCTGTACAAATGAGTAGAAATGTGAAACCTGTCAGATTTATACGCTGGCCTGGATGAATTCTTCTGGTAAGGAGTAAATGAAGGTGTTGAGGAAATAGGTTACATGAACAGCGGACAGGGCCGTAGGAACAAAAGGGGACTGTTGGGGTATGCGCAGCCCCCATGTTTAATTTAGCTTCATTTGTCCCCCCTATATATAAACCTTTGCCTTTGTATTATTACCTTATGTCCCTCCCCAATATCAGGTTCTCTGCTAAGCTATTGGCTCTGGTGCTGATAGACAGTACAGGTACATTGTGGGTCAGGCCTTGACTGGAGAAGCACAAAATTGTTTTTTTTTTGTTATATTTCTATACCATTTGTTTTGGTTATTTATTTAACAAAACCGAGAGGGAGAGGGCGCTGTTACATGCTGTTACAGTTCCTACCACAAAAACTCTTAAATCTACCACCAACCAAACTGAGGCCCAGGGAATATTTGTTGTAAAATGTTTAGTTCGTTTGGCCTGCCAGTTCAGCATGGCTGATAAAAATAACCATAATAAAAGGAAGGGCTATGACAGGAAATCATTATATCACTTATGTTATGATGAGAACAAGGAATATTGAGAGGGACGGAAATCAGAAAACATTTAAAGTCAGCAGAAAAGAGGACACTGATCTAGGAATTAAAAGTGTTGACATTAAAGTTTGCTAATCAGACGTTTTTTTAAAGAATATGCTTATTTTCTTAATTTCTTTAACAGTACAAAGCGTTTTTATATTTGTAATTTGCACATAAAAGTACTTAGAATTAGAACTTACTGATTAATCGTCATTGTTAGCACAACAATGAAATGTGTTCTCTGCATTTAACCCATATGTGACATAGCAGGGAGCAGCTAGTTCAGCACCCAGGGAGCAGTGCTTGGGGGCGGTACCTTGCTTAGGGTACCTCAGTGGTGCCTTGCTGGTCAGGGATTCAAACCTGCAATCATTCAATTATAAGTGCACATCCCTAACTGTTAAGCCACCACTTAAGATCAACTTAGATCAACTCTTTGGAATGCCAGGGTTTATTTCTCCACTTTGGACATAAGTCCCATCCATCCATCCACTTTCTGAAACTGCTTAACCTATCCAGGGTCACAGGGGGTCCGGAGCCTATCCCAGAGGCTACAGCTGGAAGGCAGGGAACAACCCAGGACAGGGCGCCAACCACACTCACACACCATTCACTCACACAGGCACACCTTTGGGCAATTTGGTAACATACAACAGTGCTAACCACTGCACCGCCTGGACATAACTTAAAACTGTAATTTCTCAGTTATTAGTAAACATGTTGGAAATTGCTCTAAAGGCTAGTAAAATGTCAGATTATCTCAGAAGTGTATGGGAAGACGAGGCCCACAAGTATCTAATTAAGATATCTTAATATTGTTCTCGGTTTATTCAAATCATTTGCAGCCAGGTAATTAATGCATAATAACATTAGGCTAGTTAGTTGGCAACTTCTGAGTTAATAATGTGGCAAAAATAAACAAGGAGACTTATTTTTAGACTGTACAAATCGTATGAATTATTCATAGGTAAAGGGGATTCTCACATTCTGGAGAACACTGAAGTACCACAGTTAGCCGAAGAATAATGCCTGTCTTTGTGCAGAAGTCACCAGAGCTGTAGGGCCTGGGTTTCATTAAATGTCTAATTAAAAAGTTGTACTTGTAATAAATCAACAGCTTTAATGTTCTTACCGGAAAAACCATAATGATTGACATCCCGTAGTAAAAAAACAAGCGCAGTGAGTTACAAGAACCCGATGTTCACTTTGGCAAGAGTAATAAAGAGCAATGAGAAACGATTATCACTCAGAACCATAGCTGCTGTTTCATAAATCAGATGCATCAAAGCAGGCGGTGAACCTGCAAAGGTCAACCGTAACTGATAGCGTGGTGGCGTACTAACACACTGGAAAGCAGATGATAAAAGGTGTAAAATGACACAATCGGCGCGTAAGGAAAAACACGTGTGTCGGTCACAGCACAGCAATGAATGAGACCGGTGTCTATCGACTCCTCTCATACATAAATCAGTAAACCTCTGACAATAGTACTATTCAGGACTGTTCCGTACTCACTACGTTAGTGTATTAGTGTCACGAAGTGATTATCAATACTTAGTTGTGAATTATTAAGTGTATGACGGATTTTTTTGTCTTCACAAGGACCTATCACATGTTAAAATAATAATAATAGTAGCGGTAATAAAAATAATAATAATGGTTTACTGACCCCGCCCTGGGATGCCCCAGCATGTTTGCCTAATGCTTTATGATTAAAGGAATTCAGTAGCATGGAGTCCTCGAGTGCTTTAAGCTACGCAAAATTATCAATTAAATAAGAAATAAAAGCAACTTCTACATGTATTTGTCATAATGGCATTTTCAGTACTGTGCATGTCACCAAGCATACAGTGAGATCCAAAAAGCCCCCCAAATATGATCTGCCATTATATGAAGTGTTATGTTTAAAGTTTAAAAGCTAGTTTGGCAGGTTCAACTGTCCAAAGGCTAACTGTGGTCTCTAAACTGCCCATAGTGTGGATGTGTGTAAGTGCCCTGTGATAGACTGGCATGCTGCCCATAACCGACCACTGCCTTTTGCCCTCTGCTACACTGGATAAGCTTTGAGCCAGAATAAGAGGTTGTAATATAGGTGCATGGATGGATGGGTGGACTGGCAGACTGTCCACATTGGTAACTCTCAATTAACCACCAGGTGGCATCCCAGAGCTGTATTTTAGCACTTCTTGCGACTCTCGTAGTATTAACCTATTTATTCTCCATGAACAAAGGGATGCTGATATCTAGCTATGCACATAAATATTTAATACGTGACATTGCATATTTTATATGCCTGAAGCCATCATCAAATTACTATAAAAACCAAATCATTGTAGTGAAATCAAACTAATAACTTTAAAACGATTATTTTAAGACGAGTCAGGTAACAATGACAGCTTTATTTCTCCAGCATTAAAAAGGCCAGAACTTAAATTAAAAAATAATAATAATGATTGTGGTCTTTAATTTCTTCTTTGTCATTTTCACTGCTTTAGATATAAATCCTGCATTTTTGAGTAATATTACTTTTTTTTATCCAGAAACAAATTATCAGTTTTAGACACACATAAAAGTAGTTTTAACACGTTGCACCTTAAAACCTTAGAAGTTATTTTGCACCAGCATAATAGAGGATTCATTCGTTAATTATTTGAGTGTCTTTGATGTGAATTCTGCAATACATTACCCAGTCAAATTATTAAAACTGTGATTCCCTGAACCACGGAATGTAAAATAGGTTTCAAACCATGAAATATTTTAAACTGCGCCTTTGATTATTTTTTCCAAGCTGCCGATGACCTTATCCCGGGTCCCAGTTTAATAGCAAGTTGGGGGGTTTGTATGTGAGTTATTCTTTAGGGGATCCACTCTGCATCACTGAATATAGGGGCTCGGTAAATGGAGCGGAAACCCCGGTTGATTCAGGGGGCTGGGCGTGGGCCGGGGCCTTGGGACATGTCAGTAGTCAGGGTTGGGGGGGCCAGTCTCGTCCCTGGGTGCGGAAAGGGTCTCTCTCGTGTTTCATCCGCGTGACTGATTTACGACTGTAGACAAGCAGCGTTTTGTTGAGCAGAACTTCACGTTTAGGGCACAGAAGGCGAGCACTTAGAGAAACACACAAACATCCACATCTAAGATGAAAGAGGAGTTTGGAAATACATCTTGATAGTGATCAGTAACTTGACTTCTTATTTCCAGTTTTACCACTAATTACACACAGTTGAAAACGTACTTCAATCGGAAAAAGCATTTTCATTCGTGACTGTGTACATGTTGCGAACTCCATGTCGTGCAGCATCAGCAAAAATATAAGGTAATATCTTCAGGGTTGCCAACTCTCACGCACCTGGTGTGGCTTTTACGCTCCTACAAGAGATTTTACGGTAAATCTGTATTATTCCATTATGAACCTAAAATTCGCTACATCAAAACCGTTTGAGTAGTTTGCAAACCCTACAGACTATTTACAATGTACTGTTACATACATGTAAATGCGTGTGCAGACTTGTCTCGAATTGAAAATCTCACTGCAGCCGTTTGACCAAAGTTAGTAACTTTGTATCTATAAATGCAAAATTGAAGTAAAACATACTGCCAGTCGACACAGCGAATTTTTGACTGATGGCACATAGGTATCACCCATTTTTTCTTTCAAATAAGTAATACGATAAATAGAAAACTGAAAGCTCAACGTTATACAACCGCATAAATATACATACCACACCCAAGTTTTGCTCACTGATATGTTCCCACCTGTTACAGAAAATTAATTCAGAAAAACGCACTCGTTTGATAGCAGTTTTTTTTTCCCCCCGGGGAGAAACTCCAATACTACGGGGAAAGCGATTTGCTTAGTGGGATTTCCCACAGTCGCTCCACCCAAAAAGGATAAGGGGAGTTAAAGCGATCAACCCGGCCAAAAAACGACGGGAGTCCAACTATTTACAAGCTCCCGACTCAGCCCTGGAGCAAAGTCCCGTACGAGTAAAATCACATGGCATTTTAAGAATGCTCCAAAGATGGCGGTGGCAACTTCAATTTCCAGTAACAGAGTACAGAAAAGTGGTTTTTTAGAAGTGTTGGTGCGGGACCAGTGGCACAAAGTGCTGGCCACCTTAGAGGAAGACGCGCTGACGCTGAGCTGCGACGATCCGGGGGACAATGTGAATGTGAACGGCATCACCAACGGCTCTTACGGGAGCGACTCCGGCCACCTGGATCTCACAAACAGCCCCAAAGCCCCGGTGAGGACAGTCTTCACCGATCTGCCCCAGCAAGTGCCAGAAGCTATATCCAACAGAAAGAGATGCGTCAAAGTAACAAAGCAGGACGCGGGGGGTCTCGGGATCAGTATCAAAGGCGGAAAAGAGAACAAGATGCCGATACTTATTAGCAAGATCTTTAAGGGTCTGGCGGCGGATCAGACCCAAGCCCTTTACGTGGGGGACGCGATTTTGTCCGTGAACGGGGTGAACCTACGGGACGCCACTCACGACGAGGCGGTGCAGGGACTGAAAAGGGCTGGGAGAGAGGTGATCCTGGAAGGTAAGACGGGGAGAAACTTAGAGGTGCGTGGTACTTGGTCTCTCTGTAGCTATACCTCGTACAGTATGTAATGTCATGATTCATTCTCCAATATACTCCATGCACAAATTGTATGTAAGACGTATTTACTGGTAAATTGTATATTCCTATATGAAATATACGTGCTTTCTCTGCATTTATGTTTCACAGCCTGCATAGATGCAGTACTTTAAATTGTTTACAGGCATGCGCTGTGCGTGTGATCACGCGGGTCAAGCTCCACGTTGCGAAATGTGACAGCAACACTAAGTAGTTGAGTGAAATACTTCGCGTACTTGGGCTGATCGCCATCGACGAGGATCTTAAGAATTTTCATGTCAGCTATTCTGATCCTAAACGTGCCTGTTACTGCATTAGTCCGTTAAAAATAAGAAGTAGCCTATTCCTCGACAGCATGGCCGGAGTCAGGGTTAAACAAATATTGAGGTCCGGGACCCGGGGTGGGGTGGGTCTCGTCAAGCACTTTATTCCCCTTCATAAACTGATTATGTTTAATTAGTTATGCGAAACGTTAGTTATCCTAATTTTTTATTCAAGTGAATATTTAACTTATTATATTTTTTTGGTGTTAAATGACCGAGGTCCGCACCTCGGTGACCTCATAGCTGGCTACGGCCCTGATCGAAAGCGGAGCCCAGGACGAACCTCGCCGGTTTAATATGTGCAGTGTTAATTATGCATTAAGCCTATATGGCATTATGAAATACGATGATAGTCTAACATTGATTTGGACAATAGTTCTAAATGACGTAAATTAACGTACAAATGAGCCGTTTTATAGAGTGACATTGCTTAATAATGCTTAATTAGAGTATTTGTGTCTTTCAGGGTTGATAAACTTTTGTACAACAGCTGTATTGGGCATTTTTATACATTTTACACAAGTCTACACACGTGTTATAGAAATGTGAAGATCTGTAGGTTATGTTGCGCCAAGCTGCCCACGGTCAGTCACTTAGGATCAGATCCTGTGGCAAGCTGATCAAACCAGTCGGGATGCTGATCAAACCAGTTTTGGTTAGTCAAGGTGTTTGATCAACAACAGTCTCAGCATGAGTGGATGTTCCCAGTCCCTCACTTGAGTAACTTATCCACGTGAGCCTCTCGTTAGGCAGAGAGGGAGCAGAAAAGGAAAGAAAACCACACAGGAGTCCATTTTGGAAGTGGGTCTGCTGATCTATACAGAACTGTGAAGTATTTTAGCCAACACTGCAGCCTGAGAACTGGTTTTGGGAGTTGGTAATTGCATGAGCTTCCTTAATATATATATATATATGTATCATAAATATTATTTCAATTTCATATGTACATGCAGAGAGTATGTAACATATACAACATTTTCTTATTGATTGTACCTAGTTAAAAGACCTAAAAGCACACACAGTAAATGGCTAAATGCCTAGAATGATTAGAAATTGCAACCATCCCCCTGCCCCCCAACAGGAGTATAACCTTAGTTACAGTTATGTGGGAAAACAGTCAGTCAGACAGTCACTGAACTGCTAGGCTTTTCCCCCCCCTCACCTACGGGGAACAAATTCAGGCATGTTACTGTCTCAGGCTAAGTGTGAATCAGTATGTACCATGTAGCTTTGTTTCCCGTGGATCCGTTTGTGTCTGTGAGATCACGCTGACAGAGTAATGAGTCAGACGTCAACATGGTTGGCCGTGTGAGCTGGTGCTGACTGGCGACCATCTGATCGAGTATTCAGTCACGGTATTACGGCCTCGAATTTGATGAGGTCATTGTTTTTTTCTTGGCTTTGACGTTGCACTCTTGTGGATCACTTGCCAGTCATCCAGTCCAGATCCCCAACACCCTTCCTTGAGTGGTATTTGTGTCAAGGACGGGTAACCGTCTTTCGCTCTCGAGTCGCGCTGATAACTCTCGTGTGGACTCCGGAAGGGCAGTAGGTGATTCGCTCCTCCCTCCATACCTCAAGGGTGGCATGGTGGGTAAATATATGGACTCATAACCCAGAAATTGCTGATTCAAGCTCCAGAAAAGGTTGCATATTGAGCAAAGAATTTAACCTCAGCTGCTCCAGTAAAACATACAGCCATATAGACATTTAAACACCATAAGGCAGAAGAAAGTGTCAGCTATTGAGTGTAATTGTAGCATGTTCCACTTGACAGAGCTGAGATGACCTGCCCTCTCTGTTTCCCCTGGTAGATAGTTCAGTTTGACTAATAATATGCCGTTTTTATGCCTGCCTGAGGGCAGCTTTCACAAGCCTCTCCTGTTTGGCTACCGAACGTCGTGTGGTCTGATGTAATTTGAGTGACTGTTCTTCAGGTTTCCTGACAGCACTATTTGCATATCCTTTAACTTTGTCATGTGACTTGAACACATCAGCGCTGGCTTGTCGTATGTTTACTTTACTTTTCTATGTCGGCATTTTGATTTTTTTTTTTTTCGAGCGGGGGGCAACTGTTCAATGTCGCGCCATCGTGTTTATACAAGAATGTGTACATATTCGCAATTACACGAAGTTCATGGTGTTTTAAAAACTGCTTTTTTTTTTTATCAAACCTTCCATTTTAAAGCAGAATAATTACTTTTAAGTACCAGAGAGCGCCGTTATTCTGTAATGCCTCTCTGTCCTGTTCACAGAGGAAAAAATCGAAAGTGAAGGCTCGTAAAAAGAGCTTTTTGTTTCCCGCCAATGATCTTTAATTACAAAGCTCAAATCAGGCGTTTTAAACTTTCCTCAAAGCTTAGCAAACGCTTCTCCCGGAACAAAGATCCATATTTATTTTAGAGGCGCATATAATCAGGAGGTCTGGCTGCCGTAAAGAAACTAGCGGCCCACAAAACAGCCCTTTAGGTACCTGTTGTTTGGAGCATAAGGATTCATAAAGTTGCATTTCTAAAATGATCACGCGAAGTTCAAGAAATCCCGTTATTCTCTGCACAGAAAAAAAAAAGATTAACTAAATGTGGAACAGCGCTTGGAATTTAGAAAATTGTAGTATCTAAATATAAAATGAGGAGTGGGTACATTTCCATTTATAACTATAATTAGAATTGTTGAATATTATTTGTTCTGTATTACGGTTCGGCAATGGTATTCAGATTACCAGAAATTCAGATTGTGTTATACGCATTTCACAATACAGTGACAACAAGGTGTAGTTTTTAAGATATCTCCGGTATTCCGTCCTCCGCAAAACAAGTTTTCGTCCAGGTAAAAAACTCAGATTACAATGAAGTCACAGCAAGGCGCGCCCGTATGAAAATGGGACTCTTCATAATTAATCATGTGCCGCTGTGGTTTCTGGGGTATTTTGGCAAATGGAAAAGATGTAGCCCGCAGCAAAACTAGAAAGAGGATGTTTACTGACAGCCTTAACTTAAATAGGTCTTCCTCCGCCCCCTTTAATCACCCCAGCCACACGGAAAATGTATATTTTTATATACACACCAGTGAAATCGCCCACACCCATAGTGAGTCATTTTTAGCAATTATTGATAGGCCTACTACAAATATGCAGGGATCTACGGCGGTAATGAGGAGTGGCAAATGGCGTAAAAATCACAAAATCAAATTCCTCCTCCGCATTTTCTGTGCCGGTTGCTTTATTAACTACAGTCATACCGGTTGAAATAATAGTATGCATTTCAGCGGTTATACAAAACGCCTAGAGGCAGCTTTGCCTAGAAATCTTATTTCTCGCATTCGCTATGGAAACGTGAATTGAAAATCCAATGGGCTTCGGCTCCAGGCACTTTTCCAGCTGCATTTCTTAATTTTAATAGAGGTATTCGCAGGCGACGGCAACCAACTAGATGCTAAATGTGAAGCATGAATGGGGTTTTTATGTTTTACAGCAATGGAAACTGGTGTTATGCCTGTTGGGGGCTGGGGGGTGGGCAGAAAGCGGCCGCCCCCCTTGTCCATCTGCATGCCTGCACTGCACATCCATCGGGTCGCTTTAATACCTGGATTGTCGGTGATATAATTAAACGCAGATTAATTAACGCAGAAAAGTGCTGGTCACTGCAATAACTAATTTTTTTCTGCCATGTAAAATAATGCAGGTCAAAGTTAGTGATACTAGAGTCCATTTATTACACATTCCTGGTAAAATTATATTTGATCCTAATTTTTAAAATGAATTTTATATTTACTAGGTAGCCTAATGTGGAGAAAGAGTCTGCTAAATAGGCCTACGTAAATTTAATCTAAATTATTACATTTACCCAAAACTTTACGTAGTAATTTCCGCAGAGAAATATATTTATGTAAAAGGTCATTCACTGTTAATCCGCTTTTTATTCATATGCAGATTTTTATTCGTACAGAGAATTATTTTTAAACAGTAATATTTACAAACAGTAAGAACAGGTTTCAGGTTGGAGAACTTTTTTTCTTTCATTCATGGGGACTGCGGCTTTGCAGGGATTTTCTGCCGGACTTGCATGCCTGCACATCGGCCGCATGCCATCACGGACGGTCCGTGGTGAATCCCAACCCTTGTGTGACAAAATAAAGACACCGTCGATCAGGTTTCGCAGCTGACGGAAACAACGTGTTTACTTTTCAGCCTGTTATCTGGAAAATTATGAGAGTCCTCGGGGCTACCATTAGCTTTTTCATGACTGCAATATGATACGGACTTAACTTTCCGTAGTACCCTGTGTGCGCTTTAACCTGCTTAAAATACTCATTGTTGGTCGAAAGAAGGGTCTGTGTGGAAAAAGAGGCCGTATTTTTTTAGGGATAGTGAGGGGAAGGAAATTGTGTGTATATCATTTCCCCAAACAGAACAAAGGAATGTTAAATATTCGGGGATAAAATCACTTTCACCTTAGGATGAACCCAAATCATATAATTCCAGATATGGGACTTCAGGGATCATGATTACAGGGTGCGTGTGTCTGCGCTTCATATTGACTAAAAAATTAAGGGTGGTTAAATTGGTACAAGCCTGGGACACCATGTGACCAGTACAATTAATAGGCATTTACTAGTAAGAGCTGTGTGATGGGAAAATGAACCCTGCCTCCCCCAGTTCTCATCTCTGTACAGGGAGAAGCACACGATGATATCTGAACATGAGTAAATGATGAAGACCACGCAGGATTCTTTACCTTAATACTCACGCACTGCTTATAAAACATTAGATCACGTTAAACCAGTATATCCCACATGTTTGTACAGTGTGCGGTACTGCGACAGTTAAAACGGTAACTGTCCGCGGCGAATAGAAAGTTCTGAAGGACTCTGGGTATGTTTGAACAATGATAAGATAACCCCCCCCCCCAAAAAAAGCCTTCTATCGCAGGATTACACAGCGCCCTTGCAAAGGTGACACATGGATTACAGGGCTAAACGCCGCCCCAGGAAAAGTAAGCGTTAGTTTTCTGCCAAATTCAAAGTCCATTTGCGCCAGACGAAGCGGCGGAGACTAGCGAACAGCGGCGGGGACCGGCGATCAGCGGCGGGGACCGGCGAACAGCGGCGGAGACCGGCGAACAGCGGCGGTACTCCGCTTTCCAGATTTATGTAGAATTACAGAAGGCACTCTTAAAAATACGCACACCTTTCTGCAAGGTGCACCACACTCCAGAGTCCCATTAAAATGGCAAAGCGGACTGGTTGTCACTTTTTTCCCCTTCACCGCATCCTCTTCTTCCTTTTATCATCCTTATTATTATCCTTATTATTCCTTTTTTATATTAACTCTGGATGCCCCTTACTGTACGTGACGCGACTGCCATAAATCTAGCTGTAGCCTGATCCTGGCCTGGAGGGTCTGCCTTTTACAGCTGTTATTAAACTTCTTGAATGAAGTTGAACTTGTCCCAGTCTGTTGTACAAGGTCAAAGATTTGGATATGCACTGTAGTGACACGCCCATACCGATATTGTCGGAGTTCCGTGTGTGTTTAGGGTGGCGGGGAATTCGGGGGTGATTAAATCCCTATTAGTGCTGACACCAAACCTACACCCTTGCTCTTAACATAAGGTATCCTTCACACAATGAGTGATTAAACTAGGGGGCATCTTGGAAACAGAGTATGCTTAGTCATTTTTAATAAAAGCGGTTTACTGTCATTTCAGTTTAATTACGGACACAGAGAAATTCCTACTAACCAAAACGGTTTGACTTTTTGTTTCCGATATTCGTGTTTGTCAGTTATGGTTCCACTACACTTCTATAGCTCTCTTGTCAAGACAAAAAAATTCTGATCATTCTGTATAAGTCCTCTGAATATATACAACAAATTCTGATGGGACACAATCAAGAAATAATTAATGTTACGAAGTTGAGTGGGAGCCAGAACAAAGCCAAATGTGAAAGTATGCCAAAGCAAAATGCTGTTTACATGTTATTTAGTTAATCGGAGAAGAAGAATTACTTCCTCAAAATGTTACCCTCACACACCACTCCGAAACCCCCCAGGACTAAACAAGGGGTAATTATTCTGCAATTACCATGTTTCCAGCTACCCCAAGAGCTAAACATGCCACAAAGGTTAAACAGGGCCGTTGTTATTGTCAGGGATTATGGGATGGGATTTATGATTTATTCCCTGTGCCTGTTTATGGAAAATCCTTGCTAACTAACCGTCCCCTGGTGGGGGGGGGGCGGGGGCGGGGGGGGGGGGGGGGGGGGGGGGGGGGGGGGCGGGGGCGGGGGGGGGGGGGGGGGGGGGC
>JAODKC010000137.1:7437431-7448607 GCA_026777985.1 Mormyrops attenuatus
CCCCCCCCCCCCCCCCCCCCCCCCCCCCCCCCCCCCCCCCCCCCCCCCCCCCCCCCCCCCCCCCCCCCCGCGGGGGCGGTCTTCTGCTTCTTTCCCATATGGAAGGCATCAGGGGTTTCTATTTTTAGAGCAAAACAGAATAGTACACTGGATGGTCTTTCTTTTGCTTTGGGGGCGGGGGGGACGCATTCTGACCTGACCACCAAGAGGTAAATTGCCCCAATCTCACACAAGACCTGAATGCTCTGTGCCAGCTATTCGGATGAACAGAGAGCTGAACACGTAGCGTAGGCGTGTAACTCAGGTACAATAATTAGTTTACATTTTGTGACCATGGTTAGTCAGATGATTGCCCTTCCATCCTTTTTCTGTAACAGTCTATCCTGTTCAGGGCCGCAGGGGGTCCAGAGCCTGTCCCTGAGGCTATGGGTGCAAGGCAGAGAACAACCCAGGATGGGCCACCAGCCTATCACAGGGCACACTCACATGCCATTCACTCACACACGCTCACTTATGCGCAGTTTGGCAGCTCCAATCAACCTCAGTATGTTTTTGGACTGTGGGGGGACACTGGAGTACCCGGAGGAATTCCTATGATGACACGGGGAGAACATGCAAACTCCACACACATGGTGGCATGGCAGAGAGTCCTGATCTCGGAGGCGTGAGGCAACAGTGCTAACCACTGCACCACCATGCCATCCTCAGATGATCACCCACTAACCCTATATAGCTATCAAGTGTGCAGCATCAACGTGACCAAAACCAAAAGCCAAAGAAATACAGAGACAAGAAGAATAACAAATATTTTAAAAAGATGGCTTTTGAATGATGGGGTTTTTTCTATAGCATAATGTCACAACAAGTGAAAGACCATCACACACAAGGACAGCTGAAGACACTGCTTTATGTTACATTGGTTTGCAAGGTTGGTGACGTAACCTAGAGACGCTGCCTTTTAAAACTGGCCGGCACTTTGCTGTTGCAACAAACAAGCCAGTATTCTGAAGGAAGCTCAACCATTCATGTTTTCTCTGTGGACTCCCGCAGGAGCAAAGTCGAAAACGCAAGACTCTTCCTCTCGGCGAGAGCTTGGATTTCCAGTCAAACCTTCTCCTGACAAAAATAAAAATCGACCTGTTTGCTTTGTTTACTGATATTTTAAGCAGTCTTTGTATTCTCCCGCATTTTAGTTCATTACCAGAAAAACTTTATCCAGGTCAACTTTCAAGGCTGACAATTTATCTTGCAAATATTTACACAGTCGAGTGTAACTGCCAGAGTAACTTGATCAAAGATGTAAACTTTGTAGCTCCCACTACTCCACCACCCTCTTACATCCTCAGCACCTATTTCCGAAACAGCAGAAAGGAGCTATATCCTGATACTAAATTCTTAGTGAAGTAAAGATATATTTCATCTTATTTGGCACAAACGAACACCACGTGCTGTACGATGGAAATTTCTGTAATACTCTGCAGGAAGGCATGACCAGCGCTGGTACCGATTATGTTTTATGGCATTATGTGCAAAAGTCAAGGCCCCAGACTGTTCCTGCCGGGGTCAGCCGTGCAGAAACAAGATTCAATTCGTTGAACTTGAGTAACCTGAATTCACGGCCCTCATGTGGGGAAAAGTGTCCTAGTTTGTTGAGGCCCTACAGTGTTGCTACAATAAGACACATTTTGTCTAGACCAACACTTCATAGGTGCCATTTGCAAGTTCAACTCTCCTGGAGAACTCTCCTGACCGTTCTTCCGGAGTCCCTTCCGTTTGTGCCGGTTTTTAGATTACAGCAGACATGCCTTCATACACTAAATGTTAAAGATTCATCGCGAAATGTCTGTGACTAGGAGTATAATGAAATGATTCATGTTTTGCTTGACATCAGAGTCTATTTATGGGTGTATCTTGGGTACGTAGATTTCCTCACAAACGATGTGAGGAGGAGCCACGGATAATTCTAGCATATATGTCTAAAAGTTTAGTCATTTCTGGAACTCATACGCATTCCAACACACACTTCATCCGAAAGATGAAAAAAGAAAAAAAAAAACCCGGGCAAAATGCAACTATTCCCATATTTAAATGGTGGTTGTTATAGTAACCAAACCTGATCTGCCTCCCTTAGTTGATGGGGCTCTTGCATTCCCTCACTAATCGCAGCAGATGAATGGAGGGTCTTTGTTCGAAGCTGAAAGCATCTGGGTGTCTGCATTGCCTCTGCTAGGGAGCTTGTTGACAGTCTTCCAAGGTTAAGGAGTAAAATGTTGCACTACAGGCACAAGAAGGGAAAAAGAGAGGCACGCCAGCACAGATGCGTGCTTTGTTAAGCAAACTGACAGATTGTTCTTGTATTACATTATATTATAACCGAGGACTATTGGCTTACACATAACGTGGCACTTAAAAAGGAAATGAGAAGAGCAGATATAATCCTTCCGGCAAGCTAAAGTGGCATTTGCATGGCCAAGATATCCGCAATTACGATGCTTTGACGTGCATAAATTATAAATATGCAAACTTGATGATCCGCAAAGAAGCATAAAAACACTGATATATGAGGCGGCAATAAGTTATGATGCCAAGGAACATGCCAAGGAACACCTCATCCCAAAACCAAACAGTTACATCAGTCTTTCCCAAGACAGACAGTCCATGTTTTTGCTCCTAGCGGGAGCTGGGAGGGAGTAAAAACGTGGACCGCTGTGGGTCCCTGAGGACCAGTTTGGGAAACAGTGAATTTAACAAATAAATAAATAAATCCTGAAATTATTTTTTTTTCTGCAACAAGTCTGGAAGGCGTCAAGTGAATAGTTTATTGGCAACCCACTGCATCACATTAGCAAGGAATTAGTTCTTTTTATGCTTTTCTTGTTACAGCCTTTCTGACGCCTCCTAATTTAGCAAAATGTGTTTATGATTGTTTGTAAGTACTGGAAACAAACATTGATGGTTTCAGGGCAGTGTTCCTAGGGTTGTACATTTGACTGATATTAATGGCCAATCCTGGCCAGGCCTGAGTCAAGCGCTCACTTAGTTATCAGCGTCTTATTAAATCATATAAATACAAACATTTGCCAGCAGCTCTGACTGATCCTGTATCACAAATTTACACATCGATCTGGGGGAAAATATCCAGCCGCCTGTTCTGGTATCCGGGCCTATGTCTGACCAGGCCCATGCGGGCAGCACGTGTTGGTGGTAATAAGCTGTATAATCTTACTTCAAAAACATGTTTTTTTGTTTCCCTCCACCCTGATCAAATGAATAAATTCAGCAGTTTGTTTCTTGAAATAGAAGACACATCATCAAGCCAGCTAAATTGAACTTAAGGTGTTGAATACCAGGTGGTATTAATTGCTATGCAAATGACTAATTTGACTAAAAAACATTAACGAGAATGCCAGATGACTAACGACTAAAAAATACATGGCCGGTACTGCTTTGGATTTGCGTTTTATCTATGGAGGAGGGATGTGTGAATAGGCACTAAAATATTGATTCTTTCTATCTGAATGGGAGGGGGATGACCCAGACACTCGGGAAATAGAATGATCGATCCACCAGCACCTCCCCCCCAGCTCAGCAGAAAATGTTATTGTAATGTAATTGTTAGGGTTGGACCTGCACTGTATATCGGTATCGAGATTGATATCAGCGATACCAGCCATGGATAGAATTCAATTCAGATTGAAAAGAAAATCAGTGGTTTCGCCCATGCCTGTTGCAACAGTATATTTTCTTGTCAGTAAACAGTGTCTGCCCTGGGATTTATTCTGAGCCTAGTTTCCTTTTATCTTTTGTGATGTTCTCAGGCTGCATGTACAAGACGCAGGTGTGTCAGCTCAGCATCCACTACGAGCGCGGCTTCTCAGTGCTGCTGGGGGCTGGGGAGGGCGGCTCCGCGCCGCGGCCGCTCTTCAGCTACCCCTTCGAGAGGCTCAAGATGTCCTCCGATGATGGCATCCGGATGCTCTTCTTGGATTTCGGAGGGAAGGAAGGGGAAATCGTAAGCATTTTTGCTATCGTTTGCTTCGCACTTTTTTGCCTGAGAATTACACGCATCAGTTTTGACGTTCTGGTGAATCTTTGAGAAAAGGCATAGAAAATATTTCTTACTGCGATAATTCATTTTAATAAATCTTCTTCCTAATTGGTTAAAACACACTACTTAGTAGAATATGGGAATGCTACTCACACTTACAAATATTTAAACCTTCTCTCTGAGCTACAAGGTGTTTATGTATGGAATGGTAATGCTTTTCGATTTAAATGTACTATGTCATGTTACATCAGCCGCTAAAAGTGCTACATTTCTCTGAAATATGCACCAACACGCTTTCTTGTTGTTTTCCTTTGGAAGCGACTGGACCTCCACTCCTGTCCAAAGCCCATTGTCTTCATCCTACACTCCTTCCTCTCTGCAAAGATTTCCCGACTTGGCTTGCTGGCGTGAAGAAGGTTTTACCATGAAATGGACCAAATCATCCCAAGGCGAACTGCCCCCTCCCCCCTGCATCCAACAGTGTGCACATCAGACTGAAGATCTTTTAACAGATCTTTTAAAGGATCTATTGTGATCTACTTAGCTTCAGATTGTATTTTGAAGTACATATAACAGAATTAACTTTGTCTTGAGTTACCTATGTGAGAATAGCAGGGAAATCTTAAGCACTAGAAATGATCAAGATTAATACTTAACTGAAATCTGTGCTAGCACAATAACTGCTAAGAACACTAACATATTTAATTGAACTAAAGATATACTGGAAGTATTATTCAGCATCGTTTTCCCATCCTAAGACCTTTGTCCTGTAACCTTCATGAAGGAAGTGAGTGGTCATGTGACTGCTGCAGTAATCATAAAATAAATGGACCGTACACTTCTGGCAGCTATAGTCATCTGTACAATTAAACTGGCTTTAAAGAATTTAAAAAAAATCAGGAATACAGTTTAGTCCTTTTCCCTATTTAATACCCAAGGCATTTTCATTTCCGGCTTTTCATATTTACAAATATTAGTGATCCGTAACGGATTCTCTGGTTCAGAGGAAGCAAAGTGATGGAGGTGGAACGTAAATGATATCAGTTATATGTGCATTATTATTATTTTTATTTAATGCAGTTTGGACTAAAAAAATATGTCACAATAGGCGTTGGTAGCTCGTCTGTCTCATTACTCACAGACAAGGGCATTGTAAGACTTTGAATGCAAGATAGCAAATTAAAGGGCTGTACTGTTCTCCTGTTCTCAAGTTAACTGGCAATTAGAGGGAATGTTTTTAAGTGCCGAAAGCTCCCAATAGAACAGGCCAGTGTTGCAACATTCCTGTGAGGTTGACTCATTTTTGTAGGTCTCTAAAGAGTCAATGAGGGCAAAAGATCACCGTCAACTGTTATTGTGCTTGGAGAACAGGACAAAGAAAAAAAAAAAGTGGACGTCATTTGGCAGGTATAATATGCTATTAGAAATGTATGCCCTCCACTGAGAGAAGAATAAATGCAAATAAGTGACTATTGGTGTAAGGCGCTCCTGATTGGTTAGTTTACCGAATGTTATTCCCTATGGGAAAATTCTAGTCTATAACTGACCATGAGGAAAAGTGCAAATATCTTAACTGTGCTCTTGTCTTCTGGAATATTCCTTTGCTGCCGAAATTGACGTCTTGCTCTAGTTTACCCCAATGGGAATGGAATCTGATAAGGATACTATCAGTTACTGGTAACTGACCAATATCATCTTTTTTTCCCCCAAAACGTGTTTATGGGCTCATAAATATCGCTCTGCTTCTTCAAAACAGTTTTGTTAAATGTCTGGCGATGCCTGGTTTTGTTTTTGCGGGGTCATTAAATGCACTATGCACCATGTTTAATGGGTCAGTAAACCTGGACATCAAGCTTTAATCATCCAGAATCTGTGTGACTGTACACAATGAGCCCCAGCAAGGGAAAGTACACTGGCTGTTGGCAACTACTCAGCTAGTTTACAGTTAAGGTGAAATCCAGAATTATATTAACGCTCCACATTGCATTATTACCAGGAAAAGACTGAAGTGAGAGAACACCGTGGAGCCCTGGAGGGAGCCTTGCAGAACTCCTGGGAGGACTGAAAGTCCGAAAAGTCACAAAGGATTTAAAATCAGTAGTGAAATTCATAATAGG
The DNA here is from genome assembly GCA_026777985.1 of Mormyrops attenuatus. Taxonomy (NCBI): domain Eukaryota; kingdom Metazoa; phylum Chordata; class Actinopteri; order Osteoglossiformes; family Mormyridae; genus Mormyrops; species Mormyrops attenuatus. Next base: position 7,443,597 of record JAODKC010000137.1, read on the forward strand.
TGGAAAGAATGTAATTCTAAACAAATATGAAGTCCTTCTGTGTAACTTTGTATATGTGTTTTTGTGCCTGGGGCCTCCTGTGTTTGTGATCCCAAGGATAAATTGGAGGGGGGGGGGGAGTACGGAAATAACATACTAACATAAATTAGGAGGGGTTCCTCAAACATGTAATCCTGGGTTTGTGATGAACCTCAACAGTGATCCGCTCACCCCTTAACTTATACAACCGAGAAAACACCCATTCTTTTATAATAATTACCGTTATCAATCAAGACCCTCAGCAGCATAAGCGGAATAGACGGATCTTGGTTATTTTGATGGATAAGCTATTACTGTACATCTCATTCATTACAAATTTAACAGCGAGTGATACCTCAGCTCACAGAATGTCAGTCGCTAATCTAAAACTCTTGTCACTTGTGATTAAAGAGCTGAAGCCTGATTAAGATCTGTGGCCTTTTCTTTGTCTTGCATCTGGAAACAGCTGTGGCCCTTAGCCTTAGTGGTGGAGCAGTTAGCCATCACTGACCTCCTGCTTAGCTTGTCATGGTGTGTTACTCACGAGTCATAAACGCATCCCTTTATAAGACTTTAGCAATATGAAGAAACCAAATACAGGCAGTTCCCAGGTTATGAATGAAATGTTCCCTAAGTCTGTCCAAGTCGAATTTGTAGATAAATCAGAACAATAAAGGCAGTTTCCCGGGTTAAGGACACCTGATGGAAAACTCGTACTTATGAACCGACCACCAAAAAGCCTATTACACTGAAAATTTGGGTTAATTACAATGGTTGGTAATAACAAACGCACACACGACTTTGTGAAAACACCACGCGATTAGCAGTTTGTCGGTACGGTACAGTACCATATTTTCTATTACTGAATAAATGTACTGTATTATTTTTCTGACTTACCTACAAATTCAACTTAAAAAACAGACTTTGGGAAATGATCTTGTTCGTAACTTGGAGTAATGTAATCATGTGGTACATAATAATAATACATTAATAATAAAAGTTACTACATACAGTATCGCATTATACCGCAAGTCAACGAACCTCTGAAGTCGCGCAATGTTTTCACAAGTGTCACAAACAAATGCATCAGTTCGTTATTACTAATCAGTGTATTTAACTCAAATTATTAACATAACAGGTTTTATGGCAGTCCGTAAGCCGGGAACTGCTTATAAACAAAAAAAAATTTAAAAACAGCATATTTCAGTGTATTCAAGCTTTATATCACAATAGCACCTTGACTATGTTATAGAACAAAATTAATATTTATATTTATTTTTAGCACAAGGCTTTAATAAATACATTAAGTAAAAGCAGCTCACAATTAAAATTTCATACATTTTTGGCACCACATGGTCATAACCACATTTTCAAAGCCAGAAGAGCAGAAGTACATCGTGTATCGAGAACAACGGAGGTATGTTAGTCTTTCATGAGCCCAGCTGGAGAGGCACCATCCTCTCTGAAATGGACCAGAATATTCTCTTCTTCACTTTCTGGAAGCCTTTTCGAGGACCCACTGGATAACCTGCAGTTGGCACAAGGCATCCAGCTTGTTTCAGTCACAGGAAAGACTTGACGTCTGTAACGGCTCACGTGAGAACCATCACACATACATGCAATTATATCATTATGGAAAATGTGTAGGTTCAACCCTTATGGGAGCCACACGCTGTTGGTTGGTACAATTTAGAAAAACGTTTGGCACCAAAACGACATGCCATCATCGCCGATCGGTCACAAATCGGATCGGTTCTCGGACCGAGCTGCATCAGCTAAAGCGCTTTGACGTCTGAGATTGCAGGATACGGGCGTTTGAGAGTTACCTGCTTACAGTTATTCTGGACGGCTTTTTTCATTTCTCCATGGAGACCTCTGGAGGTTTTCAGATCCTGATTCAAAATGAGAGAAGTTTGGTTACAGAGGAAAGCGCAACAAAAGCCCCCATTGTCCGCGTGTCCAGGAGGTGAGTTTCAGGAACCAACATGCTTATTTATTCTGCGGTTCCACAGTTAAGAGTATGACTCAATTACACCCAGAAAGTAGCTCAGGCTTTTCTGAACTGCGCATTGTCCTTTTTGGACACCCGGTAGAGGAACAGACCTTCAGATAAAACTTGGATACTTCGAATAATCTCTGACTGCAGGCTTCAAAGCACTTGTGCTCGTCTGTGATGCCGTGCTGCTTCAGCGTCTTCGTGACCACCTCGTTCAGCATCTGAAATGGACATCAAACGGCCCACGATTACACCGCGGCTCTTTAACGGCGTAACCCCAATAGCCTGCCAGTACATTCTGTAGTTTGTTTAAAGCACCTGACACTTAAAGACGCTTCTTATCTTGACCTCATCGGAAGACAGAATATACAAAATGTCGCTGAAGAATCACCAGGCAAAGCCTGCAACTTTAGCAACGGCTTCCCACCCTGTTGTGCTTCTGCGAACGGGACTCCTTGGTCCCAGTGTCCCCGGCGGCCGGCTGACTGGTGGTCTCGCTCCGCTGAGGGCCGGGGGCGGGTCTGGCAGAGGTGGGTGTGACCTGTGACCTGGCAGGCTGCCGCCGCAGGGCCCGAGCCGCCAGCTGGGTGCCACTGCTGCAGCTAGACTTGGAGCCCAGAGACTCATTGCTATCCGATTTGACTAGTCTGTAGGGCGGAGAGGAGTCAAGTGTTTAGGGCTGGAGTGGGGGGCAGACAGACAGACAAACGGAGATGTTCTCTTCGCCTGCACTCTGCGACTAAGGCAAAGCGACCTCCCTCCATGAGCCTTACTCGTTAACGGTGCCCCCAGAAGACCCTCCGGTCTCATGCACCTTAGTTCCAGCTGAGCAGCCCTGGGTTGATATACTCCTATCATTGTGGGGACTCTCCATTCATTTCTATGGGAAAAATCCCAACAATGACAACCTTAACCGTTACCCAGCCCTAACCTTAACCGTAAGTAACCAAACTAAATACAAGACTTTTTGGCATTTTTGTTTTTTTAAGTCTTTTTTTGATTCACAGAATTTTACAATATTGATGTTTATACTGTAGGAACTTGAAAAATGTTCCCACAAGCTAAAAATTCAATGTGGTAAACACACAGACAAAAACACACACACACCCCTATGAAGCAGTGACACGGGGGTCAGCCTATAACAGGCACAACAGACTTCTGTTTCAATGGATAGAAAACACAGAACTTCAGAGTGTTGCACTTCTCACTGATAAACCGGATACCAACCGATCATGAAGCATTACATTAAGGCATTCCAATCTTCCTCCACCAGTAAACAATGCAGATGTCCCCCATCACGAAATGTCTTTACATTGTACAGACCCCCCATTCCTCCAAACTCCCCCTCCCAGTTTTCAGAGGCGAGTTTTATCTTTAACATCTATATGACTGCCAACATTTTTGCAGCTTAAAGTCCGAGCCATCCCCATGTCATTTGAGTATCATTTTGCTGTTATGGGGGGGGGTTAAATTTTAAAAGCATCCAGAAAGCATCATGATTACGCACAGTCCTATCTGAACGTGTAATGAAAAGCACAGGTGGCCCACTGGGCAAAGGAAACGACCCCCGTCCCGCCACTGAGAAAACACACTCGCAGTGTCTCCGGTGATCGGCTCTGGGGTACTGCCCCCGCCCCCACTGCAGCCCTGAATGTACTGCTCATGTTACAAATATCAGTCAGACAGACAGCAGAATAAGCAAAGCAGTTTTTTTTGTCAGCGATGCTTACAGGAAACCCCTAACATGCAAAGCTCAAGGCCAAGACTGAGAAATCCAGCAACTGGCCCTTTCCTGCGGGAAACTCTCACACAGTGAAAACATTCACCAGACATTAGATCTACCGTCATCTTAAAGACTAACAGCAGATTAAATATTTGAGAGAAGTCAGTCAGTCCCCCTAAGATGGAGAGAACGTCACAATCCATAAAATTCACAGCATAGCTATCAAAGTTTTAAAAGTAAAACCATGATAACATTTCCCACACCGTACACCGAGTGACGGCATCGATAATCCTAATCGGGTTGCAAAAGTAACATGCGTTGATCAGCCTTCCTGGGAGCACCGATGCACGGTGCAGCATGTAAAACCATTTTTTGCTGTCGTTTTCAGAAACATTTCGAGTGTTAACCCGTTATTGACACATGATAAGATGAATTTAACTGACCCTATGGGGGAAATTCTTGTGCATACAGCAGTGAAGAACGTAAAGCGCAGACAAACATCCACCCATTTTCTGTGCTGTCACTGTGTATGCAGGGTAATGGGGGCCTGAAGCCCATCCCAGAAGCTGTGGGCGCTACTTAGGGAATAATCCAGGATGGGGCGCTTACCCATTGCAGGAAAAACTCACACACCAGTCACTCTCACATACAATTTGGCAACCCCAGTTCACCGTGGGGACTGTGGGGAGGAAACCCCATGACGATAAAGGAAGAACATGCAACCTCCACGGAGACAGAGGTGGGGTGGCTCAAACCCTGGTCCCAGAAGTGTGAGACAACAGTGCGAACCACTGCGCCACCATGCCGCTAACAACAAACATGCAAATAATAATAGTACAAATAATTCTTAAGTATCCAGTACCCAAACAGAATATTCTCCAAAAAAAAAAAAAAAACTCCACCCGCCCTCCGCGACGCGCGCACCTCACCGTTTGTACGCGTGCGCGCCATCCGCCTCCCAGCAGCGCCTCTTTAGCCTCAGCGGCTCCCCCCGGGTCTCGAACAGCAGCGTCTCCCCGTCCGGTATGCTGCTGGGCTCGGACAATACGCTGGGAGAGGGAGTGGGGCTCTGGGCGAAGGGGGCAGGGCTCAGAGCGAAGGGCACCGGGCGAGGCTCCTTGGAGCAGGTAGTCTGGGTCTCGTATCGGATCAGCCGCGACTGCAGCCTGACGAGGCTCCTGTCCCGGTCCAGGGCCTTCTGCTCATCTAAGCAGAACCTGCAGGGGGAGCACCAGCCCTGCATTTCACCTCCATTACTACTTTGTGGGGGGTGG
>JAODKC010000137.1:7449101-7469666 GCA_026777985.1 Mormyrops attenuatus
CCCCCCCCCCCCCCCCCCCCCCCCCCCCCCCCCCCCCCCCCCCCCCCCCCCCCCGCCGCCCCCCCCCCCCCCCCCCCGCCCGCACCGGTACTCATACATGTACAAATAGCAAATAAAGTTTCTTTTCATTTTCATTTCTTTACCCTGCATAGGACAAGCACGTATAGAGGGAGGGAGGATGGATGGATGGATGGAAAGAAAAAGGGATACATATCACACAACTCCAGAAAAAAAATTACATAATAAGCTTGAGCAAGAAGTAAATAGACAGTAAACAACATTTACAGGTGAGAGTGGAAACAGAGAGGCTTGAGCCCACAGATGACCCCCCCCCCCCTTACTCTATGCCGTGGTAGTGGGAGCTGGTTGCTTTGCTGAAGGGCAGCTGGGTGACCTTCCTAGGTGTCAGGTCTGAGGACAGCTGGAAGGGATGCTCCCTGTCAGCAGGAAACAGAAACCGATTCATTCAAAAAATACAAAACATCTACACTAATAAAGTGATTCATTAGACTAGCATGCGTCTGCACTGCTATCACCAGCTCTTCTACAGACGGCCCTGCATCAACCAGGAAAGCGGGGAAAGTGTGAAAACCATGTAAAACAGCTACAGGGTGTCGGCTGCGTGTCGCGTTGCGGTTCGAATGCGCCGCAGGAGACTGATATGTCCGCTCAACACTTTTGGCAACGTTTCTAGTTGGGTGGGATCAGTTCAAATCACGCTGATGGCCGACCAATCACTGTAAGCGAGACACTAGATAGCAAGCGGCACTCAACTATTGATACCTGGGTATAAATGTGCTTTTGTGCATATAGAACATAAAGAGACCGTTCCCCTTTAAGGATGTTATATATGGTGGAAACTTCCACTAATTCAACTTCTAGAGGGGAACATTTATCATCTGAACGAGAAGGGTCTGAACACTGACAGGAACAAACTGTGTCAGTAGAGCGCTCCTCAGTGCTTTCACAGAAAGGCCAGGTCACCGTCTTCAAGGTCAACACAAGTTAACAGGAACATTAAGTTCTCACAAGTTTGGCATAATACAGTTCTGGGTGTGAAGCTACACCGGTGACGTCGGTAATGTTAGCTAGGTAATACCTGAGCACTCAGTGGAGTGAGGAAGTCGAGGTTAATGCCAGTCATTAGGTTACAGGGAGGGTTTGAAACACACAGATGTTCTACAAACACGAGATGCAGGGGATGTTGCCACTGCTTAGCAAACAGCACGTCCTTGGCGCTTTTCCGGTGCCACCGAGAACCGAGCCGTACGGCGACCTGACCGTTTTCCATTGTGAAGTATAGGAGCCATACCCATGCTAACACGGCCCTACTTACCAGCAGGGCAGACACAGTGACCAAACCCTGCTGGATGTGTCACCACCACCTGAGTGTTGGGAATGCATGAAGATACTAGTGTTCTGTGTCTATATGCATGGATTATCAGAAGGAAAAAAGTGCATAGCCTACATGTTATTCATTATTAGCAGTCATGCAAATCACAATGTATAAATGTTTTCCCAATAACTTGAAAATTTCCAACCACCTAGTTAAGAAAGTACTATAGAACAGCTGAACGGAATTGATTTGTAATGCAAATTTACACAAGCTAATACCAATTTTGCTAGCGTTTGATGCTAACATAAGACTGCAACTCTCAACAGACATGCTAGTGGATATTAGCACATAGTAATTCATGATGTACGCCGTGTGAACAGTAGACAAGTGTGTCTTCAGTTTCATGTCACTGTCGCTCTCCAAACGCGGCAACGGCTTTACCGAAACGACCCTTCTGCAGTGGAAAACCAAAGCGAGCTGGAACCGCGCTGTGACTAGCCTCTCACGGTACGCCAGTGGAAAAGCGTCATCTGATTTCAATCCACATTACGTGACTTATCAATGTTTCCAGACAGCATCACTGGCTGAGATCATCCATCGGGATTTTATACTTCGGAACAACAGTCTGGTGGGACCATAAATATTACTCTCTGAAGTTGCCCTCTATGAGAAAGAATGAGTGTTAATGTCAGACCACGGTACTTCAAGAGGATCCAGGAGCTCCACGATTACTCAGGGTCACGCACCCGCGCTGGACCAGCAGCGGCTGAAGCTCTCCGGTGGGATGACCGTCTGCGCTGAAGTGACGCAGCATCTCCTTGGCATCCAGCAGGGCGGGAGTCCCCTTCTGGCCATCCTTAGGTCCCAGCAGGCACTCCGAGGAACCACTCACAAGGCGGAGGCTCGAGCTGAAATGAAGGACCCTTCCTTGGTGACCTTCCTCGACCGCGGTAGCTTATTATCAGTCGGCCGTCAGGCTGTTTTAGCTTATGAGGTCTCAGCCCTTTTGAAACGTACGACAGTTACTGCTCTCATTTAAGGCTGAACCGCTGAAATATCACCTTTCAAAAAAAATGGTCTGGAACCTGTGCAAAAGTAATACAGTACAAAAGTGTCCCCTTCAACTAAAAGGGTCTTGATTTTGACAAATGCAGGATATGGCCATATCTGTGACGGCGAACACTCCGGCTTACCTTCTCTGCTGACGGATCTTCGCCTGGTTCTCGAAATTCAGGAGAACGCTTCTCTCGGGCAACTCCTGCGATCCAGCCATCCTCATGCTTACTGCTGTAAAACACCAGTGAAGGATGACCGGACACAGCAAGCAAGGGCCCTCACTATATCAGAAAACTGTTGCACAGACATCAAGATCAGAGATTCTCAAACCAGTCCGTGGTGACCCCCAAACTGTCCAAGTTTTTGCTCTCTCCCAATTCCCTTAGAGCTGGGAGGAAGCAAAAATGTGGACCATCTGCGGATCCCCGAGGAATGGTCTGAGAATCACTGATCTAGATCATCTTTGGTTGCCTGTAATTTTTCAAGCGGCCAAAAACCCTGCCTTTTCTTTGGATACAAATGTCTGCTAAGTAAATGTAATGCGAGGAAGTTAGCACATTTCTGAGGACCCCAGTTAAAGGGGCCCCAGCGTATGATTTCAGGGTGACAGTATAAAAGGGTCCTGTTGCAATGCGAACGCAGAGGGCTGTGGCCTTACCAGGAACCTCCCTGGTGTGGTTCTCCTTCTCTGCAATGAGGGATGCAGCTCTGGGCAGACGACCGTCATGCATCACGAGGTACTGCTCACGTGCCAGACGCAGCAGGACCTTCAGGTCGGTGACTGGAACGGATACTGGATTCAGAGATTCCTCCCTCCTCCCTGTGTAGACAGACAGCAGCTGTTAAAAGAACATGTTAAAAGGTACACAAGCAGAGCTATGCTTGATTTTGTTATGACTCAGCACTGCTCAAGACTATATTCCATAATGTTTACCCCAGACACTACAGCATACACCCCAGACATCAAACTCACTAAGGCATTCCTTCACAGCAAGCGCCTGCACCTTCTCCAGGTTCCGCTCCCGCCGTATCAGCTGGTCTCCATGGAGACAGGGCAGCGACGACAACCAGCCGTCTGCTCGTGTGCCTGCAGGAAGAGAGGTCTTAACGCTGCCATTTTCCAACATTATCTGGCAGCTATATTTCTTGATGCATATCCACAAGGTCCTGAGTCTTTCTGAACCACAATCGAGGCTTCGGGGATTAGGTGACAAAGGTAGCCGTCATCAATCTGAAGCGCAGATATCGTGAGCATCGAAATTTCAAAACAGAGTTAAGACCACATCACGGAGAGAGATGACAACACAAATCTCCACACTGGCTGAGCAAACTTAAACGGAAAGCAATCGGTTTTAAATTGCTTTGTCTAGTGGAAAGCACACAGACGCAATGTTCTTTGCCTGGGAACCAAACTTGCGTAATATGCTATTACCCTTAATGCGCTATGGGAGTCAACAAAGAACCATTTTACATTAATAAGAGTATCCAAGTCCAAAACACAGGAGAACAAAGTTTATGTTAGTAAACCTTGGCTGGCGATCAGTAAAGAATGCTTTCTCAGTATAGTCAGGGGTGTAGTGGACGGTAAACACAAGTAAACAGCATTTCACACCTTTGTAACTACAAAACAGCATCTACTCGCCTTCTTACAGCGGTTTACTCACTTGGCATAATGCAATTAAAAAAAAAATGGAGTCAAAAATAAACCGCGCCGTTTACTACGTCAACCTACAACAGCACACCACCCTGACCTTTTTAAACAAACTGGCACACGCCCCCCACTTTAATCCTTAACAACGCTGCCAGTGTTTACGAGCACGTCAGCGACAGGTCCTGCAGCATGCATGCGGCACGCATGCATCAGACAGCATTTCGCAAGAATCACAAACCTTCCCAAGAAAACCAGATAGTTCAAAATAGGAAACAAGCCAAGTGGTTATTTATTTTTCAGTTAATAAGCTAACATTAGTTATCACAGAGTATAGTATCTTGCAGATTGATGTTGTTTAAAATAACATTAGCTGGCTAACAGACATAATATTAAGTAGGCAACCTGTCTGAATCAGTGTAAATCTAGTTCCATTTGTGCTAGCTGAATATGAACTTACTCTTTTCCACACTAATAATAATAACAAGAACAATAGTAGTAATAGTAATAATGATGATGATGATGATGAGGTGCATTAGTCTTGCATAGTTGTTAGGTAGTTCATCCGCCTTTTTTAACGGTGCATAAGGGTGTGTCTACGGACATTTACAGTTTACCCACCATTTTTTATTTTATTTATTTATTTATTTATTTTTAAGTACTACATCAGTGCCCAAGAGTACAAAGTCAAACAGACAAATGAATTCATAGTTTTATGTCATTGCAATAAACTCAGTGGAGATGTGGACTAAATGCTTCACAGTCTAAATAACATGCCACCGTTGACTTTCCTCTTTCGTCTCTGAGTGTTTGGGCTGCATTTACATCTTCCCAAAAATGTCCATCAAATAAACACTGCTCTGTGCTTGATTCCACGATACCTGCCACTTTCTGCTGCTGGGTAATTACTAAACTAATACACAGATCAGTTCGTGCCAGAGACACTTAAACATTATAGGGAGAAAAACATCTGAATTCCAAAAACACTTCTGTGAACTGCTTCTATTTTACTATATGGATATCCAATTCCTTAATGATGGAAGGTACGGGAGGCATTTGGCAAGGTATATTCCCATCATCAATATGAACAAACCACTTCCCAGCTCCTTTTACCTGAGACTACGAAGTCTTTCTCTCCCAGAAGCCCATTCGCTGTCGCCAGGGCGACAGCACCATTAATCTGATTGGCTGAGTGAATCATCCTTGCAGTGCAGCCTGCAGTGTCCGTGCCCTGGACCAGCCAGAAGTACTGACCGAGTTCCCCTTTCACTTCAACATCTGGAACTAGGAGAAAAGCAGTCAATGCAGAATGACACATCACTGTAAACTTGCCCCTGTGAACCACACTTAAGTAGGGCAGACGGAGGACATTGCTAAAGCAATGTTCTTAGGGTAAACTCTTATCTTGAACACAGACATACCTTTAAACATATAGTTAAATCTGTTTTCTCCAGGTCTCCCTTTCCCTAATCTGCTACTTGAGGGATGGCCTTTTTGAACTGAACCGATGGTTAAGCTGATATCCTGTACCAAATCACAGCCAGATATGTATGGGCTGGGTCTCCTACCAGGCAAGGCTTTAGGTCTCCTGGCTATGAACTCCTTCCACTTCTGAGAGCTGAGCTGTGGAGCTGGGGTCACAGCCAGGGAGCTGACAGTGCAGGAGAGACTGAACAGAGCTCCAACCTGCAACAGAAGAAAGCTGCTTCTCAAAAGGAGGGCCCAAGAAGCCTTGGTCAGACGGCAAGCCCTGTTTTCTCAAAACAAGGGGTGAACACACACAACACTACAGGCAGTACGAGAATGCGTAAACTTACGTCTGAAGAACAGCCAGTGGAAACTTAAAGAGCAACATGTCTATGGTCGATCTACTGGCAAATTTGGTTCAGAAGAGATCAAACATCAAGCCAGCAGTGGTCAATCTTATCCACAAACAGCCAGGGTGTATGCAGTTTTTTGGGATAACCATTAGGTCAGCTGTTCAATCCCAGGTGTGAGGATTCTTCAGTAAGTCATCTAAGACGTCTAAGACTAATTAGGGAGTGGCAGTGAAAACCGACATACACAGCAGCCCTTTTGGAATAAGACGGGCCACCCCTACATTCAAGTCAATGAGATATTTATACGCTATTGTTTCAAAATTGCTGCACAAGAAGAGAAGTCAATGGACTGCAGTTTAAAGACAATGAAGCACTCTTATCTCATCTCATCTTCCAGTCCCTGTGGGCATCTGAAAGATCTAGTCACACTGTTCAAGATATCCATGACTGCTCTGGACAAACTAATGTTGGAGAAGATCAACGATTATGAGAAATCAGTTACTGGAGGGAGGAAGGCTTATTTGTGGTGATGGGCAGTGATCTGTTCACCTTTCCACGCAGACTATTAAGTTGATCCAGAAGCAGCCTAGATCTGGCTGTCTTGGTGGTCAGTCCACTGTACCGACAGGTTAAGGTGTATGAGAAATTTAGCCCCGTTTCAGAAGAATAGACTGACACACACAAATGATAACACAGCAGAGAAACTATGACCTTGTGCATGGCTGAACCAGAACAGCACAAAGAGCATTTCGTCATCTCCAAAGGTAAATTATTAACAATGTCTCCACATATAAATGACAGCCATTGTGAGTCACCCAACCCGTACCAGCTAAATGGCCGCTAACATTACCCTAGATGATACATAAAAAAAATTCCAGGAAAAAAAAAAACAGAAACAAAAGTGTCCCCAATTTGAACTAACGACAGCTGTGAAAGCTGAGATACAGCATTATCATAATTCTCCTAACTTCTGAAACGGTACTTTTCAGAATAACATTTATTCGACGTCCTGGATTTTACAAGCATTTCTTCCCAGGCTTCACATAAGGCATGGAGCCAAGGTCGCAGAGGTCATCCAGCAGAGAGCTAGTGAAAGATACAGCTCGAATTCCACCCTGGAATGGAGGTAGACTGGGAGGTCAGGGACACTGACCAGCTGCACCAAGTCCAAGACCGGCTGGTAATACTGGAACACCTGCAGGGGGCGCCAGAGAGCAAGGCAAAATATCACAGCGGCGCCAAACACAAATGAAATGTCACACCTGAATCGAGCAACCTGTATTGGGTTTCACTTTGACTGGGATAGTAAAAGGAAGAAAAGGACTGTATTTACTCACAGTGCTTTTGGATTCACTAAAATGCAAAAGTAACACGCTACAATGTCGGCTTTGTTCAGGAATTAGACGGACAGCAAGACGGAGCCCTAACATGTGATTAGGTGGTTTTCACCAGATCAGCTAAGGTGTTCCGTGGGATAAAAAGAAATAAAAAAAATTACACAGAAGAGGGTGTGTGGGGGTCTTTTTAAAGCCTGATCATATTTTTTAGCTACAAATGTCACAGAGCATAGGGTCTCTCTGTCGCCTAATTATCAGATGAAAATAGGAAACGGGTAGTATGACGAACAAAAACCACATTAAAGGCACCTGAAGCTCGTTGGGTTGCTTTCCAGGCCTGTGTTGTCATACTTTCAAATAAATTTATAATGCAAATATCAATACCACCAATAACAATCGTCCCCTTTATCCTCTACCATAGAGCCATCTGATTTGAAGGTAATAAAAGTTTGTTTTTCTTTAAAATGTATGGTTCAGACTAAACTAAAAAGCCTGTTATTGGGTAAACAGTCACCTCAATCCTCGCTCGTTAGCGGGTTGGCTCAATAGCGAAGTTCCCAGTGCAGGCCAATGCATAAGGATTAACACTGTGATAGAATGTTCCGGGCGCCTTGGCCCGGCCACAGTTATTCCACATTGATCGTGATGCTGTAGTGCGGGTGGGAGGGTCAGCCGCAGAACCACAGATATGGAGGTACGGTAATGATCATGTCTTACCACAATTGGCAGCAAACAGAAAACAAACACGAATATGATGGAGGTCATGAAGTGGGAGGTTTTATATTCTATGACCAAAACTGGTTGTGTTCCCACAGATGTCCACGTTCTTGCTCCCTCCCAGTTCTCTGCCGGACAGTCCACATTTTTGCTCCCTTCCAGCTCCAGGTAGGAAGCAAAAACGTGGACTGCCTGCAGGTCCCTGAGGACCGGATTGGGAAACACTGTTTTAGGAGATAGCAGGGAAGGTTTTCACTCCCTGATTAGGAAAAACTGGAATATTCTCTATATTGTCTGATGTCAAACTAATGACGGGAATGGACAATAGCTTGTGAAAGAGAACAGTTCATAAATTGTGATATTTAAAATCAATAAACGGCACAAAACACCTGACATATCAGGAAGCTGGGGGTGAATGAGGTCCGGCACAGTCTGGCCTGTGCGGGGGATTACAGAGCCGACCCTGAACCAAGGTGACGGCATCTCTCACCTCCGTGTTCAGCATGCGGTCCGTGCACCCCTGGCTCAACGCGTGAGGGGACAACACACTGCTGTCACCTGGTCTTGCTTTAAGGCAGAACCCTCCAAACCGCAACTCTGAGAGGAACTACAGCATGGATAGAAAGGAGACCACAATAAGGTGTACATTATACTTTCTTTAAGTCATTGGTCGAATGAAATACCTTCAGACAACATGAAATACATTCAGGTAAAACAACAGTGTCTGGAAACAGTCACAAAGTTTTGTAAAAACTGAAAGTTTTATAAAAACTGAAAACACAGATTTTGGCATTTGAAGAGCTAGGCTTTTGTCCTCACATTACAGAAGCCCAACGCAGGGAAAGTAACCAGCCCACCATGGGTCACGTGCTGGTTCACAGGCCTCTTTCAGGTCAAACGGGATTTCCGCCCCCCAGGGAGGGGTAAACACATTTTCACTGTCATACTCCTCATTCACAACAGTGCTCATTCCATCACAGCCCTGCACACAGAGACACAGAACACCTCATTCACACAGGGACCAATTTCATCATACGGATGCGGGTTAACAAAGACAAAAGGCTGGACAGACTGAATCATTTTCATTTCAGAAATCGATTTTCATACCTGCTTGACTGAAAACCGAATAAATTCACACTACAAAATGAAACGCAAAGAATCCCCAATAAGCACAAGATCCCAGAACACTACCTTTTTCTCTCTAACAAGGATGCTTCCTCGCCATAATTCATCGTGATCAATGCAGGAGAGGAGCTTTTCTTGGCCGTGTATGTCAGCCAGCAAGTACGAGGCCATTTTCTGCCAACTAGATTAAAAACCGCACACAGATTAGCAAGAAATTAATAAGTTATCTGATGCATTTAAAACGCAAAGGGACATTCACCACGATACAAAGTGCTAACATGAGCGATCAAAATACGTCCCTTTTACACCCAGCATTTTATTAGCATTCAACACTGACTTTGTCTGTATTGTACTTCAGGTAATTTAATGAAAAAACAAAACTCATTCGTACTTCTGACTGCACTTTGGATGAAACAGCAATGCACATGGTAGACAACCCCCCCTACTGGATAGAAGTGGAATATTCCAAGCACGTTCAGGTTTATGTGCAATCAGGCAGCCCTTGATATAAATCTAGACCAGTACCCCGCATTGTTCGCTGTCACCACGGTAATCTTGGCTGAATGCCATGCTTGCATGTGCTTCAGTGAACCTAGAACTGGAAGGAATTCCTTTGTGCTTGGAGCTTCCGTATCGGTTGACAACAACAGAACATCCAGGAGAGCCTGACCTGGGGAAAAAGAGGAACATGTCTCAACTTCAAATCATCTTAATGAGCTAGATCTGCTAGCTAAAGGTTCGCATAGGTCGGATTCTGGGATTTTTTTAAGCCACAAATTACTACACTGGCATCCCATCCAGGCTGCGCCCCAGCCATGTGCCCTGTGCCACCAAGGATAGGATCCAGGCCACCTTGTGACCCTCACCAGCATAAGAGGCCAGAAGGTGGGTGTACCACCGCAGGAGTTTTTAGGTAAACCTTAAATAGATTTAACACAATGAGGCTTATAGCAGATGAAACAGAATGTGATACAGTGTGCTCTGTATATAGAATTACTGAATTAATTTTCTGTCACTCGATGTGGTCAGACTGCTAAGACACCCTATAAGCTTTGGGGGCGGCAAATGGCTCAGCATGTTAGCGCACTGTGCCCGAGACCGGAAAGGTTGCCAGTTTAAATCCCCGGGTCGGCAGACTTTTCACCATTAGGCCCTGGAGTGAGACCTGTAAGCTCCAACTGTGCGCTGCTTTCACAAAAAAAAAAAAAAATATGTTGCTTTGGATAAAAGCATCTGGTTTAAAAGAATAAAACATAAATTGCCAACCCTATCAGCATAACAGACTCCATATGGCTGCACTACAACATCCTCTCCTTTCTGGGAATATTTTGCAGGCCCACCTGAAAGATGCTTCACCACAGAACCCCCCCCACCCCCCTCAATGCAAACAGCATCCAATTTAAACACCTGTGTAAGCAATTCACCTCCCACGTGGGCGTGCCCCCCTGCCCGGTGCTGCGTGGGATAGGCTCCATGCCCCTAACTGGAATAAGCAGGTAGGAGATGGATGGATGGATGATTATCGTTTGTTTACCTGGAGGAGGCAGCTTGTCAGCCAGCTGGTGAAGACCCTCAGCAGCCTCCTCAAACAACCTGCATTGGGACAAAGATCACAGGAAGCTTGTATATAATCACCATTACAGTGACATCACTATATGACGTACTTATCACACCCACTCACACGCCCAGCCTAAACCAACAGGACACAGTTATAAGTCTCACTTATCCAGTGGCATTCTCACAGTGCCAGGAATAACTGGCCTATAGCAGTAAAGGGGGAAAGATGATCAGACACTACAGATATTTACTATATTGCACTCTGTTCTTCATTCATTTTAGGGGTGAAACTGCCAAAATGGTAAGTAAAGAGAACAGATACAATGGACTATAAGTCACACACAGTACATGACTCGGCGTGTAAACAAATGTGCAAATAAACTCGCTAGGCCTGTTTCTGGAAGCAGGATTTCTTGCTTAGATGGGCAACTTGTCGGATTTAAGGTAGTCCAGGCTAGATGTAAGTGAATGAAGATAAAGTCCATTTAGCCCAGACTACCTTAAAGTTACCCAGCTGAGCAAGAAATCCTGCTTCATGACACGGGCCCGCTGTATAATTAACAATGGTGAGGAGAGGCAGCACACTGTTTTGACTTGAAGCAGGAGCCTCATAAATGAACTCTCACTCTAACTGTGCCTGGGGGTCCAGCAGTTCCTCGTTGTCGTCCTCCGCCCCCCTCTCAAGCAGGGCAGCCCTGCAGGTATCCAGGGCCGACGGCCCAGTGTCCTCACTGTGACATCCCACTCCGAGCTCATCCCATTCAGAGCTGCAGAACTAAACATTCCAGCATGGAAAAGCAAGCATACGATTAACGACAGATCACAACACCTTGTATCTGTTTGGCTGAGGAGTCATTGCCAGGAAAGGCAGTAATATACAACACTGGTTAAAACATGTTAAAGAAAAGCTGAATACATAATGCTCACAGAATATCTAGGGACACTTGCTTAATTCTGTAAAAATGTATTGGTTTCATAACAAAAGTCTATGGACAAGCAATGCTCATTCTCATTATATCTGCACATGCCTTCCACACAGATATTTTTGATGCTAATATATTTTCTATTCACCCCACCCCTCCTGGGGAGTGCTGGCCAGAAAAAAATTTACGATATTCTGTCTATCCTGCTGCCTATGACGCCTCTACTACCTGACGTCCCTCTGGCCTGCCCTCCTGCCTGTGACGTCCCTCTGGCCTGCCCTCCTGCCTGTGACGTCCCTCTGGCCTGCCCCCCTGCCTGTGACGTCCCTCTGGCCTGCCCTCCTGCCTGTGACTACCCTCTGGCCTGCCCTGCTGCTGTACCACCGTTCATCCTGCCTTCAGAAGCAGCACCATCACTGGCCTGCCCTTCACATTTAGATTTGAGTTTTTAAATTGGGACAGTGTGAATTGAGACTTTGCCATGTTGCTCCCCCTTTGGGTCTGGTCAGGGTTAGGGCTTCCTCTGCCGGCAATTGGATTCTGGTTCCTCCCAAGGTTTCTTCCTACTAGGGACTTTTCCTTGCCACTGTCACCTCTGGTTTGCTCACTGAGGGCTTTGGGTGGGGATAATGTAAAGCGCTTTGAGACGATGTAGTGTTGTGAAAATACACTATACAAATAAAACTGAATTGAACTGCAATTGAATTTTTTGTGTCAGCTTTTTTTGACTGTCTCATTCAGTTCTGTTCTTGCCATTTTGCTATCAGTTGCAGTCGTAGTCACTGACTCCCAAAGGGACACCGAACACAAATGTTTGGTGTTTTATGTTATTGCGAAGGTTTTACCAATTAAAAAGCACCCAATGAGACTGATTGTCAATGAACTTTTAAACTCAGAAAAGCTCTTTTTGAACTATAATTTGGGTTTCAGTTTATTGCTACTTGAAATGAACATTTTACTTAAAACTACTGGTTGTTTCTAATGTGATTTATTTTTTGCAAACAAATTAATAAAGTAACGATTTAGTTATAAAGCCAATAAATGTACAATATTTTTACTGAATTAAGCAAGCATCCCAAGACTTTCTGTGAGCACCGAGTACCTTAAGGTGACCAGCTTGCAACACACGGAATAAAGTGAGAGACGGCACAAAGCCGTTTGTATCACTGCGGCACATTTACAAACACATGATAAAACACAGATCACTTTAAAAGCACTGTCTAAGTAATAGATTAAAACCAAGTAAAACAGAAATAAGAGATCTGCGTGACATTTCAAAAAATAAGCATTAGAAACTGATTAGAGGCACCGATATACACAAAACACTAGTCATACATTCGGTTTGACAACCTGAAGTATTTTTTTTTGGGGGGGGCTGTACCTTTACTTGGAGCCCCCCTAACCAGGAAAACTGATGACTGCTTCACTTCCTCCACAAAGCAGGTAATTCGGCTGCCCTTGGCAGCTGCCTATTCTGATTACAGCTGGAGCCGGCCCCTGTTTTGGAGTATTCATGTTGGGAGGGGAGTCACGTCAAAGTCAACTGAATTAAAAGAAACGGACCTGCGTTGATCCACAGCTTGCCTGGACGGCAAAGTACCAGCGGCGTCCTACGGGGGCTCTACCGGGCAGGCAGGCTAAACGTGTGACGGAGACACAAAACCATCCACGCAGAATTATTACAAACGTGCTGAGCAATGGGTCTAACGACCACATGCTTAAAGGAGAAGTTCATAACATTTTATTTAGACATCAAATTCCGATTATATATTTTCCCACCTATACAAGCAACCTGGTGTTTTTGTATTATTATTTTAAATAACGGCAACTGATCAGCTTTGAATGTCCAGGTCATAAGTGGAAGCTTTACCAGGAAACAAGGAATGTTGGGGTGCTGAGGTACCGGCGAGACTTTTGAGTAAATCGTGAATCTGCTTCACAAGGTCCAGGTCTGTATTTATAAAAACAAAACCGAGAATCACACAGCTGCACAACGCACATGGCAAACATTAATTATTACATACAAAAGACAACCGTGGCTCTGAAATAGGTGGAGAGCTACTTACACTAAAATGTTTATTTATGGCCGTAAATCTCACATTTTCATACATATATTAAGTTAATTACTTGTCAGTCAACGCAACGACGGACGGACGAAAATGAGGCAGATCAAAGTTTACATGTTTTAGAGAATATTTACGTTATGAGAAATCATGCCGTTGGGTAGAAACGAGACAGATATCGTAAAGGCTATGTGTCTACTTCCAACGAGATGTACAACTGTACATTTAATTGCATAAAAATCAGACACAGAATTAGCCGGAGAAACTGATATCTTACCCTTGTCGACGGTATTGCAATCTCCCTTTTTCGTAAAATTAACCACAAGCACAAATCTATCCATTTTTCATTAGTGATATTTATTTGGTCAATATGAATCGAGGCGGCGAAACTTCACACAGACTGCAAAAAAAAACGAAATTGCCCGCTTTGTAGCCGCAGGAAGTTGTAATCCGTGACATCGGTCGGAAAATGGCAACGCCAAAATACGCTCGGTCGGAAAAATACTCAGATATAAACATCAGATATTATTGCTTGCTAGGGAATTTACCCATTGCATACACAAGATAAACGTAATTTTCAGTTTCTAAAGTACATTAAAGATATTTTACATATAAAGATTATTTTTACGGCTTTGCGTTACAACTGGAACTATTTTTTTTCTATATACGATATTGGCCGACCGATTTATGGTGTTGCACCGGGTTTGAGCAGGGGTGAAGCAATGTAATGTGATATTTTGGTTTACTGTTTTCTAGTATTTTGGTCATGTCTAGTTTTAGCAGATCTGCTCAGGTAAGACAGGTAGTATAATGTGTTTTGTGCGACTTCGAAATTGGTTGTTTAGTGCTTAGTTTGTAATGATAGGTAAAGGTCTGCTAAAAGCGTGTCTTAACTGGATGTATAAAATTGCGTACCTGAACAAAATATCAGCGTTT
The DNA here is from genome assembly GCA_026777985.1 of Mormyrops attenuatus. Taxonomy (NCBI): domain Eukaryota; kingdom Metazoa; phylum Chordata; class Actinopteri; order Osteoglossiformes; family Mormyridae; genus Mormyrops; species Mormyrops attenuatus. The sequence continues at coordinate 7,463,620 of JAODKC010000137.1, forward strand.
TTTGTTGAAGACATAAATATCCCTTTATTACCATAGCGTAAAATGTTAGTTCATATGATTAACCAACTCCTTTCCTAAGCGATTCATTTGCCCTGCTGTGCAGCTCAAGGTTAAGGAATCATTTAGGTATATAGACTTAAAGTACAGTCCCATGAAATGGGCCTATTTGTACATCTAGCTTCCTTTCTAATGTTTTTGTCCGGATGGCGTAAATTCAAAATAATTAGAAATAAAATTGTTCACGCGCTAGATGGTGAATGCTGATCATTGACAAACCGGCGGAAGTAACGCACCCCTCCCCCGTTTATGTTATATTTTCTGTCAGATCACACTGTCAATACAGCGGTAGAAGTAAAAAAAAAAATCAAAAATTTTATACCGGAAAAACAGGTAGAGTGGTATATTGCATTGCAAATAATTGGCACGTAATTTAATATTATTTCGGTGAAAGATTCGTAGCATCTATGTACGCAACCTTTCTCTCAGTGTGTCCAGTACGTGACTCTTTCTTGAAGTTGATATGTAATGGGCTACTACAATAATTCCGGCAACATTTGTCACTGGTCACCTTATTAACTTGAAAAAAATCTGTAGCTCTTTCGTATTGATTGCTGTGCACAACGTGATATTAGGGAATTCCTGAGAAATGCGTATAGTGTATCTAAAAATCATATCAAAGTGTACACCGGATATTCAGCAAAAGCACATGACGTTTGCTATGCGTGTTCCTCTAGTACCTGTAATAGTAATATATTTAATATTGTTTAGTTATAGCCCTGTCCAAAACAACCTAATAGATAAGAAGTACTGTTTAGGCAATGGCGTAGGAGAGAGTTTCATATTGGGGGGACACAACTTGCTAATTTAAATACAAAGGTCTGTTAATTGAGGGACGAATGAGGGAAAATTAAATATTGCAGGATACACATCTTCAACCCCCCCTCCCCCTTCTTGAGACCCTGGGTTTCGAGCTTGTCTTTTAACCCCAATATGCTCATATTGTGCTCACTAATATGCATTCTTTTGGGTGATTGGTCATTGTTGGTTTCCCTTAGCAATGGGCTACCTTTGCAAGATCGTGGTATTTAATAGACGCAAGAATGCAGCCTCCAGGAAAGATTGCAACCATGTGCTCAATCAGACTGCAGGGGAAACACAAGCCTATCTATCACGCATTGAGTAAGTATCCATTCATCCATTCATCTTCCAAATCTGCTTATTGTAGTGGGGACTGAGAAGCTACTTTAGCAAAATGTTGATTATGAGCACCAGGTGGCAGTGCAGCCTCGACATATCAGAAACAGAATTACTCAACCTCATGTTCGTTTGGGTACATCTGCAATTGAAGTGTGATGTTAAAAACACGAAAGCCTATATTTTTAGCTTGCTTTGAATGTTATAGTCAGTCTTATATACTATCTGCAATTCCATCTTGTTTACCTTAAAGAAACATGGGCTTCCTTTGGAATGGTCATAATTAATCAATTAAAGTCAGGATGAACAGACAGAATTTAAAGAAAAAAATAAACGGTTTTGGCTTCCACAAGAGGTACTTCCCTCAGGACTCTATATTGCTTGCTTTGTGCGGACAGGCATGGGGACTTTGTCACCTCTCGTTAAGGTGTCTGGTAGTGGACACCTGTTTGGCTGTGGATGATACTAGATCCTTTTAAGTTTTATTTGCAGTGCTCCTCAGAGCCCATGATTGCTGAGCTGCCTTTTGAAACACAATCATGCAGCCTGTCAGGGTCAATCTCTACAGCAGAATGGGCCATTATCGAGGCTGTGCATGGCTATTGGCTACGGAGCCGATCTGGCCAATCAAAGTAGACGGTCCCCGGCCCCAGGCAAGTGGGAACCTGCTGGAGCAGACCCATTCATCTCCGGGCTCACCTCTGTTTTTTGTTAGCTGTCAGTCTACCCTAACCCCCCCCGGCCTGTGAAAGCACCGTGTCCAGCAGCTTATTGTGCTCCCCGTAACCCGCCGTTCCGCTCTCCGCCTTATTTATTTATTTTATAAGATAGCTTCATGGTGATGGAGGGATGGCTGCATCTACCGGGAGGAAGTAAATTCCCATTTTTCATGTTTTCACCCCGAGGAAGGGGGGGTGAGGGAAAAGGTTAGCTGGCCTCGTGTCCCTTCCCTGTAGCCTTTAGTGAAAAGGTTATCTGGCCTCGTGTCCCTTCCCTGTAGCCTTTAGTGAAAAGGTTAGTTGGCCTCGTGTCCCTTCCCTGTAGCCTTTAGTGAAAAGGTTAGCTGGCCTCGTGTCCCTTCCCTGTAGCCTTTAGTAAAAAGGATAGCTGGCCTCGTGTCCCTTCCCTGTAGCCTTTAGTAAAAAGGTTAGTTGGCCTTGTGTCTCTTCCTTGTAGCCTTTAGTAAAAAGGAGAGTCAGTCTCATGCGCCTTCCCTGTAACCTTTTAGTGAAAAGGCCTGCTGTGAGCAGGATGAAATATCGACTCCTTTCATCATTTTTTTTCCATGAGGCTTGTTTGCAGCAGTTTCCAGCAGTAATGTCTGATCTGTTTTATGTTACTGGAAGCTGCCTTTGACTCTGAGTCCTTACGTTTTTCAAAGGGAGGGTCATCCCTCTCTATCTTTCAGAGCGTAACTGTTTAATTATAGCTCTGATAAACGACGATTTGTCAGGGACAAGATCTTCCATTCAACTGAAGGGAGATCGCCATCCCACTGGAATCATACAGTGGAAAATCTCTCCTGTGGACAGCCAATGGAACAGTTTTGTGCCCATAATCTAAAGTAGTGACCCACCTCTGTCAAGGTGACTGTGGCGACCATGTGGTCGTCATGAACACAAGACACATTGCCTTTTCCGGGAACAAGTGGGAGCAGAAGGTCTACTCGTCTCACACGGGGTAAGTGTTACCCCTCATCCCTCGTTCTGGAGTATCCAAATCATTGGTTAGCCATTTCAGGTCCCTCCAGTCGGCACTAGCCATTTCAGGTCCCTCCAGTCGGCACTAGCCATTTCAGGTCCCTCCAGTCGGCACTAGCCATTTCAGGTCCCTCCAGTCAGCATTCATTTTGGATAAATGTGTCTGCTAAATAAATGTTTATAAATCTTGATTAAACCCTTAAGGGTTCAGTGATTGGACTTGGACCTGGAGGCAGTGTGGGCTTAGCAAATAAGGCCTGCGATCAAAAGGTCACCAGTTACAATCTCAGGATCGAAAAAGAGATTTTACTGTTGGGCCCTTGAGCAAGGCCCTTATCCCCCAACTGCTCCATTGACTGTCTGACCTCATTGGATAAAAGTAACTGTTAAGTAAATGTAATGAGAAAATAAAATGATTTAAATGTAAAGCAAGGAAAAGGTCAGAGCCTGGTCTTTAAAGACGAGGAATGCCTGTGCTCTGTGTGTAATCTTAATCTTCCAGGACTCGTAATGGCTGTTAAGTTGTTACATTGGGCATGCATTAACCTGAGCCATGCTCTGCTCCATTTTGAAGATACCCAGGTGGATTCAAGCAAGTCACGGCAGTCCAGCTTCATCAGAAGGACCCCAGAGCGGTGAGTCGGACTCTGCCATCGATCACGGGGAAAATGGCCGCTCTGTGGGCATCCCGTCCTCCCGCAGGAATCCAGCTGGCAGCTGTTTTTTTTTTTGCTTCCTAATTCAGCTTGTGCTCCTTTTTAAGTGCTTGCAGTTCTATAGTGTGCCCTTAGGGAGCGCTCTGAACTAATTTCTCTGCGGCGTGTGTCAGATTTCCTAGGAGATTAGCAGAATTGCAGTTGTGGGGGGGCATTAAACCTTTGGCTATTTATATGGGCATGTTTCACAGAAATCTACATTCAAGTACAGGACAATTAAATTATTCATTGAGCATCCAGGAGCATCCAGTGAAATCATGAAAGATGAATTTTAGCTAGTGTCCCTCCCGTTCTACCTTCCCCTCTCCTCACGTGAAGTGTTGTTACGGTGTTTTTTTTCTATCATCAAACATGTGCTGCAGCTCTAATTAAATGGTCCTGCCTACCCATAATGCACCTCTCTCAAGGTGTCACTTGGCTAGTTTAGTAAAAACTTGCAACATGCATTTTTTTTTATTAGACTGCGAGCTAGTGTTCAGGTTTTTGTTCTCGCCCTAAATTACTCAGCTCAGCCAAGTGGGTGAGATTAATTTCCTGCCCTGGTCACATGATGGTGACCTAGAAGGGCAAGGATAACCCACAACAGAGCTCTCTTTTTTCAGGACACCACAAAAAAATAAGAGTCCATTGCTTTTTAAAGAGTGCTGCCTTAACGTAGAGTGTTAAATGATGACCAGTGAAAATCGTAATGCTCATTCTGTATATGGGTTAATAAAAATGTAGGTTTCTTTGGTCACCTCTCTCTTCCCAACCTCCCTGGAGGCCATTAATAAACCAACCCTTATATCAGCTTGTTGTAAATCAAGAAAAATACACGAGGGCTCTCAGGCGGAACATTTGGTTAAAATTCTTATACCAAAAGCAGAATGGTCCAAATGAAATGAAGATTCTGATTCTCTGCTGTGCTAATTTGCAAACTGTAATACTTAACCGTCATCTTTTCAAAGGTAATGCATTAGAAGTCAGGCATGGAGGGTATTAATCCGTCAGCTGTCTGCCCAGAGCAGGTTACCATATTCTGGGGCAATACTGTTCATCCTGTCAGTATGAAAAAGAAGTGCGTTGGTGACCTTCTCTGACACGGGTGGAGGGACGCGGCCTTGTGTTGGAAAATAAAATAAAAAAATTAACAGCTCGGCCGAGGACACGCGGTTATAAATTTAGCGGAGATTTTCCAGTTTTGACAGCGCAGAATCTCTGCGAGTATATTACACTCCAAAGGCTGAGTCATGCTTTGAGTATTCCATAGATTTTTCCAAACAAATTAGTTTGCGAGTAAATCCCCTGATTCTACCTCCTCACGTTGTCAGTGACAAGACAAGTAATCCAAATTAAATAATCAGAGTGTGGAACTCGAAGTCCTGTAGTCAGGCAGACCCCAATACGGTGATGTCATGCCCATTGGGGGTGTTAGCAGTAACAGAGGGCCAGAAAAGGTGTTTTTCGAAATCTGGCTCGGGTTCGAGCAGGTGTTTGTCAGTGATATATAAGTACGATTTGTGTGTGTGTGTGTGATTTTTTATAGGTCACTTCAGTGTATTAACCCACATAAACGAGATGGATGCCCGTCTTGGGCTGAGTTATTTCAGGAGATAAAGAATCCATCAGGGATAATTGTGCATAATCATCACACAGGGGTGCTGTTCCTCCCCTGTCCCAAACTGAATGATGGCTCCTCCAGATAGCTGATATTTGTCATCCCATCTCTTTGTCAAGAATAAGCAGTTGGAGTGAAGCAGATGAATGCATACATGCTCGGGGATGATTCTGGAAGGTTCCGTGCGGGAGCTGCTCTCCTCACAAGGACTTAATGTCTCACGCCAAGGATTTATTTATTTATTTTATTTTGAAGCATAAGTGTTCAGCTACAGTGGTTACAAAATGCAGCAGCATTTCACATTTATCGCGCTTGCGGTGCCTCTGCGAGACGTCGCAATAAACCACAAATCCGGAATGTTCCGTGGAATTACGGGACTGTTAGCCCCTGACAGTTAGCATAAAGGAGAAGGATTTAAAGGAAATTTGCCTCACTGTCAGCACAGCCACATGCACCCTGAACCCTTTGGACTGTTATTACAGCAGGGCCTGTCGTGGCTGGTTTGGGATGGGCACCAACATTTCACACAGAAGGAAAGCCGGATGACTAACAGAGAGACAGGATCTCCCGTCCCCCATGCCTGACTTACAGGTCCCCCTCTCCCTCCAGATCGTCAAGCTGGCCGTCTACGGGATGCTTCCCCGAAACCTACTGAGGAGAACCATGATGCAGAGGCTGCACCTCTTCCCCGACGACGTAAGAGCGCGTTGTGGCCGGACGGCTGTCCCGGCGCGTGCTGCGCAGCCTCTGCCCAGACACGGGGGGGGGGGGGGGGGGGGGGGGGGGGGGGGGGGGGGGGGGGGGGGGGGGGGGGGGGGGCCCGGGGGGCGCGGGGGGGGG
>JAODKC010000137.1:7472904-7487512 GCA_026777985.1 Mormyrops attenuatus
AACACCCCGCCCCCCCCGACCACTAGCACCTTTAACTGCATGACGAGGTCTCAGTGTAACACTCATCTACAGCGGAGCAGAGGGAGAGTGATCCGGCCCAAGGGATTCACAGTCCCTTTGAGCATAATTGAAATGGAAATGGCATCTTCATAAATATGTATTTACAGCTTGTATTTATATATAATATATTTTCTCCCCTGCGGCGTTGATGTGTGCGGCGCAACACAGCCGTTCGGAGCGAAGTGCCGTTTTTTCCACTCCTTTTAATGTGACGGGGCTCCCTGCCCGGCCCTGGCTACCCTGCCAGACTCTATCACCCTGAGATGGAGGGCCCCCTCAGCCCCGCATTCCAGCCCCCCCTGATTGATAGTCCCTCTGGGTCAGCACTTTGGCATCGTTGCAGGATCGTTTTTTCCCCAGGGGGTGAGGAGAAGGTGGCCTGCGGGACCTTACAGTGCCTGCAGTTGATACCTTAATGCAGGATGAACCGGTGCTATGTTGAAATCATGGTAATGTTTTTGTTTTCTGGGCAGGCCATCTATGTTTCCAAATTCCTGATAAGCGTACACGACACATCCCTCGTCCAGAATGATGCGTGCGGGGTGGCGAGTCAGGTGCCGGGCGGCGTCTTTGCCGGCCTGACTCCGCAGCTCGCCAGTGGTCACTCTGCTCCCAGTATGGCCACCGGGGCAGGAGAAATGTTGGAGCCGTACTGTCGCCCGATTGCTTTTAGGCTTCTCATAGCGATGGGTGGCAGCACTGTGGAAGCAGAACCGGGCAAGAGGGGCTTGTGCCATCCTCCTGTGCTTCTGTGGGACCAGTGTTAAACTGGGATGTGTCTGACTGTGCCTCTCTGTCTGTCTCTTTCCATCTGACTGTCTGTCTGTATCCGTGTCTGTCAGTATCTGTGTCTGTGTTTCACTATCTCTGTATCTGTCTCTCTCTCTGTCTCCCTCTCTCTCTCTCTGTCTGTCTGTTGAAATGTCAGACCCCACCAACATGGTTTCAGGGTGAGAATCCAAGGATTCCGCTATTACTGTGGGCGACCAGGGTCCCATTTGTTTGACTGCTTTTTACCGTTCTGTTTTACTTCTCGCTTTACCCCTCTCTCTGGTCCCCTTACACTCCATTCTTTTTATGTTGACACTCTGCTCCGTTTCCCCATAATCTTTGCAGTGAACTTGATGCCACGCTTACAGTTGGAATATGTATTTTTTTCATTTTTTTATTTCCCTGGAACGACAGAAATTGAAAGGGGGATAATTAATAGAAAATAGGTTCCACAGACAAAAAGTACCACAAAATGTTAGAGCCTGACTTTACAACGGAATAGATAATTTAAATTTTTACATGTATGTATATTTTTTAAAGGTCTGAAGTGCATTTTGGTTTTGGTGACGTTTTCCAGACACGCTGAGACCACACGTTAAAGCAGTGCTTCTTCCAGAGTTGGGAAAACAGGGATTTTTGCTGGAAACGACACGCCATGCTCACCGTCACATGGGTGGATCGCATCCTGAAAGGGGATGAAGTGCTGAACTCGCATTAAAAAAAAGATATGTAGGGTGGCTTAAAGCTGACAGTACTTAATAACCGATCCAAGCGATCTCACAGATTTAGCCAAAGTAGCATAATTCTACCTCAAACCCAAGATTTCCGAATAGTAGTCAAAGACGACAAGGAGCTAATTTCTTCTAATTTGTAATTTTCTCAAACGACCCCCAGCGACATGTGGAAGCTTTCACTCAAGGCTTTATTTTTTGAGCTGTTGCAGATGTGAGCCGGCCAGCACTCCAGGTCTTGGCAAACGTTTGCAGCGGGCCCCATCCTATCCACGTGTTTGCTAATCGCTTGCACCGCGCCGGTGGTGTCCCGTCCTTTTCTGTGGTTGTGAATCTTTTGCCCCCCAGCTGTGTGTATTACAGCTAGCTGTTAGTAACATTCGCGGTCTCTCACGGCTCACGCCACGTCGGCTTAATGTAAAATCTGTGAAGACTTCTGAGTTTATCTACTTCTCCCCACTGCCTGTTTCCTCAGCGTTGAGGTTAGCTATCGCTGAGATGCAGTCGTTTGCCGACTGAGTGCCACCAAGGACAAACCTGGTTGTTATGCTGGCAGGGGCCAATTTGTGTTTTCTTGGCCCCCATTCAAAAAGACACTTCAGCTCCCCACCCCCTGATTTTTCAAAAAAATTAAACAGCTAGCGATTAGAGTAAAAAAACATCTAGCTAGTGAAGCTAGATAGCCAGTTAGTAGAACATGCTACTTTAGGGTCTCCTAAACAATTAGACGTTTGTCGTTTAAACCAAGTAGTTGAAATTGAGTTGAAACGTGAGAAGATGGACAGGGTGGCAGGTTTTGGGTCTCTGTTATTCTCAGTCTTTTCACACACAGGGACAAAGTCTCAATTAGGTCCTTTAATTTCATGCTGAAAGATCTCACCTCTGGTACACTGTCGTCTCTAACAGATGCGGATTCTGCTTTTATCCTGAATCACTTAGCGAGTTCAGGAGCGACATCAAACCGCCCCAAGCTGCAAATCTGTTCTTCATTAAAAAATGAAAAGAAAATCTTTCTTTTCCCACAATTTTCATCACACAATGAGGGCTAAGGTGGGCGACAGAAACTTTTCATCGTGTGCGGAAGTCATTTCTGCTCATACACAGGGCACCATTGTGTCCAGCTGCTAAGTTATCGTTTGCGTTGACGTTCTGTTTCCGGTGCCAGACGCACTGGGAGCCCACAGGCTGCTGGGACGGAACCTTTTGTCCCGAACAGGAACCGTAGGGGTGTGTGCGGTGTGTCTGGGTGCGCCCCCTTATAGTAAAAGGTCACTGCTCATGGTGTGCCACACGCAGTTGCCAGCATTGTTTTTTTCTGCGTCTGTGGGGACCTGTGTTTGGCAAAGACACTTCAGTTATTGGGGGGCGGGGGCGTTCAGGGACATGGCAAAGCCAGCCACTAGGGAATCTCAGCAGAGAGCCATGTGTGTGTCCCTTAGGTTTGATACAGTGACGTCTGACAACGTTTCTGGGAAAACCTCTCCTGCGTTTGCTGACGTCCTGCGACTCCCTCCCCATGTGGGTATTTAAGCTTTGTCATATTCTTGTGAACGCACAAACGTTTCCCTGGTGGTAATATTGGGACAGTGGTTTGATGCTTGAAGCAGTTTCTGAGGTGCGAAAGAAGGCCGGGTTAGCCAGTCCCTGGAATAGTTAGGATTAAGGACCTAGGGATTTGAACCAGCAACCTTCTGATCACATGCACAGTGTCCTAATCTGCTGAACCACACAACTCCCCTCATTTTTACCTGAATTGGAGCTACTGGTTCTAACAAATAATTTTTTAAGTACTAGGATATTAAAGCTGGAATCATGCGACTGCAGAGATGGTATCAGGTTGTTAAAAATGGATTTTCTACTTGCTTGAGGTTTGCAGACAGTAACTCGTGTAATGTCTTTCAGTGTCTGATAATTTGAACCATTTTTAAAGGTCAGTAGCACATCACGTCCAACAGGCACAGACTTTATGCCTGGTATGTTAAAAGTGTGGTGTTTCTGCCTAATTTAAAGCATTGAATGTTCCCAGTTTGGTCAGGTTTGCCTGTGCTGCCGTGCATTGTGGGTAAGGTGATCCCTTTTCCATTTGTTCAGGCCTGAAGATTTCAGGATGAAATGATTTGTCCAGCTGACAGGGGGGACCACCACCGGGCAGCTGCATGTGGATGCCGCGCCCGGGGGGGTGGGCTCTGCCATACTCACGACTCCCCAGGACTGCTTCCAGATAACGCCTCGGCATCGCAGCTGCAGCTGAGCTCCGCCGTTCATTTTTCCGCCTGTGGCCATCCGGCTAAAACAGCAAGAGATGGACCGACCCGCGGTCGCATATTTCATCTGCCTGATTTTCAAAGTGTATTAAAGTTCCTTTTTTTGGCCCCCGCCTGTCACCACAGACCATTTTTGCCGTCTCCCCAGAAGTTTGATCTTGCCTGCGCTTCAGACTGTGCCACAGACTTAATTGAGATCAGATGCGTCAGTGAGACTTTTAAAATGCCAGTTTCTCCTTTTGAAGTTTGTTTGCGTTCTTAAAAAATTGTTTGCGGAGCGTCCCCTGCTTTAGTCGTTAGCCCTTGGTGAGTGAGCTGGGACAGCCCACGTGGACCGCAGCCCAGTCCACGTCTGAGACCAATGCAGTGAATACCCCCATATTTATGGTATGATCCAAGGTGGTACGCACACACACACCAGATGCTTTTATACAAAGCAGGGTCAACCAGTCCTAGCGAGGGGGTTTTAAGGGCCATGCTCAAGGTCTCAGCTGTACAATTATTCTGCTCATCCTGGGATTTGAATCTGCGATCTTCTAATCACCTTCTGGCACACATTCCTAACACACACAGCCATACACTGCCCCCATATTATATAAAAATTTGTTATTAAATTGAAAGTTTAGCGATGGCCCTCTTTCTCTTGTGTACTGTGAGTTTAGGTGTTATGGGAAGATATTATCGAATGACAGAAACAGTTGTGGTCATACCTCAGTTTTATTGGTTACAAAACATATGATAAAGTAAAAATAAATTACTTCCTCGGTCCGAAGGTGGAGAAATTCCGGCATCCCTTTCACACGTTGGGAAAACCAACCGTTCCACAGTGAAAAGTTCCCACAAGAAGGCAGGAAAACAGTTCCTCAGGGTCATGTGTCGCCTGCCCTGGCGACTTGCCTGCATCCACTCGACCACAGATGGTGCATGTTGTTCTTGGGACTTTTTAAGACTCAACATGTCACATTTGGACGCCATTTCTCTCAAATGCGTGGAGGACAAACACTAGGGTGTCAGGCTCTTTTTTTGTATTTAGCTGTTTTTATGAAATGAGTACATTTGGTTCTCAAAGTTTTACCATATTTTAAAGTACATTTAAAATGTGGCACCACAAATAACTTAAACTCTTTTGGCACCTTAAAAAAAGTACAAATTTACAGTGGGGTCTTGTATGAAGCTTTCCAAATAAATAAGCAGTTAGGAAATGCTGGAAGGTGAGTGGAACAAAAAAACGTTGAAAGACAGGATGAAGGAAAAGAGGTGAAGGATAAACTAGCAAACCGTGCCTGTGCAAATGCTCGTGGTGGTGCTGAAGATGGTCATTCTGGATGCTCGCAGCACATGAACAAACAGACCACAAGCCGGTTATGCTTCACGGTAAACCTTCCGGCTCACTCCCAGGTTACATGCAACACGCTCCGATATATTAAAGTGTGACGTCTCCCCATCGATTTACCCACTCGTCCCTTCCCCCCCCAAGGAAAGAAAAAAACATATACATAAAGATATCAGGCACTTTTGGGATTCGGTCTTGATAACAGCGCCCAAGACCCTGCAGAATGTGGTAGGGGGGTGGAGGAGAGTGAGGTTTCGTAATCGCACGGTGATTGTGGTGCCATCGGCAGATTCCAGCACATCAGCTGAAGGTATCTGACTCCTCTAGAGGCCGTGGCTGCTTGTGGTTTGTAGCCGTCTTCCTCCCGGACGTGCTCCTGGAGAAGCGTTGGATCCCGGGGGAATGCAGCTCGACGGCGGTGTCATCAGATGGGACGGAGGCGGGGTGGGCGGCGGCGGCACCTCTGGGCTGGTAGTAGTGAGCTGGCTCGCCGCCGTAGCCCTGGTAATCGTCTTCCTCTTCCTCACCATAATTGCCCTCAGGCTCATAGGTTTGGTAGGAGTTGGATGCCAATTGTACTACGGGAACATCGGGGTCAGACGAGCCACCATCATATCCACCGTTTAGCCGCCACCGCCAAGTATAGTCATTGGGTTAGCGTGACAAACAGAGCAGAGAGACAAAGGCACATTACTGACAACACTGGGCCAGCTGGGAGGCACAGGAGCAAACGGTCACATCTGGGATATTCACAGACATCGCCAAGGCAAAGCACCAGCCAAGCGCCAGGGGTTAGAGCGCTGAGCCGTAGTGGTGGCGGGAACAGCGATTAAGCTGCGATCAGGGCCGACGTCGCAGGTAAACAGAGCGCTAAAACACACATGCAACAGATACGGGCAGCTTGCTCGTGGCGGGTAAAGGAACACGAGTCAGCTGGGATGATGATGGGCAGCTAGAGGTGGCGGGGGCGGGAAATAAACGCTCCTCACTCAACCGCCACCCCGGCTAGAGTCTCTCTCTCTCCCTCGTGTTTTTGTCAGGGGCGAGACAGCGTGGGTGGCATACAGAATACGCTGCTCAGTAGTCATTCTCATAGTGCTGTGGGCCTTCAGATAGGACCAGCAACAGGGAGAGGAGCCCAAGACAGACAGGAAAGAAAGAAAGACAGCGATATGTCAGTAGGCAGAGTCAGGTCGGTACACTGCTCTACAATTACCACATCCGGACAAGCTGCCAGTCGCAGTTCTCCTGATGCTAACTGTGACTCCTACCTAAGACACAAAGCCCAGACTTTTCTAGAATTCTTCTAGCTCATTATTAACTTGTTAACTTGTTAATCGAGGAAGGCTACCGCCAACAGGTTTTGGCTGTTCATTTGCATTACAGGTAAAAGTTTACAGTATTCATATAAAGACACTCAGTCATTTCGTGGACTTCGGATACATATTTTGCATATTTTAATACACTGTTTATATTTTTCAAAATGCTAACTGGAATAACTTAAGGCTTTTAATATCGATTATCAATATCAATTATTGTTAATAGGATCAGCTATCCCTTAAAGCCATCTTTAATCCTGAAACAGCTACCTTTTTAATACAGAATACACAAACATTTTGGTTAATCAATCCCAAAAACGCCATCTGGAGGATATGAAGCTAATAGATTAAGTAAGAATATTTAGATCTTCTTGTCCAGAACATGGATAGCATCTCTGAAGTCCTGGTGTAGCTTGCAGCAGTACAAGTGTAATACCTACCTCAGCCATAGCACACTAGAATGTATAGATATTCCTAATGTATAGACTTTAGTGGCGCTGGAAAAGCTCATCTACTAGTCTGAGGTAATTTAAATGAAGAGTGAGTACAGAGGACTGAACGCTAGCCTACTGGCTAGTAAAAAAATGCATTTGGGGCTACTTTTTTAATGAAGTAGCACAGTTGCAAAAATTCTTCATTTCCCCTGGACAGAAATATTACCACTCCCAAGTGATATTTTACTGTGCCACTCAGCGCACTATGATGGCACAGCATGAGGAATTTCTTAATGTTATGCCATGCCATTGAAAAAAGACTGAAAGCTAGTGGAAGAAAGTTGAAAAAAATTATGCTTCAAAATGCATATCTACAACTGCACCTGCACCTAAATGTATTTTACAGTACCTGCAATTACAATCAGTGAAGGAATATATTGTAAAGCATTTTCAGAAATTCTCTATAAGATAATACATCTAGCTAGGGGGTGTGGTGTTTAGTTTCCCTGACTTTTCTTAGCCATCTAACAGGACTTTTCATCAGACAGCTAAGGTTTTAAGACCTCGCACTCCCCCCCAAACTTTGAGTGAAACAGGGAAAAAAAGAATGTCATGGAACTGCAAGTTTCAACATTAAAGAAGTCTGATAGCAATAAAAAGTATTTTATATGAACAATTACAGTTGTTTTCATAGCTTGAGAGTGCTGGGAAACAGCAGTTTTACAAGACGGTTGAGAGCTCAAGTCAAGCAGTGTTGCTAATATTCTTGAAAATCATTTTAAGGCAGACTGCTCACAGCCCCCTTGGTCCCTTTCAAGCATAACCTTATTTCACACCTATTTGACTGTTATCAGCTGGCCACCTTAAAGGGCATTCATGGTGTGAAAGGAAAATCCATTAACTACCAACGCAACAAGGAGGAGGGACCAGGTCAGATGCAGAGTTTTATGGCTACTGCCTGTTTCTGTTTATTTATGAGACGCTTTTGTCCAAAGCGACATACAGGTGAGGAAAATCTGGGATCAGTCAGTGGGGTCAGCCAGCATCCAGCGCCCCTGCAGCAGTTTGGGTTAAGGGCCTTGTTCAAGGGACCAATGCCGATGTGATTACTCTGCTGGTCATGGGACTGAATCCCACATCTGTCCGGACATAGGCATAGATTCCTATGCCAGTGAGATACACTCTGGCCATGTATGCCTGTTTAAATATAATCAGCCTGTGTTTGCGCCTGTGTCAGGCAAGTTTAAATATAATCAGCCTGTGTCAGGCATGTTTAAATATAATCAGCCTGTGTTTGCACCTGTGTCAGGCAGGTTTAAATATAATCAGCCTGTGTTTGTGCCTGTGTCAGGCATGTTTAAACAAAATCAGCCTGTGTTCACACCTGTTTCAAACATGAGAGTCATGTTTAAATATAATCAGCCTGTGTCAGATATGTGAGTCATGTTTAAATATAATCAGCCTGTGTCAGACCTGTGAGTCATGTTCAGCCTGTGTTTGCACCTGTGTCAGGCATGTTTAAATAAAATCACCCTGTGTTCACACCTGTTTCAAACATGTGAGTCATGTTTAAATATAATCAGCCTGTGTCAGACATGTGAGTCATGTTTAAATATAATCAGCCTGTGTCAGACCTGTGAGTCATGTTTAAATATAATCAACCTGTGTTCACACTAAGGTCAGACATGTAAGTTGTGTTTAAATATAATCAGCCTGTGTTTGCGTTTGTGTCAGAGCCCAGACATGCATTTGCGTTACAAGCAGGGAATAATTACCGCCGATGTTGTAACCAAGGCAGGAGTTCTGGTCGCAGTACCCAGGCGGACCGGCAGGACCAGTAGGACCCGGCATGCCTGGCCGGCCCTGAGTTCCTGGGTTACCAGGTCTTCCAACAGGGCCCTGGCTCCCCAGTCTCCCTTCTCCTGGGGGTCCTGGGGGGTTTGGAGGGGGGTAACATTATCAAAATCAAAAACAAGGGTCAGATCGTTACCATGACCAAACTGCACAGACACTAACATTACTAACCCCTTATTCACTGACTCGGTTGTCATGTATGAGCTACGCAATACAACACATTAGCCATTTGTACAGCTGGGCGTTTTACTGAAGCTTTTCAGGTTAGCTTGGACATGAAATGCTGCTCTGCCGGGGTTCCTGTCCAGAGGGCTCAGCTTGCTGTCTGACTGCCTAATGGCAGCATCAAGATCATCCGGGCAATCAAGATCATCCGGGCAATCAAGGTCATCCGGTCAATCAAGATCATCCGGGCTATCAAGGTCATTTTACTGCTCTGCCTCTGAACAGGCATCTGATGTGTGTTTTTAGTTATTTTTAAAATTAATAATGCATAATGACAGATCAGTGGTCTGAGCTAGACGGGTCTAAAAAAGGAAATTAAGGGCTTTGGTAAACACCAGCTTATCTAAAGAAGAAATGTAAATAACCATGGCAGCATTCTGTGTGCTGAGCAAATACTTATATAGCATGTCTAGTGAAACATGTGCAAACGTAAATGCTTCTGCTTCATTATTATTATTATTATTATTATTATTATTTGTGGGAATGACTGGGTTCTTGGAGACTTGGAGGCTCAAAATGACCATAGCAGATCCCTAGATTAGTGGTTCTCCAACCCCTCATTGAACATTCCAAGCTATTTGACATTTGAGTCCTATTGAACCAGAAGATCATTTACTAATCAAGTAATGGTCATGGGCGTAACTGCTTGAACCACTGGTCTAGACCAGTGAATATGTCACATGGAATGCATCAGTCCGTCCATTGATTGTTATTCAGCTTCTCTTGGTGCCATCAAGCTTCGTAGGACAGCCCAGAACTCCCTTTGCCAAACTCTGATTCCCGTTCCTCCAAAGGGTTACTCATGCACAGCTGGGAGGTGTAAATATTTCAAGCTTGTCTTGAATGTGCTCCGAAGGAACAGCTCCAGCGGATGCAGACCAGGGGCATATCCTTAAAGAGTGCCCAAACCACCTTGGCTCACTCATAACATCATGGGAAATCGATCTGCTGCTGGCCTCCCTTTTTTAGGAAATGATGCTTGGCCTCCACCCACTAGGGGGCCTCACTCTCCCAAGACCCTTGCTTTCAGAAAACAAATACAGGCACGGCACATCTGCTTTACAGAACAACCCCAGAGTGAACTAATCGCTAGGCTGCAGCTTTGCACCACGCATTACAACAGTTGCATTTCAGTGGACGACAAGAAAATGAAATTTTCACATACAAGACTGCGAAGTGGTTGTATTTTTCTTCTTTAGGATATCCATGTTATCTTCAGCTTCCATTGAGTCATCTATCACGTCCCACAATCCTTACATGTTGCCTTGTTTAGTACTTTAGTAGTAATGCCTTTTCTTCTCACCGTCAAGGAAAATTTCGTCAGCAAGTATTGATTTAACTGCAATCAACTGCAGTGCCCTGCACTGACATTTTGGAAGATCAATACTACAGCGTTAGGGCGAAAAATCGATGCGAAATGATGAGTTTTACTGAAAACATTATTTTCATATCTGCTTCATATTCTAGACGTGAATCCAGCAGCTGCTAAATCAAAACATCAAAAAAATGTTCTGTTCATTCCCAAGACCCACCATTAAATGATTTCCAGATTTTCCATTTTCAGAAAACACTCAATAAACAAAAGTCCCAGTGTGTATTAAAACAAGCCCAGTACAGATGTCTCTGATTTTGCCTAGTAGCTGTGATACTATGCTAAACATAATAAAATGCACAGACGGCGGCCCATTATGGAACCCCTCCCCTGCGCTGGAACTGCCGGGCATGGCTGCATGGTGCGGAGAGGCGTGGTTCTCACCTGGGGGGCCCTGAAGCCCTCTGGGGCCTTGACTCCCTATTCCTGGACTGCCCTTCTCGCCCTTCTCCCCTGGTAAACCTGTCCAGAGACACAGGGATATTGGCTGAGACCTGCTTTGTTCCTGCAAGCCCTGATTTCATTCCACTTTCACACTGTACTTATGAACAACGTCCAAGGGTCATAGTTTAATGCGTGAAACACATTATATCAAATGAATGGGAAGAAAATTTATGATCTTTGAAATGGTCAACTAATACACTTTGGACTTGGGAGAAGCCAGGATAGATTGAGCAATCAGTCACTCTGTCTCTCTATCTATCTATCTATCTATCTATCTATCTATCTATCTATCTATCTATCTGCCTGCCTGCCTGTCTGTCTGTCTACATTTCTATCATTACTACATGCAACACATCATTCAGCGTTTAACCCACTGGCCATTATCCAATTTTCCCACTCTCACATCTCCACGAGTGCTCAGATACACCACTCCAGCTCTCTCTGGCTGCTCTTCATCTCTCCTCCGTGAAAATAACAGATAATAAACCCTCCCGGCCAGTGAAAATCCTCAACGGCACCATCTCGAAATGACCATGATTCTGGAGGCACCAAGCCGTGAAACACTCAGCCCCCATAAACGAGGCACCGAAATCATCTCTTTCTTCGCTCCATCAGTCGAAACTGCATCTGCGATGTTTGGTGCTAATGCCGCTTCCTTGGGTTAAGCTGACAGGGAGGCTAAACAGCCCAAATGTGTATCTATCTAGTGGGTTTCATCAGCACCAGAAAGACCTCTGACGCAGAAACACAGTGCAGCATCAGAGACTTTATTAAAGCTGTTACTCCTGGCTTGATGCATTGTAACAAATACTCTTATCTGCAACGGTGTAAAACATCACAAGATTTGACTTGATATGACTGGCAAACCGCAAACAGAGGATATCAGGAGTGTGAATGCCATCTGTGTTTGTTCTCCACATGACTTCACATGTCTATGTCTGACATACTTCAGGAACCCTGGTGCTAATCGTATATATATATGCCTATTACTGCAGACAGCAGCGAATACAGAAAGCCACACATATTGAGACCATGCTGTTTATCTGGATGCCCTGAGCTGCCTTCAATCTACCTTTATGTGTAGAAAGCCATCAGGGGCCTTTGCTGTAACTTCTGCTTTTTATATTCTTAATTGCGTCAGGGTCGGTGCCTTCCGATCCCTCCCTTCGTGACCTTTCCCCATTTGGTCAGCAGACATTGCTGGTCATTCTGCCTTTCCCCTTTCTGTTCTTCGATCCTCGTGTGTTTGCCCTGCTCCCCAGTCTGCCATGTACTGTAGCTCAGTGGGCTGAGAGTGCACCAAATACTACAAAGCTCTTAGTCATAGGTTTGAGGCTAGTTTCATCTGTTTATTTGTAATTAATGGATATCTGTTGTCCTGTGTTTTTCTATCTGTCTCCCTTGAAAGACTGCCCTGCTTGTATTCTGTTCTGGTTTTGTATTTCTGTTCTATGTGTATTATCTTAGTGGTGTGTTCCCAGTTAATGTTTATTTCACATAGTTTTGATGTTTGATTAGTTCCTTCTTTTCTGTACTTGTTAATTTGTTTCACCTGTTGCTTGTTTGTTGCCCTGTGCCACTGATTGGTTAATTGTGTGATGTTCCACACCTGCCCCTCTCATTAATCCGGTTGCCTATTGTATCAAAGTGCTTGCTCTCACTCAGTTCTTCAGTTTGTCATTGTTCATGTTACTGTGCGTTAGGCATGGGCATAAGTTACGGGGGGTATGTGGGGGTTGTAGCCCCCCCAATAAATCAAAACCAGCTAATACAACCCCCCAAATAATCATGTTTCCCCCATAATGGGTGGAGACCTCAATCCCCCCCAATGTTCCAGCTAAAGCTACGCCCTTGGTGTTAGGAGTTCTGTTTGTTTCTTAGTCCTGCTCCCTATTTTGCTCTGTTCCCTGGTATTATTATTTTATGGTTTCTTTAGTTGTTTCTTATTTTTCCCTGTTAGTTGTGACCCCTCGCGGTCCCTTTAATTTGTGCCTTTCCCTGGTGTGTCCTGTTTAATTCAATCAACCCTTGTTTGTCTTGGAACTGCAAGTGGATCATCATCTTTTTCCTGCCTGCGCCATGTCGTGCCATGACAGATTGTTTGTAGGACTTTATGGTACTTTTGGCAAATGTAGCATAGGTGATTAGTTTGTACATAGCTACACAAAGACATGGCTTGGGCCATTCTTTCTACTGAATGCCCCCCCCCTCCCCCACAAAATCAAAGTAACCATTATCCACACTCATGGGCACCCTAGTATTTGGGCCCCTGAAAATCTACCCCTTACTCCCCCTTATGGGAGGCCCTGACTATACCCCATCTGTCTGAGAGATCCTACCTCTCTCTCCTGGTTGACCATTTTGCCCGTTGCTCCCAGGGAACCCAGGTCTGCCAGAAGGACCCTGTTCACCCTGGGGGCCTGGGGGGCCTCTCCGGCCTGGCTCACCAGGGGGTCCCGGAATGGCACGGACCGAGATGGCCTGGCTGGGAATGTGGTTGAGAGCGGAGGTGTAGCGTGCCATGTGACCTGTAGGGGGCATGACACTGAGCTGGTCAGTGAGCCATTTAAAACAGCCCAGGGCTCCTAAAAGATGGGATGGCTCATATTTGTATTTGTGCTGAAAAAAAAGAAAAAAGGATGTTTACTGAAAATAATGCTATTTATTGAAGACAGGTCCCTGAGGTATTATGTAATGAGACAGCATTTAAACATTCTCAGTGTGAGAAAAGACACATCGGAAGCAGGCCGCAACTCACTCTGAATCAGCTGCTCACAGACCTGCCGTGCGATCGACCGAACAACAGCCTGAGACTGCATGTCACCCTGTAAAACACACATGACCAGAATGAGCCAGCCCCAATCAGACAGAACTGGGCCGAACTGGATTCAACAAACTGCCAGCCTTCGAAACTATGGCCAAACAACAGTTTTGTGCATTTTACAGGCACTTCAGTATAGAATCCTATAAATAAGGTGCTTCTATCTGGAAACCTTGGGAAGGTATCCCTTTAACAACAGGGTCGAACTTTACCTGCAAGGCACCCCCTACTGGGCTACAAGCTGTCGCACCTGCAATAGCATGAGTGCTGCAGCAGCTAAGGAAAGCGCCGTGGGACAATAAGCTCAGGAACGCTGCCGTGAGTCCAGCGGCAATTTTACTCAGGGAGCATATCAGTCTGTTGCTTAATCCCTTTGATGGTGAGCGCCTATTACCGGAGAAAATGAGATTCCAAATGACAGTAAATTGCTGATTCTCGGCTCTGACTAACTAGCGGCACCATTCGGCAAAACGCCGGACTTACCCGGTCCCCCTTTTCACCTTTAGTGCCAGCAGGACCCTGGAAGCAAGAAGAAAATTGCATCAGTATCATAAGTAATGAAGTGTGAGATGGTGTTTATAAATCGTTCATATGAATTACACCTGTTAGGAATGGAGAGGGGAAAAGCAACATCGATCTTCAGAAAGGGTCACCAGGAAGCAATGGGCTCAGGGAAATCTGTGTTCCTTTAAGGAAGTGAGTTTATCGTCCTGCTGTCTGGGATGTTGTGCTGGATGGCCCGGGATCAGTGTATAAACTAAACGGGTGTCTGTGACTGAGCCCCGTCGCGAGGCGGACTGTAAACAAACACCACATACAGCTGTCTGACAGCATCTGGAACGGAGGAAGCTAAGAGGCGTCATCCCGAGGAGAATCAGGTCCACTGTAAGATGGACGTGTCTTGAGTGAGGAGCTTTTGCTGTTGCCACCCCAACAACCCCCCCCCCCCCCCCCCCCACCCCCACGAGGGGGCCCCCCAA
>JAODKC010000137.1:7518095-7543009 GCA_026777985.1 Mormyrops attenuatus
AAAAAGTCGCGCCCCCCCCCCCCCCCATGATTCAAAAACAAAATAAATAGCTAGCAAGCAGAGTCAGAAGATCATAGATAGCTAGCTGGTTAGCAGAACATGCTGTTTCAGCGTCTCCTACATGAGGAATGCGTCAATATAATCTTTAGCGGAGTGACTGTTTATGGTCAACAGGGGGGCGCCAAACCTCAGGAGCCCGATGCAAATGTGCGGTTGCATGATGGCCAGCACCAGCTTCAATTTGTGTCAAAACAAGGGGATCATTCCGGCTTCAAACAGAACTTTGTACAGATCGTAAACACGTTTTTTTCAATGCAGTAATTTAGCATGGACTAGACAAGCGGGACGCTGGGGCTTACGTGTTTTGTCCATGGTGGTCACTGCAGGACCCTCCATGCCCTGATACTGGGCATAGACGCTGATCTTGTACGGGGTGTCGGGAGACAGGCCTTGGAAGCAGCGTCCAGAACCTCCTCCCCCGAGGCTCACTTCCTGCTTTTGTCCGTCTGCAGTCAGACAAGATGGAAGTCAGCCATCGTCAAAGGGACACCCTGAAGATGAGAATATTCCATCGAGTGCTCTCGTCCGCTCTTCCCCAAGGTCTTTAGCTTCTCGGCATAATCCGTGAAATTGAGAACAAACTGAGCCATTGTTCCTCTCACCGGCCTGAGATGGACTGAGGACCAGACTTAGAGACACAGGGCATCTCAGGAACAATGTACAAGGTCTGAATTGACAGAGTTATTCACATGCAAACCAGACATTTTAATTACGCCCAGTAACGCTTTTCTGCATGAGGACTGGTCTGGATCCAATGCCTGTGCATCAGATAGTGATATAGCAGATAAGAACCCAAGCAAAGGCAACTTCCGATCAACTCCACAGATAACAGTAATCGGACCTCATCAATATCCTCCTGACCTAGAACATAACAAACCCACAGCACATTAAAAACATTCTCTCTAAAAAAATGATGCAAGCGTGTCCCATTAAACAAGCCGTCCCATCTGAGTTTTACACAGACTACGCAACCCTTCGAAAATCCGAAGACCTCCTGTGTGACTCCAGGCAGAATGCTACGGTGGATCCTTCCATGGAGGAAATTTTCTGTGTTCCTCTCTCCTTTTGTTTTGCAATCACCTCCTTGGGATTCTCCTACTTCTGGCATTCTGGTATGGTGTACCCTGTACCCCGAGAGCTACGTTCCCTTCATCTAAGTTTAATACATGGCTCTGCTTGAGTGTAATGCTGCCAAGGTTCTACACAGATAACAGGTTATTTCAATTGAAAAAGTGTGAATATATACATATGCATAACATATCTATTTCTGAGATCTGGAGGAAAATCGAGAAGAGGACTTTCTTTTATTACACATGTGAAAGTGTCACCCCAAACAGTGCCAGAACTTTACTAGTTTCTCTCTGGACACTCTACAGACAGTCTCTGGAAGCCATTAAAATGAGTCACTGAGAACACTCGTTTAACTTTTAATGGATCTCTCACAATAAAAATACGGACCACGGCGCTTTTCATTAACAGCATAAAACACGCTGACTGACGGTGACACCGTCGCTGTCCGTCAGGGGGGCGATTTAACGGACGCATTATTTTTTCATGAGGTAGTAAAGTTTTAACACTCCAGCAAAAGGTATCATTGCATTCAAGTAAAGACTGACTATATGTGACTGATTTTAATTGTGTCCCCAATTTAACTTTCAATCGATTAAAGCCATGCATGATAAAGAAAGTTAGTGACTTTTACTGAAAGTCTTGTTTCCACTAGGCATTCACATTAATCAGATTTATTATAATTGTGCTTTTATCTCTTTAAAATTAATTTCAACTTGTCACTATTTCAGATCTTTTCAAATGTCCTGTACTGCTTTTCCCAGTATTATCACGGTATGATGTATGATAAATTTGTGAACTGTTGCCATCTTCACTCCCCATTCCTGACTAAAAGTTACAATAGTTGATAGCAAAAAAAATTGACACTATTTCAAAAAAGACTAAGACGTCTGATCTCATCTGGCAGTTTGGTCTTCGTCAGACGTCAGTTTGCTTTTGTTAACAAACAGGGAGTGTACTGGAAAGAGAAATGGCACCTCAACACTGCAGAGAGTAAGGATAAGTCAGGAATGAGTGAGTCACAGCCAGGAGCTACTTACTGTGCAGGGACTCGATGACCACCCTGTAGAGAGAGGCGTGCTGGAGGGGGCGCCACTGAGCACACATGCTGGTGCTCTGTGTTTGGTAGGTGTTCAGGTTTGTCACTCCCAGATGCACTGTGTGATAAGGGGACAAGGAAATACACACATGAACGGGGTTACGACGGGGTTACCCCACCAGGTTGGAGCTGGGGCATAAGCTTCAACGTCTGCTGGTAGACATGTATAGGGAGGAATCACACGTTCCTGGGGGAAGGTTCCAGTTTCGGACCAGTGGGGGGAGGCTTCATTTTATATTCAGCAGGAATGCAGTAACGTACACAGCTAAAACATGTCTTTAATTACAAAAACGGAGAATCGGTTTGTAAAACGGTGTGGATATCTTTGCTGATATCGAATACGACATAATTTAAAACAAAGAGGAATAGGAACAAACTCAACAGTAAAAAACGGGCATCTACTATTTACAAGATTAATTTGTCCAAGACAACATATACTTTGCTGGCCATGGGTCTTGAATCAACAGCCTTCCGGTCACTGGCACTAATCTGCTGAGCTACACAGCACTGCAACAACTGATTGCCTAATAAAAAAAAAATTCTTGTAGAAATTTGTTACATTTCTGCATGGGAGAATCGGTAGTAATTAAATAGCAAAAACACTCTTCTGCAGACTTCAGTAAAAACGAAATACAACATACAGGTACAATTTAAGCAAAATCAATTCTGGTGAGGATACGTCCAATGAAATTACTAATCCACAGTATTTTCTTTACTATTAAATGTGCTGTATATACAGCTTGGATTCTGTACCTCAAGTTTATTTTGTCAGGAAGAAAAAAGTAATTAAATCAGACATTCTGTGTATTTGTCCTGCTAGAAAAACCTACAGTCATTTAATCCGATCTATACTGTGTAGGATCCTATTGAAGAAACAGCAGCGGGCAAACAGCTAAATGAACACTCTAGTGGGTGGGGTGGGGGGGCTGAGAGGCTGGGAGGGTCAGGTGACTGAAGCTTTGTGCTGATTGGTTCCACACGTCCCTCCTGCCCAAAAGGATTATTTTTTGCAGTGTTCTGGTTTATTTCTCCTGGTAACCCTTCGTTGCAGGTTAGATTGACTAGTTTTCTGCACTTCCGTTCGCAATCCTGTCCAGGTCCCCCTTCCCGCCCCTGTCCATAAATAAATGACACTTCCCTGCATAGCCCCTGTACTGTGTGGTTCCATTAATTTTCCTGGTAAGAGGGACTCTTACAAATACAGTCAAACCGAGGAGACTTATCTGAAACCGTATTGTGTAACTCTTAAATTCAAGCCCTTAAACTAGAAGGACATAGCATGTGGTCAGCAAGGCCGTGGTTTAGCAGCACATAACGAGTCAACAAGGCCCTTCAGTAGACGTTCTCCTTGAAGAACAAGATGGAGAACACGCAGGAGCATATGGCGGAATGAGGCGGCTTATCTTAATCCTGCCAGTACTCCTGAATAATGCATGTGACTGCTGGCGCCCTTCAGTAGCCCGCGCTATTAAAAATGCATGCGTTCACGTACCTGGGCGCACAACTGCGAGGGGGCTACATTTATTATTTTACTGAATTATTCAAATTGGACTGACGCACAAAGTGGACGAGAGTTGCGTGAGACAGAGCGGGGATACAGGTGTAAGGAGCGCGTTAATGTAACACGTGGAACAAGAGCCGAAAAATTAATAAATAGAAATTTCACGGCTGAAGATGTAATATATCGTTATCCGTATCAGAATCGTGTTTCTGCTCCCCCTGTAATAACGGCTTGTCTGGAGAGATAAAGATTTGCCGCCCGCACTGGGTGCCTGTCCGCCGCACCGTCCGGGGACGCGCTCCCGGAAAGCCCCGGTTATCTGACTTCACCCTGATGAAAACGCCTCACTCATTTTGAGCGGTGTGTCGGTGGAGGTTTTAGCAAAGAAAAACAGTCTGACCCCCTTTTTATATAATAAAGGCGCCAGAGTCGTTTACTTAGCGATTTTCCTGATAATATCTGATTTATATGCTGAAATAATGCGACTCTTTCGATACGACAGGATACCAGCTCTTTCTCCGCATCGTTAGTCATTTTGTATATTAATCCCTAGTTTGCGTAAATAAGTGTGAATAAATTAATTATATGCAGCTGTCCAGAAGAAGCAGCCCAGCTTTGCTGCCAGTGGGGTGTGAGCTGTGTAAAGCTGTCTCACAGGAGGAAACCTTAAGAGACCCCATGCGAGGTGCGGCTGTTTGCCACAGTAGCTCGTAAAATAGTGGCTTTGACGCTCATGGGACAGTAAATGCATTAAATGAGTCATTTTACTAGCATTGTGTCCTTAAAAAATCCCCACTCTTAAGTGCTGACACAACAGAGAACACAGAATACACTGAAAATATGTATTTATCTTTTATGAGCATGTGTAACAAATGTATACTGATATATGCATACTACTGCGAGTCAGCACTATGGCCCTCTATGTGCAGAGTCAAAGTTTTCCCCCCTCCTCTTGTGAGTTAGATGAACTGGTGTCTCCAAATTGCTCAACATGCAGGATTGCGAACCAGGCTTTCCTCAGCCTTGAACCTTGGAAAAGGGAACTAGGGATGAATTAATCATATTTTATGATATATGGATCAATACAACCACATACCGTATGTTTGTCCATGGAAAGAAGATGAAAACCAATTTCCACTACGCTAAATGAAAGATGGTGTGAATGGACACATACGCTTTGTAAATCACGGTAGAGATGTCGCCGGCCTTACGTGTCTTGGCTTTGCCAGTGAGTGCGATACTGGCGCCTGTCCTGTAGGTGGCGATGACCTTGACACTGTATTCGGTGTCACTCCGCAGGTTCATGATGACGAGAGTGTTGACGTCGTCCCCAATGAAGGTCTCCAGGGCTGGTCCCGGGACTGCGGAGAGCGGACAGTCTCTGGGCATAAATTCACTGGAAGCAGCTTGTTTTTGATTGTGATTGATTACAGGGGGAAAGTATCTCGAGGCAAAGAGAATAAGGGAGGAACTGTGCAGGACATTGGTAGAGAAATCACACAGGCCATCTCATCCCCAGAACCAGAGTGCTTACAGTGACTTAAAAGGGGGATTCCCTCTTCAAGTTCATCAGCTAATGATGTCCTGCTTACCCAAAGCAAATCATTATTCCACATGACAGGAAGAGAAATGACTCATTGTCTTCCCTGAACGATCTGACAGTCTATAACATCATCAGCAGATCTTTACACTCCCAGAGTAAGGACAGTAAAATGTATGAACCCTGCCCGTCATCAGTAATTCACCATTTATCACAATGACAAAACGCTTACCTCGTTCACCGCTGACTGCATTCCGGTGAACTGCATTCCTTCTTTATGATAGTTGCAATTAAGAAGGCATTCATATGTCGGAGACAAAACTTAAGTGGACAAAAGCAGCCGATGTCTTGTGCAAATGCTTATAGACCAATTACACCAAACTTAGGAAACTGCTCAATCGAAATGCCCTTTTACAGTGATTTACAGGGTGTCCCCATTTTACGACGCAGTTAATGGAACATTTGTTTCTCTAGAAACCCTAAAGGTGCAACATCTCTCCCAGATGGCCCTCTTTCCGACCACAGGTTCTGCCAAATGTCTGACTGGTAATGGAGACCCAACTGTCGAACCACCTCGGTGTATTCCGTTTGCTGCTGTGAATGCGATTTCTTGTACTCTCTCCTTCCCACTCGCCCAGTGTTTCCTCCGGGACCCATACTCACTGGAGATGGGCTGGTAAATGACCCGGTAGCCTGTGGTGGGGGACGAAGGCGGGTGCCAAGTGACACGGAAGCGGTTGTACAATTCCTCAGACACTCTCAGGTTTGTGGGTGCAGCGAGGGGCACTGCAAGTAAACAAACACAAAGTTCACGTGGGGTGGGGGACGACACTTGATTTCTTGCATCGCTTCCTGTGTGCAGCCGGGTGGGTTTATAATCTAAGCACTTGGCTGTGAGAAGCGTGTTCTTTGGTCAGCAAGAGCCAACTATATATAACAGCCGATGACGCATATATATTCGAAATTCATGAAGACCCGTGATGGACTTATTTGTTATTGAAGCTCAGCATTGTGCTGCATTTTGTTTGGAATTGCGGGACAAACTGTCAGCCGCTTGTCTTTCCTAAGAATGTGAATTATCCTCCCAGTGACATTTAAATCATTACTCGAAAGAGCAGAAAAGACCCAAATCGGTATTCTGAGGTAATGCTTTAAAGAGTGGTGCGTGTAATCAATTACGACAGAGGTAAAAAAAAGCAGTTTCACAGGCTTATTACTGGCCGGAGGGAGACTGCTGTTATGAGGGGCTTCCATCATCCTTATTAATGGACAAAATCGATAGTTGTCTCCCTGCCTGTTCACATTTACCATGTCAGCAGTGCAAGCTCAGCGAAAAGCCACCACTTGCGTCAAGTAACCCCAGGACTTACATCGGCCCACGATAGTGATTATCGGCGAAGCGGGGAATGGTTTACTTTAGGGATGGGCCAGGGAATGTAAACACAATGTAGTGTGCCCGTGTGTTTAGTGTGCGCAGCTGCTGGAGCCGAGAAGATCCGCTTACACGTGTGGCCCACGGAGGATGCGCTGGTCCCATCTCCGGCAGCGTAGATGGGCGTGACGGTCACCTTGTACTCTGTGTCTGGCCCCAGGTGTTCCAGGATGACGCTGTTCTCTTGGCCGGACACAAACACCTTAATTTAAAAGAATAAAACATGATATATGACATATATGATCCAATAATCACGACTCACTGTCCTCACTTCGGACCAGTTTGCATGATGTTGCCGCTCACTGGGAGGGTTAATGGGAGCAGTGGTCCCCCGATCTGTTTCTGATCTCCCTCCCTGCCCATTAATAATACCCTACAGTACCAATCTAATCATCTAGGCCGCTGTTTAAAGGATCTCTGTTTGACCGGTGGCTAAACTCACATGTCCCTTCTGTTCCTCTTGGGCATCCCCAGCGGAAGGAAATCACCAGTCCTCTTAGTTCTGAGACAACATCGCTCGGCCGGAATGACAGCACGGCAATGCGAAATTTGCCGACATGACCGAATTAGTAGGCCGCAATTTGTCAGAGATGTTTTCCTTCGGCATGATTAAGCGCGACAACAACAACAGATAATGAGCAAGCGGACAATAAAACGTGTTCCGTGGAAGATAAATAATGAGCTATACCGTGCTTAAGAGCGCCCACGTTTTTTACATTGTCACGCGGAGATTAGCCAGATGCTAGCAAATGTACCGCCGGGGAGTGCAGTGTGGCTCAGTGGGTTGTCCCTGCAGAATGATGCCGCCGTTGGGCCCTTGAGCGAGAGCTCTCACCCCCAGTTGCTCCAGGTACTGGTTGACCCTGCTTTCTCAAATGTACTTCACTTTGGAAAAACATATCTGCTCTACAAATAAAATGTTTTTTATACTTTATAGCTAAAAAGCACTGCAGTTACAATTACTGTTCATAATGGTCATAATGAGGGTCATAATGGTCTCATATGACCACCCGCAAAGTACTTAGATTGATGTGGATGTAACTCGAGCCTGTAAGCCTGTATCAATGCTGCTATAGCACACTTTCTGGAGAGAGGATCGCTAGTTTTACGCACTATGGATCACGACGCACTTGCACAGGCTTTCGGAGCGCTGTGTGTCTCTGTGCTTGCCAGGACGCGCTCTTTAAAATTAACGTTTGACCCTTTGGCGAAAGACCACTGTCGCTTCGGGGCTCCAAGCGTAAAATGGACACCATGTTTAGTAACACAGAAGTCAACAAGAAAGTTCTACAACTTTCTATCTTTCCAAGATCTTTGGAAGAAAAATCATCTTCGTGACAACCAAAATAGCTTCTGGCTGCAGATAACACAGTCGTGATTAAACGTCAGGTGCAAGGGCAGTGAGTTGGACTTTCTCATGAAAACAGTGTCCATTGCAAGATATCTTCTCTGATCTCGATAAGGATGTCAATGGTGGCTCAGGCTGAGCACTGACGTATCCACTGAGCCCAACACGGGGGAGGGGGTATCAGCGCCTAACACTTACAAAACGGGCATATGCGAGTCCCGCCTTCACGTACATGAGGGGGGCTGTTCCTGTTTACATTGCAAGCATGCACTGTGTGCCTCCCCCATCCAAATGCTTAACAGCAATAAGCATCAGCCAATATCCAGCTTGACAGAGCAATTTAAAAGAAAAAGAAAAACGTCATTGGCATTAGGGGTCGAAAGCAGTAGTGTCATTTGGGGGGTATGCCGAACAGTCCGTCCGAATCCAATGTAATTACGCGAAATGAGATTTTATAATGCATGCGCGTCTCATAAACTATTTATAATGCCCGCAATCAATCTACTCTGGCTGACTGAGCCTTACAAAGCAGAGAATTAAACCGCCATGCCCTGATCTGTCAGTACATGCTCTGACGCTCATATAAAAAAGGAACTGATGGGGAGGAGCTGTCCGCCCAGGCCATGGTGCTGAACGCCTGCCCGCATGTCGTAAAGCAAACACGCCGAAAACAAACGCACTTCCTCCCCGGAACCGCGTCCAGCTGACGGGTCTATTTTTAACTCCTGTGCATATTTCCCTCTGTGATATTTCACACGCTAATGTAACGTCTCCCCCGGCGCTCAGTCGCATCTCCCGGGCCGCCAGCGGTCTCAGACGGGAAATTAAAAATGCGGGCGAGGTGGGCCTATGTTTACGCGCGACTCTGGTTTTACGCCACCTCTCTTTAATGTATGTGGCCAAAAACGCAGCAGTGCTAGGGCCACATGCGGTAACACACGACCCGGAAAATAACATCCAGCCCTCCGGGTGTGTATTACAAGGCTGTAGTCTTTCTCTTCCCAGCGTTCCATGACAGGCCTGTGGATGCTGGTCGCCTCCATCCTTTCACGGCACCGGAATGTGAGCAGACTAAAATCAGGCCGACGTCAAGGTAGCAGATTTCCCATCTTACTGATGTGTGAAAAATCACATGACGCCCCCCTCCCCAAGTCAATAAAAGGGCAAACCTAGCAAAACAGTGCCCTGAAATGTGTTTACATTTTATTAATGGTTCAGTTTGATCTCCTTCCCATTTGGTTCGGTCCCCCCCCCACCATTAAATTGCCCCATAAATAGTCCAAATGTCATGCTATTGTTTAGTCCTCAGGAACTAAACTCAGTAACCTGTAAGAAACGGGATTCAGGAGCTTCAACCCGCCTCCAATGAACTGGACCTGCTTTGTGTTTATGACCAAAATAATCAGATGGCCCTGGAGATCGCACTCACCTCCTCCTCATCCCAGTCACCCTTCATGGGGCCATACGACACTCGGAACTGGCTGACGCCGAGCATGTGGGGGTCCCAGGATGCCATCAGGCTGTCCGGGGTCTCGCGGTCGATGCGCAGGTTCCTCACGCCGACCCGCGGCACTGTAAAGGAACGAGCCACGGTCACAACACAGTCAAGTCAAGTCAAATTAAGTCAAGTGGGCTTCGCTGTCATACCTCCATATACAGGTATACAGCGCTGTGAAATAACACTCCCCCAGGACCACGGCGTATCATACAAACAGCAGTGATCATGGGGAGGGCTTTTATGCATAGTGTAATGTGTGACTCAACAATAAGCTGCATGAAGGGGTGGAATCAATATAGTAACTAAACTAACAATAAATATGTCACTAATAAGTAGTTAATCAGTGGGGGGGGTGGGGGGGGGGCAAGGGGGCAGCAGGGTATTTAGTGTCCCGAGCTGCCGGGTCGCACGGCCGACGCAGCACCATGTATGTTTATGCATGGAGGCGGGTATTCTGGTCAGCGCAGTTCCCGTGCCGTACACCGAAGTACAGCTTACGGCACCAGACCCCCCAGATTTATCTACCGATAAATCACTCCGCAGACTGGACACATATGTCCAGTACTGAAACAGACCTTAAAGGTTAACTGTTACGCCATCAAATATATCTTTTAAATCGTCTCAAAGAAAGTTTTTTTTTTTTTTCCTCACAAGTCCATCCCTGGGAAGCAGTATTTACCTGAGGGGGTAGGTGAAGGGGCAGCAGTGCCTCTTGTCACTAAGGAGAGAAATTAAAATAGTCTTAATATTTAATGCAGCGCCACTAATTCAGATGCAAACACATACATTTGTTTGCAGCTATATAAACGTCGGTGGACACTATCCAAGAATCCGTGAGGTGAAAGGAGGACAGAAACTTAATACATGGCCTGTGTGAACTATGTTTAAAAAAGTAAGTAAACAGGACATAAATACCTCGTGCAGGAGATGTGTGGCGGCTCTGTGCAAATACAGCAGGGAACGCACAAAACAGCACCTCCAAGCTATGTAATTACAGCATTATCAGGGCTGTGGACTCTCAGACTGGGCCAGCATATTGTGGAAGGATGTGGGATGCAATATGATTACAAAACAAATATTGTGTTTGTATAATTTTCATATACATTCATATATGAATTTTGCATAACCCTGATAAACAGATGGGAGATGGATTAATGCATGGATGGATGGATAGAAATTTGCTTTCTGCACAGTAGGTTATTGGTTTGATGCCCCCATTATACCCAACTGTGAGTGTATGCATGTTTATATGACACTTGCATATTGTTATGGTGGGTGTCATCCAGTTACTACATTTTCCCCCTACAATGTAAATGCACCTGGTTTTTCAGTGAATTAGGGTGTCTGAATTGCCCATTGGGAATAATTCTCTCGGCCCTTTGATGGACCAGTGTCCCGTCTAGGACATCCCTGGCCTTCCTGGGACAGACTCCTGACTCACCCTGACAGCTTTCTGGATGAGGGTTTTGAGGGAAGATGTTTGGATATATTTATTAGTGTGTGTGTGTGTATAAAGCCCATGCGGCTTTTAGTGTTTGTTGGGTGCCCCAGTCACTTCCTTACATGTGGTTTCCAGCGCCGTCACAGCCCGGCTCTCCACATTGCCTGTGTAGACCGCAGACACCGCCACCTCGTACCGCGTGCCCGGCTCCAGGTGTGCCAGCACGGTACTGTCATAGTCGCCCAAGATCAACGTCTATTGTGACGGCCACGGGATAGAAGGTGGAAGCGGTTATGGGGGCCGCTCAGAAGCCGGGCAAATTGGCACAAAGTAAACAAAGTCTTCCGTGAGGGGTCACCAGGTCTTCCTTTGTGGGAGACACCCAGACCGGCTCAGGAGGGAGATACAGGCTCGGCTTTGTGAAATATTCTGCCTGACCTCCCCGCTTGTTATTTTCTGCTCTGGTGCCGCTGAGTAAACATATCGACCTGCCCCTCGCTATCTATAAGTCACAGCTGTGCCTGAGCCCGTCCTTGTCACAGAAATCCCAACGGCACATTTAGTGCTGAAGCCTTCCGGGGAGGGCAGAGCGCGGGGCACGAGGCTGACATCAGATTCCTGAGAGTGTCTTCGGGTATTCTGGCAGCTCGCTGTTGTTTGAGCGCCACCGCTGGTCAAACCCAAGCCCCACAGGGTTATAAATAACACCTGCCACAGGAAACCCCCCCACCGGCAAGCATGTAAACTGTCATGGGTCAAGCATGTATCCCGTCATGGCCAAAGCGTGTATCTCCACAGCACCAAGCGTGTACCAAATAATGGGATCATGTAACCCAACACATACCAAGCAGGTATCCTGTCATGGGACAAGCATGTATTCCATCATGGTAGAAGTATATTTCCTAGCACGGCCTTACGAATCACATCACAGACCTGTTTCTTTTCCCCACTGGTCGCGGGCCTCCAGGACAGCTTGTAGAATATGGCGTCGTCCGCTGCACGCTGCCAGCTGACCCGGAAACCCTCCATAGACACCTCACTGGTCCTGATGTTGCGGGGTGCGGGAGCCGGCTCTGGGAACAACGTCGATAACTTGATGGGACAGGGCTAGTAGGTTAAGTGAGTTACACATACAGTACAACATGCGCTAGACTGGTATCACTAAATAATTACCCAAAAAAAACCAGTAAACTAATGCCCAGATTTGGTCACCATTTGGCAAGTAACTGCTCCAGTGAAACGTCTTGCTGTGCAAATGGGCAGAATTGACTGTGAAGCGTAAATTACGTCTCTCAGTTCCTGACTGATTCCAGTAACACAAAGATCACATGGGGTAATCGTATCAGCCAAGCGGATCCAGGTTCGAAGCAGAGCAAGAAGTGGAAGACGGGGCAACATAAACCAGTGTAATTAACTGAAATTAAAACATGTGGGAGAAACAGGTGTTATGGCACTGGGTGACGAGTGGGATACAGCCGAGTCGGAGGACAGCTCCTTACTGGTGGTGAAGGTGCCAGTAACGGGCTCAGACTGGTCTTCATCGTAAACAGCGGTGACGGCCACTGTGTAGCCGGTGCTGGATGTCAGGTTCCTCAGTGTCACCGAGACAACCTTCCCCACCTTCGTCTGGGTCACAGCACAGGACACAAGGCGGGACGGCTTTAAGATGTGGACAGGGATGTGAGTCCTGCCTTTACGTCATGCTGATATGTGTGCGTCCATGTGCAGGTCTTCATGGGTGTCCATCAGTGGATGTGTGTGTATCTGTTTGCGTCCTGTGTGTTTCTCTGTGCCATAGTGTACATGTTGGTGCATGCGTCTATGCGTGTCTTTATGTGTGTCTATATTCATGTCTGTCTGTCTGTGGACATGTCTTTGTGCCTCTGTCTTTGTCCATTTGACTGTCTGTGGACATGTCTGTGTCTCTGTCTTTGTCCATTCGACTGTCTGTGGACATGTCTGTGTCTCTGTCTTTGTCCATTCGACTGTCTGTGGACATGTCTGTGTCTCTTTTTCCATTCGACTGTCTGTGGACATGTCTGTGTCTCTATCTTTGTCCATTCGACTGTCTGTGGACATGTCTGTGTCTCTATCTTTGTCCATTCGACTGTCTGTGGACATGTCTGGGTCTCTATCTTTGTCCATTCGACTGTCTGTGGACATGTCTGTGTCTCTATCTTTGTCCATTCGACTCTCTGTGGACATGTCTGTGTGTCTCTATCTTTTTCCAATCGACTACCTGTGGATGTGTCTCTGTGTCTCTGTTTTTGTCCATTTGACTGTCTGTAGATGTGTCTGTAAATCTATTTTTGTCCACTTGTCTGTCTGTAGACATTTCTGTGGTTCATCCTACATCTGCACCTGCCTCAGCACTCACCATGTTGATCTGGGCTCCAGTGGACGTGACATGCGTGATGACGTAACCCATGACCTTGTCAGACGGCGGCTCCCAGAACAGCACGGCAGAGCTGTGGTCGATGTCCCGGAACCGCAGATTGCGAGGAGGGGTCAGAGGCACTAGGGACGAGGTTTGATTTAACGGGAGGAAATTATTCCAGAAATTATTTATTATTCCTACTGTGAGGTGACTGCCAAACCCTGGAAAAGCCCGATTAACACACTCTAATTCATTCCTTCAAGGGAGCCAGAACAGCCTGCAGTACTTTTGGGATTCGCTTCAGGTCTTCTGGAGGTCTTTTGTAGGACAAGAGCGTGTTTTTTTTTTTTTTACGATAAATAGTATATGTTGTACAAAAGCTGCAGGGTTCTTTGTTTAGCCAAGCAAAAAAGACGTTTATTCACCTCATTTCCAAATAAATGAAGCTTTCATAATCCTGAATGAAACCTCTCCTGGGATCTAAGAGATACTGGAACTGCGAAGGCCTAGAGAAGAAAGTGATCTGGCCCTCAACTAATGAAGAAAGGGGTGGGCCATGTTTCAAGTGGGCGTGGACTCACAGGTAGTCTCCTGGTTTGTCACGGGGTCGCTGGTCTCTTCCCCATGCATGGTGTACACAGTCACAATGTACTCTGTGTCAGGGGTAAGGTCTTCCAGTGGGATGTCCGTCACAGATTCCACTACTCGGATCTGTCAGAAAACAAGTGTTCCATGAAGTCCCCCAGTGACACAGTGACGCCGACCCAATGTCGCCCACAGGATCGCACCTGGAACAACCTCACACGGTAACAAACGTGGCTATGACAAAACCCGTCTGACTGCATGAAGGTGGAACAGATTCTATGCCTTTGGGGCCCGTATTTCATACAAGGGCTAATTACCACATTTCGAGAGGGTCTAATTAGCGAAGATGAAAGCACTCAATAACAGGCTTCTTGCAACCTTCTGGAGTGGTTTCATTACCCTAGTTCCACAGGTAGTCAGATGCCACAAGCAGGAAAGGAATGGGGAAGGGGTGTCCCATTAGTCACACGGGAAGGAGGCGGGGCTGCACAGTGGTTAATCCAATCAGAAAATAGGAGGGCGGAGGTCCTGTGCTCACCTCCCTTTCATGCTGGGAGCCGGGCCTGTCCAGGGGGGCG
This sequence comes from Mormyrops attenuatus, assembly GCA_026777985.1. Lineage (NCBI taxonomy): Eukaryota > Metazoa > Chordata > Actinopteri > Osteoglossiformes > Mormyridae > Mormyrops > Mormyrops attenuatus. The sequence goes on from JAODKC010000137.1 coordinate 7,532,623, forward strand.
TAGACCACCACGTACCCAGAAGCCCCCGGAGCCTCAGCCCAGCGGGCCCGCATGCTGTTGTGCGTCACATCATACAGCTCAAGGTTGCTCGCCACTGACAGGGCCACTGGAATGCAAAGAAGGGGAGGACCAGAGGTTGTCCCCCCCAGTATGGGTCAGCAGGCCTGAGTACATGTTCACACTGCACAAGCTGGTTTATGTAACATGACAGCTGGTAATAAACACACTATGGGAATCAGACCACGTGCTCCAAGACGGGCTTTGCCTGGTAGTTCTTCTTCTCACGATCATTCCCATTAACCACGATTTCCAACAGGGAACCTCCTCAGTTACAGAATGAGTATGAGAGTATGAGGGCAGCACTGGTACAACAGCTAACAGCTGGGTTTCCGCCAGGTACTCTGGATTTTTCCTGCCATTTAATCAGCATCTCTAAACTGTGTGTATTGTCTTATGATGTATGCCTGTGAGTACGTATTTGCCCTGCAATGGATCTGCATCCTGTTTGAGTGTACCCCAGCCCAGTGCATGATGGGATAGCTTTCAGACCTCATAATGACCCCATAACTGGATAAGAGGGTCTGAGAATGAATGGCTGATTATTGTATTTACACATTTTACAATCGTTGTATTATAATTAGTCCATAATGTTAAGAATAACTGTTAATGAAAAACAGATGGAGGGGGCATGAAAAAGGTCAAGGCGGGGAGATGGGGGCTCACATGTGGTCTCGCTGCCCCGCAGGGCATCGCTGAACGTGGTGGGGTAGACGGCAAACACGGCGATCTGGTACTCCGTCTGGGCATTCAGGTTCTCCAGCCGCACGGTATCCTCGCCGCCGCTCAGCACCACCTGCGGGGCACCGACACAGTGCACTGACCACACTCGCCCATCCTGATGGTCATGAGGTGATGACTCTACCAGCCGGGAATCATGCAGCTGAGAGCAATCAAGCTGGGATCTTCTGAGGATACAGGCCCACGAATCAATGTGGAGCCCGCATCGCTGGTTGGCATTTGGGAAAATGGCTGAGGGCGGCCCCCGCCAGCACCGTCACACATATTTGATATGGCCCTTAATTGACGTCTGGCCAAGACCCCCTCCCCCATTGAAGGTACTCGACTGTCGGTTTACAGCTGACTCTTACCTCCTGGGGTGTGCCTCCGTGGCTGGAGTAGTACACCACACGGTATTTCGATACTGCCCCGGGGGCATGGGTCCAGCTCACACGAAAACTATGTGAGGTCACCTCAGATGTGATCAGGTCCTGAGGAGCCCCTGAAGTTGGTTTCCCGGATTCTATTGACAACAACAAAAAAATCAAGGTGCTTGGTTTACTTACAACTTTCAGGAAGTAAAACGGCCAACCCAGAACTACCACCACATTGTCTCATATTTCCTCCGAGGCAGGTTCGTGAGTGCCCATGTGATGACAACACGATAATCCAGCTAAAGGAAAGGCCACCTGAGAAGACCCCCTTCTTGTAGACCCTCCCCTCAACAAGCACATGCTGCCCACTGCCCCACCCTCTTTTCCATTCATCTAGAAAAACAGAACAGAAGTGCACTGTTCCCATGATTCCACTTGCACACGTCAGGTGTCACTTTCAAGTAATGAGTGGGATCCAAACATTTAACATGCAGGCGGCTAATACGTCAAACCGGAGTGCGCAATGCACTTTCCCTTGACTGCTGGGCCCTTGGGGAGATCCTCAGCAAGATCACCGCCTCTCATCTTAAGAGTGACCGCCCTGACCTCTGTGAGAATCATTCAAGCCAGAACAGCGGGTGCCCAACAGGCTAGCCTAGTGTAGAAACAGGGCACCCACTTTTGATCTCCCTGTCCTGCTGCTCGACGCCCTCGCACACGGTCCGGGTGAGGCCCTCAACGATGCTGCTCATGATGCTGAAGTCGGCCACGTTGTAGACATGCGTGTCGTGCGGCTCTGACGCGATGGTCCTCAGCTCGTTCACGTCGGCGTTCTTCACACCTTGGGCCAAGAGAGAGCACTTCCTAGGTTACCGTGACAACTGGACTGTTGCTTCCATGTCTGCCAGTCTGTCCTGTGCTGTGTTCCAGTTCTGCTTCGGTTTAGTCACATATTACTCATGCAGAAATGTTAGCCAGTACTTTCAGGAATGCACATTAGCTTTAGAATAAAATTCCTCACCCTGTTTCTGGCTTATTTTTCTCCCTTGCGAGCTGGGAGGTACAAATCCCACAACACAAGACAAACTCATTCAGACAAAGCCTCATTTGAAGGCAGACAAAGGGCCCCTTCCATACCGATAGCGAAGAGCTCGATGCCGCTGTCCCGCAGGCTTTGGGCCGGAAGGAGCACGTCATCCTGCGATTTGCCATCCGTGATCAAGATCCCGATTTTGGGGACGCCATCCCTGGCCCCGGACTCGGGCTTGAAGCTGTTCTCCAGGACGTAGGTTAGCGCCAGGCCTGGTCACAAATGCAGAAAGACAGGGCACATGTGACTTCTGCCGTGTGCAAAGTACCAGTCAAAAGTTTGGACATACCAATACCATAGAAAGGTTAATTTATAATTTATTCTCTACATTTTAGAATAATTATAAAGACATCAGAACTATAAAATAACATATAAGCGCTGACCAAATATTAATATTAAACAGAAAAAATAATAATTTATTTGGGGGTGGGGGGCAGCTCTGTGAGTTGGAACTCAAGAGGTTGTCAGATCAAATCCCATAATTGGCAGAGTGATCCCTCCATTGGACCCCTGACTCCTTTAGGTCAACTCACTGTCTTTGTAGGCAGCTTGGCGTGTCCAAACTCTTGACTGGGACTGTATATGTGATGGCACAGAAACTGCAAGTGTGTCTAATGACAGTTATCGCATGTTTTCACAGACTTGCATTGCCGGAAGGAGCCACCCTACCTGTGAGCGTGTTCCCTCCCTTGTAGGGCAAGTTATTCACCGCCTCAATCACAGCGTCCTTGGTGCTGAAGGTGTTCAGGTTCCATTCGATCCTGGGATCCCCACTGTACTGGGCCAGGCCTGAAAACCAAGACTCACCATCACATCTTACGTGGACCATGACCATACTCTATGACATTTTAACCCCTTATACTGTTTCAAAGGAAATCCAGCAAGTGTTTACTCTGTAATGTTTCTTATTAATAAAGCTCCTCTGTTCACAGAAAACAGACTACTTGCTAAGCAGTTTTTAGAAGACATTAACTGGAATTTTCTCAGCTCAAGGGCACGATGAAGGAGCCCCAAAAGGTAAAAACGCGAAATGCAAATTTATTTTGGAAAGCCGAATCACAGATCCAGGACTCAGCTAAGAGCCAAGCGGAGCACGACAGAAACAGGCAGGTCAAAAACAGGGGAGAATCCTAAACAGGAGAGACAAGGGCTTTAAACACCCCCCACGTCACGCACCGACGCGAGTCTGGTCAGCTCCCACGGTGAAGGCCTTGACCAGGTTCTCCAGAAACGTGCGGACCAGCCGGAAGTTGACCCTCCCAATGCTCCAGGAGCCGTCTACCAGGATCACGATGTCAGCTATCGCCGGGGTCGTGCAGACAAACCGATCTGCCAAAGACAGTCGATATGGAGAGGTTCGTTAATGCGAGCATGCAAGTTAGCCAGCAAAGAAATTGCAATCTAGAGCAGCCGGACAGCAGTGTAACAGAAGCTCCAGTGTGCAGATTGGATACAAAGCATTTCTTCACAGGCACTGAAGCTGGAAACTGGGGGGAAAAAAACAGCAGACGATAAAACATTTGTTTATTCAATATTTATCCAAGGATGGAAGAAATTAATGGCAAAAAGGTCTCAAGTGCAGCAAATGGACACCATTATAGTGTCGAAAGAGAGGGGATATTACTTTACTACCTTATCAAAGTCCCTTACTTATGTTGCGTATCGTGTTTTATGTGCAGTGGAAAACTCCCCACAGTGTGCACTGTAAAGCAAAGAGACACTGTAATGTCCTGGACGGCGTCCAGAGCTGGGAGATCTGTGGACAGCAGTGTGGGAAAAGTGCCTCAGCCATGCGCCAGAGCCGCGAGAGATAAGGCCCAGCCTCCGATAAACACATGTGCGGGGGGCTGCACTGCTGGGGGATCTCCAGGCGAGCTTTGCAGAAATACAGCTGTGATACACAGAGCTTCCTGCCATGTTTACTACTGTCATTAGTTTAATTTTCATTGGGGAGGGGGAGGAGTCTGACGCTGCCAAAGATCTTCATGTGGGTGTAAAACTATTCTATTATGTCTGTCAAAGTGTGACAGCTTAGCCACCTCAAAACCCCCCCTAACATCACCCCAGTATTTGCAGCGACCATCTAATACACCCATGTATGTCTGTGTAGACCACTAACACACAGGGGGCAACATTTGAAAGAGGGACATTATTCTGGTACAGAATCTTGTAGTCAAGCTTCTGGCTGCTCTCCATGGGAGAGGCGGGGGGGGGAGGGGGAGATGGAGGGCAGGAGAAGTAGCCCCCAGCAGGTGGGCATCATTTGGACTGAAAGCGAAGGAGCCACAACATCAGATTACATTCATCAAAAGCACATCTGAGCCTGTGTAGTTACAGCAGGAATGAATGTGAAATCACACATTTAGAACTGAATGGATGAATAGCAAAAAAAGTCTGAACAGGGGCGTTCGATGAAGGCACTTTTTGGGCTCAGTCATAACAGATGTTTACCAGATTCTGAAATTCCAGTATATTTAAGTTGACAGCAATCAGAGTTCAGAATTCAGAATTCAGCGGCGGCTGATTCAGTTGGACACGCACGCTAATGACGTCACAGCCCGATCTGCTCGAAGGCAAGGATAGTAACCGTAGCCAGTTAGCCGTACTCCAGTATTAAACAGGGAAGCAGTGGTGAAAAAAACACGGGGGCTCCTTCGGTAACGCAAAATCAGATGACAGAGAAACCAGGACACGGATTTCCATCTTCCAAAATCCCATTGGCGTGGCTGTGGTTCCGTTTGATCCGATTGCACCGAGCTGAGCTTTCTGCCGTGGCACACGGCACCGCTAACGTGGTACGCTAGCGTGGATTTCGCTCTTTGCTGCCCGCCTCTGACTTATGAATCCTCGGGGGGTTTCTTTCTAAGAAGAAGAAAGTAAATGAGGGTTAGATGAGCTTTATCAGGCAGAACATCTGTGGTATAATTGATGTGGCTGGTACGTATAGACTGTTAGCCTAAAGTAAGCTAAATGATTATTGAAGATCTTTGCACACTATGCTACAATTATTAGACCTGTTCTTTCAGCAACAAAATGAGCCAGACAGCTGTCTTTGCCTCTAGACGGCCAAACAATCAGCTGTGGCCCGCTAATGAGGAATGCACCTTCCACATTACATTTTCATTATGCGAGCAGTGTGCTGCTGAGTAAGACAATGGGCCTGTTCGACATGCTCATATACGATGGCTGAATCAGTGCACGATTTCTTCGGCCACCTATCAAATTCTTTTTAATATATATATGTATATTTAAATGCATTTGACAAGCTGAGCATTCAGTACAGAGAGTTTACAGCTACTGACAAGGAATAGCTACATTGCCCTGCTGGAAGAGGTTTTGGTTTGGACAATAGGTTAGCCCATCCTGTGCTCAGTATGGATCCCAATGCCCCAGTGCAGTGAGGGGGACACCGGCTAGCAGGTTAGCCCATCCTGTGCTCAGTATGGATCCCAATGCCCCAGTGCAGTGAGGGGGACCCTGGCTAGCAGGTTAGCCCATCCTGTGCTCAATGTGGATCCCAATGCCCCAGTGCAGTGAGGGGGACCCAGGCTACCAGTGCAGTGATGTAAAAATGGTGCTGTCCTTCTGATGAGACGTAAAACCAACTCTCTGAGGTCATAAAAGATCCCTGGGCATCTTTCGAAAGATGTCCTGGCTAAAGCTGCCCACTGCGACCCTATCAAATCTGACCTCCTAATCATCCCCTATATCTAACTGGTGAATTCTCTCCTACCCCTTCACCACCTTAGCTACTGTGTGTGGAGCGTACTGGTGCAGAATGGCTGCCGTCGCATCATCCAGGTGGGGGCTACACAGTGGTGGTAGTTGAAGTGGCTCCCCATTGGTTCTGTAAAAGTGCTTTAGGTGCCTTAAAAGGTGCTATATGAATATATGAATGCGAATAGCGGGTCACATTCATTCATTCATTATTTTGAAGATGCTGGATCTACCTTTAGGTGACCCCACGAATTACACTAATAAAGATTAACAACAGACAAAAACCGCTGCATGCATACAGGGCACGACTTCACAAGCCAGGCAATTTAAGGTGGCACTTGACACAGCTCAGTGCATTTGCTGTGTGGAAGCCATGTTAAAGGACAGTATTTCAGTTTTCTTAAAAGCAAGGCAGGTTGCTGCATGAGACGTGGCTGCGTTGCTGGGACACAGATCTTGACAGATGGCCTGAAAGTCCTCCGGAGAGCCAGGGGGCGCTGTGGGCCGGGCATGCACTCAGAGCTGCAGCCCAAAGGCTCTAGCGTGGCCCCCAATGCCCCTCTCTCCCGTACCTGGGCAGTCGGGTCCTCTGCAGCCCCACCACTCACGATCGCATTACTGCAGCAACATGTTAGTGTAACTCCTTTTCCGACAACTTTTAATTTTTTGGGTTACTTAATTGCAACACTGAAATGTAAGGCCTTCAAGTGAAGGCATTGATAACAGGCAATAATATTTAACGACAGCAGTTTCCATGGAGGCTGAGGAAGTTCTCCCATCCGCTAATTAAAAGTCTTCATTTCATAAATGCTAGTATTTGTATCACGTGGTGCTTCACCTCGCTACTGATGCACGGTAGGTAATATTAAGTTGTGAAAAACTCTGGTGAATGCCCCCCTACTTCACAGGGATGGAACTGAGATATTTAGTTTTATTCATTCATATCTATTTTGCTAAGCAAGCCGAAATACATTTTGCTACGCTAGCTGAAAACATAAACACCGGCATCAGGCCAGAAGGGCTCTGCTTTCACCAGAACTTGTGGTAATAAATCAAGGGGGAAAAAATATTAAACACATGAAAGCTCAAATGGCTCAATTTTTCTATAATATTCCATATTTTACTCAGTTTCTCACAACTCCGGGAATGTATCAGGCGTACTGGAGAGGGACGACTAAATCAGCCGAATGCGGCAAATTTATCCCTACGACCTGCGAGCAAACCTGTTCTGAGGGAAAACTATTTGTGAAAAAACATGTCTATCGAAGAACTAGCAGCACACGTACATCCAAATATAATAAGGACACTTTCCCCAAGAGGCTGCCTTGGGTGAACAATGGCTATTGGCTAAATAAGTGAGGGATTAGGGGCTTTGTTACATCTCTAAAACAATTTATGTACTAGTTTATGGTCACATGTTACACTGGAGTCTCAAGCTTCTAGGTCATGTTATTTTAAAACAATAAAAATGAGCATAAGACCAGAAAAACCACAGTGACTAGAGAATAATGGGCCTGTGATAGAAATATGCAAATCAACGGGACCATTTAAAATTTCTGTGTCAATGCGGAATGGAATCCAAGATCATGAGACGGGCACAATCCAGTGATTATGTTGGCACTGGAATACTAATATGTGGAATAATGATTCAGATCGGGGAAGGACTGGATAATGAATTTGCTTGGCCCTGGAAGACTATAGTGGCCCAGTGCGAGAGGCTATACAAAATAAAATTACAAGAACTAATTTTGTAAGAAACTACAGCCTGCATCTATAGCATTTCAGAAAGTTGTGACGTCACTGTCCCAGTTTCGATCTCCTCCCAAAGGATGCAAGATGAATAAACGGGGAAGCGAGGTCTCGGGTGTCTCATCGTGCTGACGGGTGGAAGGCCACGCCGACATGAGACTGCAGAAGCAAAGAGGGGGATTCTGAAGCTGTCCTTTTCACAGAAAACCCCGGAAAAAGCCGCTCCCTGCACCTGCAGACGCTCACAGGGAGGAGAGGAGGCCTCGAACCAAGCAGGACCGCGTTGGATTGACACGGCTCTGACCCCTGGCTCTGGAATGCGGGGAGGGGATGCCGTGGTACCGCTACATCGCCGGCCCTCAGACAGGCTCCGCGATTGGATGCGTCGGCTGGTTTCGTCGTGACGGATAAATACACAGACGGCCCAGAAGGAGTCCAAAGAATGTGTGTGTCTGTGCTGTTTTTCACATTCAAATAAAGCCCCGTTTATTCCGAGCCCCTGCCTCGCCAACAGAAAAAAAATGAGCCCAAACTCACGTTCTGGCCATGACACATACCAAAAAAAAAACTCAGATTTTATTGTGCGGAGAAGCAAGTCCGCCCACTGCTGGATTCCTCCTTGTCTGCCCGACGTAAACGAACACGCCTCTGATTGAGCGGCAGCCTCCCCAGGCCGGGACTATACTGCCCCCGGGCAAATCCATTTCTTCGAAGCCCGTCCATCCTTCTGGAAAGTTCATCAGCCGACATGCTGGCTGCCCCTGCTGACTTCCCTCCGCAGAATGACGCTGTCACATTCTCAAATCTGCGGACGGCATACTTCCTCTCCTTACTCATTCTCGACAGGCAGCTGATACATACGGGTTATGAATATCTTCCAGATCATTCCGTTTCTCTTCTTTCCAGCCAAACGTGAAATGAAGGAACGATGTGGGGATTACACAGTTTAGCTCAATTTGACCTTTATTAATCTAATAATAATAATAACTCTCTTTATTAAAAATTGATGTTTTTTGTCCTGCACAGACTCTGAGGTTTCGGAGTGGGCGTTGGTGTGGGAGGGGCTGGGGAGGGAGGGGTTTAGCTAAATCTCTCTTTTGCACCAAGAACAAAGACGGGTTCAGACCCACTCTGAGGCTCTTTGCTGAGATAACAGTCATAATAAAACAAGTGCGCCACCTGTTCATGTGTGTCCCCAACCGAATGGGGGTCGTCTGACCCTCACCCCACCCATGGTCGAACCTCAACGCTGTCTTCCATGGGACCTCCATCCCACGAAGGCAGTTATAAACCTGCGAGCTGCTTGTTCACTCAGTCATGCGGCTTCTGCTTTGACTGAAAAAACACCACCATCTTTGTTCTATTCTATAAACAGAGACTTGGAGCACCGAGACTCTTTAAATATTCAGCGTTTAAGAGAGAATCTCTACCTTCAGTGTACAATTATCTTCTCAAATATACAGGAGAAGCTCCCTCTTCATCATTCAGTATCCAAGCATTGGCGACACATATGCACATATCAATGAAATCAAGGGTTTGGCTCCGGTCGCGACTGCAAGAGCCATCGCTCAAAATGGCCCGGCGCGTACGTAGTGATGTAGGGTCCGGGAGGGCAGGGCTCAGCGCAGCGCACAGCTGACGGGAATGTGAATTACGCTGCACAGCCTCCCGCGGAACCACAAGAAATCGATCCACCAGCACCCTTTCACTTCCACAACTTAGCGGCATAAATCTGCCTTCTTTTCACTGCAGCTAAATTGCAGGCCTGCCCGGATTCGCAGATTAAATCTGCTGCTGCTATTTTGGTCATTTCTCTCCCGTCCACGCCACCAGGCTGCTCCTTCGGATGGACCTGTGCCTGTCCTCCACAGCTGCTCCCCAAATTATCAGCGTAGCAATGCTGGAAGATGTCATAATAATTTCTCAACAATTTTAAAACGGAAATCCTGCAGTCTCACATGACATCCATCCTTCTGCGAGATTCCATGCCTCTTTCTCGGATAATCTATCCGCATTTCGGGAAATGATTGACTCGACTCCGAGCGGCACATGATGCAATCAAGGGGTAATGAAACGGCGGGGTACAATTAACTCCGGCCACTCATGTTAGCATTGGCACAAGCGACCTCGCTTCCAGAAAATTAAATGGAACGTATGGATGCTGGACCCACTGACCTCCCTCCGTAATGGCGACTCGAGTAGAAACCTCGGCTTGACGGAGGTAATGCAATCAGACAGCTAAGCTGGTTCTTGCCTTCCCGGGGCCACTAGCGTCCCTGGCATGCAGCAAGCAGGAAGACGCTTCCATAACATCTCCCCAGACCCTTTTGAGGAGCAGTTGTGGGCCTAAAAGCTTATCATTTACATTTTTATCTATTTAGCAAAATCTTTTATCCTAATAGACATATAAGTTTTAAAAAGCAGTCCCTGGAGCTACTGGGACCTTATGGTGAACCCCTAGGATTTGAACCAGCGACCTTCCCATCAGGGTGTCCTAACAGAATGCCCCCGGTATCATGCATCTTCCAGCACTGTGTAGGGTCGCGGTGAGCTTTAAGCGAACCTCAACAAGCGCACTCAGGAGATACCCTCTTCGAGCTCGCCGGCCTTCAGCTTAAAGTACTCAGGGGACCTTGGAGGGGCCTCGCTGGCGGGGGGGGGGGGGGGAGGCAGTTATTAA
>JAODKC010000137.1:7547714-7566627 GCA_026777985.1 Mormyrops attenuatus
ACCATTCCCCCCGACACCCAAACCCCCCCCCCCCCCCCCCCCATTGACCGGGGGACTTTGGGTGCCCTGTACACTCTGATTGAAAGCTCCGTGTTGAGCCTCTTGCATCGTCTTAGCATTCTCAGCAGGAACGGAGGGTTTAGATTGCACATGAATGCTAACAACCAGCTTCGGGTGCCACGTCCGAGTACCACAACTCATTAAAATCTCAAGCACGAGGGCACTGATAAAGCATTTTGACCATATTTTCAGTTCTAACAAGAACATAACCATTATTCGTATGTACATAATCCTCTAGTTGCACGGCCATCCAAATAAGTTCTGCAGAAATGCAATCCAGACATCATTCGCCTTGCGTCACGGTAACCTAACAATTATACGTCCAATTTCTCTGAGCCCTGTAATAATGTACCCAGCTACTGTATAAAAAAATCTTTTAGTATATATTGGGTTAAACACAAATGGTAAATACATACCAATGAATGGCTTGTGTTACAAGAAAATTCATTTTTCTTTACACGTGTGGTTTTAGTTTTTAAAGTCAGCATCTAAACTGTCAAATTAAGGGACCTCGTCATCTTACCAACATATCATTTGTTAGACATGTCTGGGATATAACTGAGCATCGAGTAATCCAGATACTGTCCTTTATGTCACTCACTAAAGCCTGTGCGTTTATTTAGACCCAAGTAACTACGGTGCTACATGATTATAGGAGTTTCTCCTGTCAGAATGGCGAGCAGATCCATGTGACGTGAGGATGGTGTGGCAGAGCAGCCACTTTGTGTTTAGTATTTAACAAACCGTAGCAGAGGAATTACTGGGAAAGGCGGCCATTTTGAATATAGCAAAGGGGAAACGGTGTGAAAACATGACAGCTATCAGGTTTACAGATGGGGAGACCCAGTGTGGGAGTGTGATCTACTGGAGGATCTATTGGCTCTATCAGAGAGAAACAGGAGTCTGCTTTAAATTAGGATAAAATAGTTAAATGAACGTTCACGCCACCCCTGTATTACACTATTCTAAACAGCACAAGCTATATGGTTGATATCTTACCTCCTGAGATCTCATTTACGTCCTCAACAGTGCTACTGTCTGTCAGCTTATTTGGCTGCACAACCTCCGTAAGCTCTGGCACTTGGGCTGCAACAAAGAGAACGTCCGTTTCAGGCCTTTCCGTGAGGAATGGCTGAATCCACAGTCGCAACGTTGCGGCTCGTGGTACGAGAGCCAGATTCCGGCTGTGTTTCTTGTGATTAAGGGAACAATTCTCTACAGAGGGAAGCTAGGGGCTATTCTGTGCCAAAATTGTTTTGGTCACCACAGAAAATTGGATCTGAGCTTTTTTCATTTTTTTTTTCCAATATCCATAAACATCATAAGTGATAGAGTATTTATTTTGACTATACCATTTTATTTAAATATCTTTTTTTACACTTTGGTTGAGATTGAACCTGTCTAATATCCCAAACTCCAGAAGCAAAGCAATGCAAAACCAAAGCCGAAATAAAAGTCCTGAGTTTTTAAAATAAAACGACAAATGCTGTTTTGCAGAGTAAGTCATTCAGTGCTGACTTTGGAGAGACCCAGGAACATAACACAGTTAATCCTGGAGAGATGTAAACTTTGCTGCTGCTTGTTGGAATAAAGTATCTTCTCTATATGAGGAGAAGTTCATAAGAACACCCGGAATGCTGACTTGTTGCAGGATCTGCAACATATTTGCAATGCGAGCTGCTGGCACTATAACTAAAGCTATATAACTATATTATATTACATACATTAGATATTCACTGGCAACAATGAAAAGTTTCAAAGCAGAACTGAAACAATGACAAAATCCAAGATATTACTGGTGGCAAAATTCTTCACTTACCTGAGAATTTCCCAATTAGCGGTTTGCTCTCTTGGTTTCCTTTCAAAGAAATTACTCTCACTATATACTCCTTAGAAGGGTCAAAATTGTGTATTATTGCTCGACTCTCCCCCTTCTGTATGCGCAACACCTGCTGCTGTCCTCCTACCACAGAAAAACAAGGAAAACACCATGCCAGGAATCAATACTTCAGGCTTCTGCTGTATAAAAACACACAAATTAAATTCCTCTGTTCACTGTTGTCATCATCACCTCCAAACTGGATGCTGTTGACACCCGCAGAGCCACTAGACCCCGCCCCCGTCCCTGTCTCTGTGGTGGCCAAACACCCAAACCCAGAAACTGTTGTAACAAGTGTGGCCCAGCGGGACACTGAACCCACGCACTCGGTCAGATGTCTGACGACTCGCGGCTATGCGATCTGCACGGCATCACGTAAAATCAGCCCGCTTGGCTGAAGATGGAAGACTCCACTCAAAGGGACCCACTGAACTTGTGCCCTATTCCAGGGAATCGCATCAGTCTTCGGCTTATATGCACAGCCATAAGTAGCATTCTACCACTAAATCAGGTCCACAGAGTTTGCCAGGACTGATATATTAACAGTCCTTACTCCACCAGTGCTCAGAAAAAGGGCTTGCCTCTTTTAAGGTTTAAGAAATAAAACCACTTTTCTGAGCTGTAGTTGAAGTCTTCTCTACCGCCCCTCGACTATGGAACACCCTCCCAGACCATTTGAGGACACCACAGGCTATTGTAATTTTCAAAAAAGGACACATTTAACACATTTCTTTTTAACAGATCTTATGGATTTTAATTAATTTTTTAAATTATTTATTGATCTATTTGCTTGTTTTAATTGTTGTTTTAATAGGTGTTTATTCACTTTTTTAAGGTGACTGGCACTTTGAGATTTATTTTAAATGTAAAGTACGTTACAAATAAAATTGATTATTATTATATTATTATTATCACTGAGCAGGATTCACATTTGAAGCTGGACAAGATACCTTATAAATATTTACAAAATTTTGACGCATTCAAATAAAAGATTTTTAGCTCTTTTGATACTACTCACATATCCTGGGAACTTCTAATGAAAAGAATAGAGTAAAAGGACATGGGGAGAAATACAAATGAAAACAGATCAAAGAATCACAGTCAGCACTAACTTCAATAAGTAAAGAAGACAACAGGCTCTCAGCTGAATGCACATGCTATGAGGTTGTCTGGGGACAGATGGGGGACCCCCCACCCCCTCAAAAAAACAATCTTCTGTTTCACTGTGGGATAAAAAGTGCGTTTGGCATTCCATCAACCTCATGCAGCGTCCTCCCTGGCCGATGGAGACCCTCACCACATAGCAGGCCCCATCGTCGACTCCTCTTCAGCAAAACCACGCAGCTCTCCCTCAATTATCGACCAATCCGGCCGATTTAAATCCACGTGAATTGGAAGGCAAGCCTCGCTCGATCAGCATCGCATTAGCAGTCCGGGCAAGTCAGAGCCGAGATCCCTCCCAGAGCCGGGTGGCTTATAGATTAAGGCTGCACCCCCCACCCCTCATTCGCAGTAACGCGGCACATGGCAAGTGGAGAGAAATGAAGGTGGGGGGAGCGCGGTGCCGAGAAAGGACTGAAAATGACAGTGGCAAGTCTTCTCTACGTAAACTCCACCAGCTCCAAGCTGTTGGGGGCCACACTGACTGGCGGGGGGTTGGGAGAGGAAACTGGAACTTCATTGGGAACTTGATGTGCAATGAGACGACTAGCACCTGCTACTAAAGATCAGCGAGACTTTGAGGATGGGGGTCAACTGCAGTCGTCCTGCTAAGGCTCCATCTCAGATCACACTAGGAAGGGAAGTTCTGAAGATGACGTAAACCGAGTAATATCCGCGAATCTCAGCAATAAATTGGACTGAGGAGATAACACTGATACGGCCTGCAGGAAAAGACAGAGCTGACTTTATTTCCCGAGGAGACTCAGGTCCTTTACTGTCCGTAATGGACTCTTGGCTATGTTTTATCACCCTGTGGTATCAGTGATAGAGCTGTTCGTAGACGCACCAGAGGTGCAATGGAAGGGGGGATGGAACTTACCACCATAATGAGCATCGGTGCTCATCCTTTCACAAAACACTTTCTTGGAGCACCATTAGTCAGCAGCAGCTACCGTCACTGCACACCCAAATGAGTTTCTGGGGTCCCTAATTCCAACTGCCGGCTACCTCCATAGCGCCCCCTAGTGATCTGATCCAGAACTGGTATTAGTTTCACTTCAATCCTGTCTCATTTTATTATAATGAATTTTGTACTGTTGTGTTTATGTTTTGCATTGCATTTCATTTACCACATGACTATTATGTCATTGTTAAACTTGCTCTATGCCCCAGACCAACTGCAGAAAAATAATTTCCCCAAATGGGAAAGTTCATCTTAACATAAGAAAATAATACAGTTATATACAGTAATCATACTTGCTCTGTCAATCCGAAAAATGACTTGAGTATGCATATCGATTGGTGCGCTTTATTGGTCGATTTCCATATAAATTCGAGTCAGTGGTTTCGAATCAATGCAGCTATCTTGCAGACACTTAAACAGGATTTCCGATTCAAATAGTTTTTTTCATTAGACCCAATTATTGCATTACACTCTATGTGGATTAAACTTAATTTTCCCCAAAGTGATTACTTAATGGGGTGGCATGATGGTGCCGTCACTTCACATCTCTGGGTCCTGGGTTCGAGTCTCCACCAGGGTTCCACGTGTGGAGTTTGCATGTTCACCCCGTGTCAGTTACCATATGTGTGTGTGCCCTGCAATGGGTTGGTGTCCCATCCTGGCTTTGTGCCTGTAGCTTCTGGGATAGGCTCCAGACCCCCCACGACCCTGAATGGGATAAGTGGTTTGAGACAATAGATGGTTCACTTAACAACCTCAAATATTATAACAAGGAGCCACAGTGACTCAGTGGGTAACACAGTCACCTTAAACAGCCCTGAATTAACACATTCTGCCTGCGATCTGTGGGTTTCCTCCAGGCATTCTGGTCTTTCCCACAATCCAATGGGGACTGGAATTAAACTTAACATGTGTGTCCTTCAACATCCTAATATAAATATAATATAAGTGCTTCCTAGTATAGGGCCCCCCATGACCCTGTTCTGGAGGAGTCCCCAACCTTTTGACACGCACAGACTGCCATGCAAAACTTGTTGATTTGGGGGGGTGGGGAGGGGTTCCATTTTTGTTACGACCTGAAAGCACAAACGTCAAGGATCATTTAAATGAAAGGCATGGCTGGAAAATATTTATTTCTGTTTTTTGGGAATTAACCAACCCCTCCCCCAAATCCCCCAGCGTTCTGCGGCCTGGTGGGGTAGTTGCTCCTGGGGGTTGGGAGCAACTACAGTCCGCAATAAACCGTACAGAATGAATGGATGAATTTCAGTTCCCCCACAAAACTGGGCAGGATATTAGATGTATCGCGTGAGAAATCAAACAATACTGCCGGAAGACAATAACATGCTCTCTCCACGGCTGCTACGCGGAGTATGTCTGAACATCTCCTGAAGCTTTAGGCCTGTCTCCCAGCAAACACCACACTCTCCAAAAATGACTAGCAGATAAATCACTGCGAAAACAAAGAGCTGGAAACAGACGCTCTGAAACACAACTGTGAACGCTGAGCTAGAAACTTAGTCTTGATTTACGCTGCTGGTTTCGTGAGCCCAGAAAGCCTGGGGTAGTCGTGATGGCAGGGGGACCTTCGTTAACAACACAGAAGAGACCCCTGACTGTGAATCAACCCCAGGACACGCAGAGGAAGCGGCTATCCGATATCCTTAATCTACAGCTATTCTTTCTGGCACGACACAGGCATCGCCTCAGCACAGATCATGGTTTTATGCTCTGAAAGTGACAAAGAGGACATCGGAATACAGTCCGCTGACACGCTCAGTCACGGTCATCTAAACGACACAGACAGGCTGTGATCACAAGTAACCATGAAATGGACATAAAGCTACATCTGCTAAGAGCTTCAAACACACGGGTCTCTTTTTCCATGTCATTAGTTTCCAGGTTTTGCTAAAATCCACTTCTGTCCCTCCTGAACTACATTTCTGTTATCAGAACTTTATTTTAAAGGAGTGCCGTTCACCAAGTGGGCTATTAATATTCACAGTGGAGGACACTGATATGTCGTGTGCCTTGTGGTGTTTTTTATTGGGATTTTATTTTCACTCTAGACAAAAACATGTAAACTGAAGACCAATGAAGTAACAATGTATCAGTGGAAGTATTTTGAAGCTGGTAGTTTGGAACTGGATGGAAAAAAAAAAACGTGCCAGTGACCTAAAAATTTATAATTCTCTTTAAATACACAGATCTAAGAATCTCCAGTTACCTGTAAAAGGTCCAATCATGTCCCCAAAAGATCTTTCAGAACATCTTAAACTGATGGAATAAATCCGGAAGATGTCCACACCAAGTATTTAACCACCATTACATACCATCAGTTCCTCTAACACTTTTGTTCTATTTACAGTTGTACCTGGTGCATATAGCTGCATATTCCACCTGGAGCAATTAAGGTTAGGCTCAGAAAGTTCCAGCAGTATCTTAAACCAGCAACACTGGAGATCTGAGCGTAAGTTGATACCTGCTAAGCTACCTGCAGGCTAAGAAAAACTGTTGTTCCCGAATCTTGGCAGGAGAATTCTCGTCTTCCATTAGCAGCAATCGATCGCAGTCGGAACCCCACCAATAATAAGGTCATTAAAATTAAAATAGTACTTACCGACCCCACCCCCACAGTTAAAATGTATTCCACACCCCCAGATTGCCAATCAACAAAATTCTTAGCAGAGTATCTTTGAACTGGTTTTCTTAGAATATATTACTTTTGAGAACTACATTAACTTTCTTGGCCTGGAGTTTAACGTTAATTTTTATAATTCTACTCACATGTTTAAATTGTAGTACATCTACAGAATCTCTGTAATCGACAGTGATCTACAAGATAAGATACTCAGATCATAGAAAAAGAGGATAATACATCGAAAAAAAGACAAAATGTGATACATTTAGGACACTGCAGAAAGAAAATTCATATCTTAGCAACGGAATCTACCCATCTTACCTGGTCTTGTGTTATAAACAATTTTGTAACTTTCGAAATCTCCCCGTGGCTCTTTCCACATCACAGCTAATTTTCCTGATCCCAGCATTTTAAAACGGAGTCTTCTTGGAGTAGAAACTGAAAAAAAGATAAATGTTTAATGTTAGCACTATACACTGATGACTATTCAAAAGAAAAACAGAACACACAAAAGTAAGATTTTCCTGTCTTTAAGGCCCAGTATTTCACAGCTTCATATGGTTATTTTAAGAGACAGTGATCTACAAAATGAGTTACTCAAATCACAGAAAAAAGAGAGCAGTAAATCTTTAAAAGAGACAAAAAAATTGATACATTTAGGACACCACAGTTGCTGAACGGAAAGAAAAGTCATATCCTCTTGCTATGAGTCATATGATATAGCGATCTAGTCCTTATGGCCCAATCATAATATTTATATTTCATTCTGATCTGAAGATCAGCAGATTCATCTTTAGGAAATGTTTGATGTTTTTACGCCAGTCACGTTACGGAGTATAAATTAGCTGCAGAGTGGCTTGAAAACAACCCTTTTGCTCAGTCTGGACTCATTTTGGTGCCGCAAAGGACTTAACTGGTGACAGTATGTCTTGGCATTTACTTACGGGCCGTCACACTCAGAAAGAGAGTGTAACTGCTGCAACAAATTCAATAAAAGGAATGACAAAGAGAAGCAAATATTTACAAGCACCGGATAGTGTTATGGGGTGTGGGGGGATTGGGTATGGATTTTTATACAGCTGGGACCAAGATCTGCGACTTGTTCTTCTGCAGTAGGACCAACTACGCATCACCACCACAACCAGCAGGTCACGGAGCAATATCATTAAAAAACCCCAAAAGAGGAGAGGTACTCCTAAAGGACGACTGTGGTAGGCTAACAAACACTTGAGTTTGTGTGTCTGTGAGCAGCTGCTGCGGGAGGTGGGCCGCCAGGGTCCTCTTCGCATAGCTGCACATCGTACGCACATATAGCAAGGATTAATGAACGTCCAGGGCCGATGTGTGGAGAGGACCCTCCTAAGTCTGGCATAGGCCATGTAGGAACTATGACAGATATGGAGCGTTTGGGAAATGATACATCCATAGACAAGCTAAAAACAAGGACATATGATGCCAAGCTCACCAGCCTGAGGGTAGGGACGAATACTCTGCTGGGCTTTTTTCTTGGAGGTAAATCTCTTTTCCCAAAGAAAAGATTCCAGATTCGGATAACCTGCATGTGCATCTCCAAGCACATAAATGTCATTTATCTAGACGCTTCAGACGGATCTGCTGAGGTCGGCAGCTCATCGGCTCCTTCACGGCCCCGCCAGGGGAAACAAAACGTACAAATTCGTTTATGGCTGGAGAGAGATGAGATTTTAGGGCTTTTAGAAGCTCCGAGGGCCCAGCAGATGTTAAACGTCGCTCCTTTCACTCACTCGATTTTTAATTTCCAAGGTGGTTTGCACAGCGAATAAGCCGAGGCATCGACGATGGACTGAGGACAGGTTCCCGCGCGCGAAACACGCAAAGCTGGCTGCCAAACAGGGCCTGGGTGTACAACAGGCATTGGCGAGACTACAGTAACCCAAACATGAGTCAGGAATTAAGAGCAATGTTTGATATCCATTTGCTCTGCTCCAAGGATTACCTTAATCGGCTAGGTAGCTAAGGCAGCAAAATATCAGAAATTCAATTTTTACGACAAGCTCCATGTTCTTCACGGTCAGTTTTTTCACTGCTTGTCTATTGCACTTTTCTTACATGCTAATGAATTTTTGTCCTGGTTTGAGAGTTCGAAGCTACATCTATTACTTAAAGGAAGTGAGCATTGTCTGTAAAAGGCAGAAATTCAAGCAGGTGCTTTCAACCTGTGATTACTGCTCATTCGCTTGAAGAGTTTTCATTTTCATTAGATGATTATCGCAATTATTCCGAATCCTTCTAAGGCCCACCACTCCCATTCACTTCCTCTTCCTTTTCCAACCAGGACCTACATTTCCGCTCCTCCAAATGTTTATCTTTTACTGACATCGGAAGACACTCAATTATCGGAGGCCAATTTAAGAATATAACTGAGAAAATTAAGAAGGTGTTTTGTTGATACAAGTCACTCAAAATCAGGTGCCAAGACTCATCGGAAATGAAATGTGCACAAATATAGAAAAATCTCATTTCTAGTTGCAAGCTGTAGAATAAAATAGAATAGAATAGAATAGAATAGAATAGAATATCGTTATTGCCATTATACATGGACAACAAAACGATGTGTGCATTCTCCACCAGCGATAAATAGTATATAACAAAAACAAATAAACAAACATCCAAGTATATTCTGGATTAAAGAACACAAAAAAAGTGCAAAATAGCTTTGGTTATCGGAGCATAAAGCTGCTACGTCTAGACGTGCCACCATCTCGTACATGAAACTCCATCAAGAGTTCTTGCCTCTTGCAATCTTACAGCTACTCGTGACAGCTAGGTGTTTTCCTAGTGATGAGCAGTTTATCTCATCGCAGCACCCACTACGCTAAACACCCCTTATCTCTTAGCGGGTCCCCGAGCCACGATTTCTTGCCATGACAGACAGCATCAGCCTCACTCTGTAAGGCCTTTGAACTGCCACACAGCTTTCTGACATCCTCCTCTTCAGCAATCATTAATTTAGCTTTATCCAATACATTCTACGTGTCAAAATCTTCACATTTCATCGGGCTAAGGAGGTTCATTCCTCACGCGGTATGCGGAAAGGCATCGATTCAGCGTTGCGTTCATCTCGAGTGAAACAAACGCCGGAGTCTGGCTACGTGACAATGTTCCCCGGCACAAAGCGGCGAGAGGAGCGAATTAGATACATCACAAATGCACACGCAGCCTTGACGTATAGCAGCGGAAATCCTTCTTCTTGAACCACTGAGGTCAACTGGCTAAACCAGCATTTCACTCCCCCAGAGAGAAAACCAGGGCTGGGGGGGGCTCGATGGCCACGTTGGTGCACCTCCGCCTGCCCGAACTCCTGAGCCCTTTTGATCTGCTCTTGTCATCTTCACAGGGCCCTGCAGACTGACGGTTAAACCTGCGTCTGCTGTCTGCTCCCGTAATTGAAGAGCAGGGAAGGAAGGCTTCCTCCCATCTGCCAGACCAGCCAATTAAGTGTTTTTGGGGGTGTCTCTGGAGGATGGCATCCTTCAGTCGGCTTCCTCGTTGTGCTTTTTTACACATTTCACAGAAGAATTTAGGACTATCCCTCTTACTTCACATCAAGGCCCTACTAGACTGTCTTTCCCATGCAGACCGTTCCCCAGCCACCTATGATATCTGGGACCCCTCGCCCAGCAACCTTGTAATGAATAAATGGTTGGAAGATGGATGGATGGATGGAACTGTCATTGACATATATGCTATGATAATAAGCATAAAGGTGGTTTTTTGAAGGTGGTGCTTGGTGTATAAACCATAAAGCGATAGGAGGGGTATACAATAGTGACCTGATAGTGAGACATTTTGACCAATATTTGACAGTGGGGGGGCCCAAGGCAACGTTTTGTCAGTAGGCCCAGAATTTCTAGCAACGCCCCTGGGAACAACACAGCAACATCAGGAGAATTATATGGTTCTGAGACAGTAACTTACCTTGACCCTGAACTGGGGCAAAATACACAGTGAGACCGAGAAAGATGAGTGGACCCCACGCGCTAATCCTGAGTCCCAAAATGTGCATCATTATGGCTGTCCTGAGTAAGCCTGAGGAGAAAAAAGAAAAGAAATAGACCACCCCAGAATAAGCTAGTCAGAAGGCGGAGCAGAAGCCATGAGAGTGTGCTAACAGGACCAGAACATTGCTCTTTGATGGACGGACCATAAATGGCAGATTGTTCCAACCTGCCACAGTGATAAATGACAACAAAAGACGAGCAAGGCAGCCACTCAGCAGCGTTAGGGCGCTCTTCCCCATCAAAATACCTCTGGCAGAATACATGTGACGCAGAAACACATTTACATTTATTCAATTATATTCTTATATAATAATTTGTACTGATTTATATCAAAATGAACGCTTTAAGTGTTTTGTATGAAGTCGATGTTAAGATTTCCTGAAGCCTTTCTCGGTCGCGTGGCTTTCGTAAACTTTTAGGCTATTTAATCTTAAAGGTAAAGGTAAAACGCATCCAAAAATCTGAGCTCTCTCTATACGTTAATATGTACTTATATCTCAACATATCTGATAAATATATACAGAAGTACTTATAAAAATGCTTAAAATACATATTTGTATGTTAAATAATAATACCAGCATCATCATTGGTTTAACTCGTATAACGCGACAGGTAACTGCGCACAGAATTACGTACACAGGTGGATTTTTCTCGGCGACATATAGAACAGGATGTATTTGAATGAAGATTTTCATTTAAGTGTATAAACTTGTACCTATGCTCGTTTAGCTAGTTGCGGGGCAAAAATATATTTTTTTGTAAAAATGCACAAAATATTGGGATTCAGTCGAATATTGGCGAAAATAATTAGCCTAAATGAAACTCGATCATATGAATTTGCCATCTATTTTTCCTCATGCGTAGCATATAATGGTAAATTAACTTCACAGGGTTGTGTGCTCGCCAGCTTTGTAATTCCGATCACGATGACTGCCCTATTATATCGGATGGTATTGTGCCACCAGGAAATCCACATGCTGATACAATACGGGCGGCGATCAGATTTACAGAAAATCGAGGGGTGAACTCCCAGCTATAACCATGAACGGAAAAAAAGTCACAAAAAAATCACAATAATGATTTATATAAAATATGAATTATCAGCTTACCACCTTACAGTCAAGCATTCATTTCAAGGCGCAACCTGTCTCAATAATAACGTTGTCTTTTGGGTCAAGTTCGAGCCACGAATATAATTCAGGGGTATATATATATAGTTTTGCTTACATGTACAATATTTAATCATATTTTGTTTTATATGGCCGTGTGCTGATTTAACTTTGGAAATGAACGCGCGCTGGGCGGTATTTTTGACTCGCTTCATCCAAGATTTGTGGCACTTAATGATAAGAAACGTTGATAGCAAACCAGGTTTCATTAAAATTTCCTCGAAAAGACTGGTAAGATATCACATCTTGCTTACATTAACCCCCTTTCAAAAAATCTATTCAATATCATCATGGGAATTTAAAAGCTGCTCGCGTAACTTTCCAGATACAGTAATATTGACTTCATTATTTACGATACTTTTTTTGCAGTCAATTTATCGTAATCAGTTGCATCCTACTAAAACACAAACAAATGCATCCACAAAATTATACACTTAAATAATGCAATATCATACCTGCCAGGTCATGTACTGAAGAAGTTATGTCTCCTGTCCCAAGGTCCAAGAGAGTGACCGCGTCCTGCCGCTGCTCTCCGCCGCTCCCGCACCGCTCGGCGACACTGTAGCCGAATGTGGGTGTTTCTTTCGCCGCTATTCAGCCATCCCTCCGGCTATTCAATCCCTCACCTCCTGTCATCCCAAAGTGGGAGAAAAAAAACTCATGGGCGACCAATTGCGAGAGATGGGACGGGCTGGGGAAGATTAAGGTAAAAATTAAATGTCTTCAGGGCACCCATTTTCCACTCGTTTGCCAGAAGAGGTTTCTTTGGCAAGCTGTTGCTTTTATATGCTCATATTGCAATGCTTATATTTTGAAATACATACGCTATTTTATTTCAGTTCTCGCCGTGAAATCCGCCGCACGTCGTAGGTTAAAACCTGCTGTAAAATTTACTCGGATTTCAGCGGTAATTTTAATTTCTGCTGTCTGTTTTTTTATACTCACCTGCTTATTTTGCTATATGGACTTTAAGTAATATTATTGCGCATATGAGCTCGGTAGATGACCAGATCCATTTAAAATCGTTTGAAATACAAGATGACGATGTGTGTTGCATGCTTTTACAGGTCTCCTCGGTCCCCTCCCAAGCTCCCTGTCACAGTTTGCCATCCGACTCCAAATACGCTTACATCCTTGGCCACATTGCCCACCTCCACTCACCTTCACCTCATCCTGAACCTCTTCGGCGATCTCGAACTTTTTTTATTCCCCTTATGAGCTATTAAAAGCGGGGAGGAGAATTTTTTTTTAATCCCCCTCGCCCCATTATGCGCGGTGAAGGGATCAAGGTGTATTTAATAGATGGCACACACCCATTCACGGGAGAGGAACCCCGGACAGCTCTCAAGCACTTTAGACCCGCGGGATTTTGCGAGGTGAAAAACGCAGGATGTGTTGGCATTTATTACGTTGAGGATGAACGACTGGTCCAATTGAGTTTCATTGTAGGGGCAGGGATGGGCAGCTCTGTATTGATATATTCCTTCTTCTAAATGCAACACACTGTAAGAAGCCCTTTAGACAAATTTGAGTTAAAAGTTAAAACAGATTTAATATAGTTATTGTATATAATTAATTATTTGGATTAAAAGGTTTATTTTCAGAATATAAATAAATAAGGGAATAAGTTATGTTTCCAGCTTAATTGTAGTGATATATTCGTTAGAGCTGAATTCTGGGAAATGTAGTTTTATTTGTTTAAACTTATTTTGAAATCTTTCTAATATAATCATTTCATTATAAAAGTGAAATGTATGGCGTAAACTTTACTGTCCTAACGTGTGGATGTAAGATGTAATTTATTTTAGTTTGATTGTATGCGCCGAACTACACTGGAGTTGAAAGGTCACGGGCCGCGCGGGAGCGAAGAGTGGGAAGGCGGACGCGATCTCCATGTTCGCTGTATTTAGAGAAGGAAGGCAGAACGTGATTAACGTTTTGTCTGTATGTTAGACACTGTTGTAGTAGTTAAGTATATTCAGACTGAATATACCTCGGAATTAGGTTGCATAGTTTGCGTTTGTGAGAGTTAATGTAAGTGAACTCGACGGAGCTGGAAGGTAGCCATTCTTGTTAACCGCCTTTGAACGGGACTTCTGCTGCTGCTCGCGGGGAAACGGCGTTGACTGTACAAGCTGCCCGAAGATTCCAGACTGCGTTTCCATGAGGATTTGATGACTCATCTCTACGGGGATGAAAAACATCGTCAGTGAGGTGAACTACCCACTACAAGAGCAGTTTGAATCGAGGCGTTGTGTTTTCTCCCCTTTGCTCATTTGTGAGCGAAGCGGTCTTTTGTTTTGGGCCTCACCGAACCCGAGCATCGCTCCAGGCCTGCTACGTTTAGTTTTTCTTATTCTGGGATTTGCTTTCTGATGATTAGATTGAGCTCATTTGCCAGCTGGTACTGGTGTGTGTGTGTGTGTGTGTGCGTGCGCACGCGAATGTGTGTGAGCTCACGAATTTTGGTTTTGCTATTTGTATGCAATGTGCTAATAGCTAAATGTTAATTATTTTTGTTTTAAATGAATTATGGACTGAATTTGAGGTGAATTTTAATTCGACTGGTAAATATTTCATTTTATTCTAAAGGGTATTCCTCTAATTACGTACTTATTTTGTGTTGTACAGGTAAAATATTAATATTCCATGCTCATGTTTACTTTAGAACTCCCAATTTTTTATTAATTAAAATATTTTTATTTAAGATTAAGAAGTGTACTTTTGAGTTATTAGTTAGCTAAAAGGGAAACAACAAATAGTTTGAATATTTATCTGGGTTAGCAAAAGAACCCGGGAATGCCCCTTCAGTACCAGGTAAAGGCTTAGGGGGCGCTACACAAATTGGAGGCACCGCTGGGATTGTTTGTTTTTTCCCTTTTGTTTGCATAATAGGTGCAGAAGAGAGTGCTTAGTTGGATTTGTACGTGTATCTTTGATATAGACCAGGAGTGGCCAATCTTATCCGCAAAGGCCTGGTGTGTATGCTGGTTTTTGAGGTAACCTTTAGGTCAGCTGTTCAAACCCAGGTGTGAGGACTCTTCAGCCAATCAGTCCTCTAGTAATCTAATTAGACAGTTGCAGCAAAAACCTGCACACCCAGTGGTCCTTTCTGGATAAGATTGGCCACCTCCTGATATAGACCTTGAAATATGGCTGTAGGACGTGGTTCTATTTCATGAGAAGAGCTTGTAAAGTGGTGCGGGGAAGCATTGATTGATATTGACCATGCATTTGTGTTGATTGGCGTTCCAAATGATGCTGAGGTAGCATTTATTGAAAGCACGGCTGAAACTGTAAACGTTTTCGGCAGGGTATGTGTTATTGTGTGAATGCTGTGGAGTAGATCCAAGTCATGTTCCTTCTGAAGTTTTCCCTAAGGACAGTGAACAAGCGTGGAAGATCAAGGTTGTTGGAGGTATTGAGTCTGCTCCTGAAGATTTCGAAGCAAAGCTGAAGAAGCTTTTATAAGCTGAAGGCAAGTCTGTGACTGATGTTCAAGCATTGCTTTTCCCTCTTTCGGTTAGTTCTCCAGAAGCTGTCATTCGTGCCGTAGGGTAGCTTCTAGAGAAGAACAAGCCAACCAATGAGGGTTTAGCTTACAAGAGATTATGAGTTTTCTCAGTTGTTCCTACTCCGGCTGGAGAGGAATGTATGGAGAATTGGATTGAGCGAACTAAACTAATAATTGCTGAGTGTGACTGTAGTGAAAAGGAAAAACAAAAGCGCATTGTGGAAAGTTTAAAGGGTCTTGCTCTTGAGATTATCAAGGCTGTTAGATTGTCAAGTGATGGTGCTGGTGCATCAGATTATCTAGTAGCACTGGAAAGTGTCTTTGGGACTTCAGAGTCCGGTGAAGATTTGTATTTCGCTTTCCGACTTCTTTGCCAGAACCCTGGTGACGCTCTGTCCGAGTTTCTTCGTCGAATGGAGAAGTCACTGACAAGAGTAGTGCAAAAAGTTGGGTTGCCTGCTGCACTAGTGGATAGAGTGAGACTTGAACAGCTGATTAGAGGAGCTGTAGAATCTGATATGATGCTGTTACAGTCAAGACTGAGAGAAAGAAAGGAATTTCCTCCTACTTTCTTGCGCCTTCTGAATGAGATTCGTGAGGAAGAGGAAAATGAGGCACAAAGGCATAAGCTGGATCTGACAGCAAAATCTGTGCTTCCTCAAGACTCTGTAGAACCAAACCAGACTGAGATTCAAATACTGAAGGCTGAGGTCAAAGAGCTGCGTGCCAAGCTGGAAGGGTCACGTAAGGCATCTGCAACAGCACCCAAGGCCTCAGAGCCCAAAGTGAAATCTGCTAAGCGTGCTGAGGGACAACCAGACCCTGAGGTGCAAGAGCTAAACACTCAAGTTCAGCAACTGCAACATCAGCTGACTGTTATGAGTGTTGGGCATGGTGCACCACCTAGATGGAAACTGCCACAGCAACTCACTACAAGTTCCCGTGAGAGAAGCAGACTGACAGTGAATCATAATGACTTCTTTTGCTATCGATGTGGTGGCAATGGACTCATTGCTAGTAAGTGTCAGGAGCCTGAAAACACACTAGAAGTTATCCAAAAGTTACTTTGCTCACTGAAGAGTCAAAAGTGAGAAAAGCCAGGATCAGAAAGCAAGTCTTCATGCCGCTTTCTCCGGGAGGAGTCATGTTGGTGAAGCTGCTCCAACATTCCTAGTGGGTTGGTAGGTCCTGCCTCCACTGTGTCTGTAAAGATAAATGACCACAGGTGCAAAGTGTTATTAGATAGTGGATCTCAAGTAACAATAATATTTGACAAGTGGTATAAGAGATATTTGCCTAAAGTGCCAATTCACCCAATCACTGGCCTAGCGATATGGGGTTTGAGTTTATCCAGCTACCCATACCCCGAGGCTACATAGTTGTAGACATTGAATTTCCAGATGCACTGACAGGAGCGTGTGAGACTCTTTCCCTGTTGGCACTGGTTTGCCCTGAGCCTAGTGGTCCAGACCACATTCCTGTTATTATTGGGACAAATGCCAATGTGTTTCATCGCTTAGGTGCTCTATGCAAAGACATTGTTGTGTCAGAGCAGGCATATTCTCTGAGAATCCTACCACAGACATCGTTGATGAAACTTCCACCACGTCAAGAGATAGATGAAGAGGAGCCCATTGGTGAAGTCAGGTGGATGGGTCCAGGCCCTTTAGCTATTCCTGCTAGGGGTGAAAGATCAGCCATCTGTAAAGTTGAATGTAAGAAACCAGTGAAAAGAGACATTCTTATGGTTGAGACACCACCTTCTGTGACATTGCCTGCTGGTGTGCTCATTCAGCCGGTGGTGCTACCATCTTCTGACCTGATTGCTGACAGTTTCAAATTCCTGATAAGAAATGAAACCCAGAAAGAAGTCCCTGTGTTGGCAGGAACAGTCCTAGCTCATGTGTACCCCACTGACAGTTACTTTGGCACAGAGACCTAAGTCTACATCAAAGGTCCTTGATACAGAATTGTTTGACTTCGGTGATTCTCCCATTCCAGAGGCCTGGAAGAAGAGGTTGTGTCAAAAGTTGTCTGAACAAGGCAATGTGTTTCCCCTCGAAGAGTGGGATGTGGGTATTGCCAAGGGCGTAGAGCACCACATAAGACTCAGTGACCCAAGGCCATTTAGAGAACGATCCAGATGCATAGCTCCAGCAGACATCGATGACGTACAGCGCCACCTGAAAGACCTGCTGGCAGCGAGCATCATAAGAATCAAGAAGTCCATATGCGTCGCCGATAGTAATTGTCAGGAAGAAAAACGGAAGTATGCGGATGTGCGTTGATTATCGCACGTTAAACAACAGAACGATTCCTGATCAGTATACCACACCGCGGATTGACGATGCTTTAGATTGTCTCTCTGGCAGTTGATGGTTTTCAGTGTTGGACTTACGAAGTGGGTGTTACCAAATTCTCATGTCTGCTGAAAACCAAGAGAACAGCTTTTATATGCCCCCTGGGATTTTACGAATTTCAGAGGATGCCACAAGGAATCACTGGAGCTCCAGCTACTTTTCAACGTTTGATGGAGAGAGCTGTGGGTGACATGCATCTGCTCCAGGTGATTATTTATTTTGATGATGTCGTCGTATTTGGCCGCACCTTAGAGGAGCATGAAGAATGACTCCTCACAGTGCTAGACAGACTGGAAGAATGTGGTTTGAAGGTATCACTGGATAAATGCCAGTTTTGTCAGCCACGAGTGAAGTATGTCGGACATATTGTGTCTGCCTCAGGAATAGCTACTGACCCAGAGAAAGTGAGTGCAGTCAAGAACTGGAAGATACCAACTGACCTGAAATCTCCAAGATCGTTCCTTGGATTCTGTGGCTATTATTGCCGCTTTTATCAAGAATTATTCTGCCATTGTCCGACCACTCACAGAGCTTACAAAGGGATACCGCCCAACCCAGAATGGATGCAAGGTTGCCCAAGAGAAGAAGTCCTACTTCAAAGAAGGAGAGCCTTTCTGTGAGCGCTGGGACGAGGAATGCACAAAGGCATTTCATAACATCATTCGCTGCCTGACTCGTGCCCCTGTATTGGCGTTCGCTGACCCAGTATAACCGTATGTGTTCCACATAGATGCCAGTTGGAATGGTTTAGGTGCTGTTCTTAACTAAAAAATATCCGGGAGGTCTGAGGCCTGTCGCATAAGCGAGTCACAAGCTAAGTGCCTCTGAGCAGCGTTATCACATTCATCAGTTAGAATTTCAGACATTGAAATGGGCGGTCGTGGACAAGTTTCACAATTACCTTTATAGGGCAAAGTTTACGGTGAGAACGAATAATAATCCACTCACCTATGTTTTAACTCTTTGGGGATGACAGCGTCATCGGCGATGCTGTGTATCTTTCTCATATATTTCTGTTTATATCTCACTGAAATCTTCAAGTAGAATTATGAAAAAAAACGCTGGCTAAATCTGTAATCTGTCTTCTTTTCAAAACGTCCATTGTCGGAAGTATTTAAAGTTTTT
>JAODKC010000137.1:7573610-7609073 GCA_026777985.1 Mormyrops attenuatus
TTCTTTCCCTGTTCCACCACAAATGATTCAGCTCAACAGCTATGTGGTAATTAGCACAAGAAGTTGAATCAGGTGTGCTAAACGAGGGGAAACCCAAAAATGAGTAGGGCTCTGGCCCCCCAGGACTGGAGTCTGACACCTGTGATATATATTATACAACACTGCCACCTTGTGGAGACTTTGGTGAGTGGGGTCCCAGAGTGGCTAACTGACTAACTGACTGAAGTTAACGTACATGAATGGTTTGTCCTACAGCAAGAGTTTACCTGTGAGACATAGTCTGGCAATATCATTAATTGGCAGTAAATTGTCTATGGCAGGGGGGGCCAATCTTATCCACAAAGGGCCAGTGTGTGCAGGTTTTTGGGATAAACTTTAGGTCAGCTGCTCAAACCCAGGTGTGAGGGCCAATCAGTCCTCTAATTAGGGAGCTGCAGGAGAATGCACAACAAGAAGCAAACAGTACCCCTTCTGGATACGACTGGCCACCCCTTGCCTACTCTATACACTTAGCTGAAGGATCCCACACTTCCTGAAAAAATCTTTCTCAAAAACAAGGATCATGACCAGGGGCATCAGAAGCATTTTTAATGTGGGGGGGACCCTCCCCCAGAATTTTTTTTTATGAATTAGATGCTATTTCCTGCATTCTGGTGTATTTTTAACAGGTTGTTAATTTTACTTACAAAAGTCACTTAATTTAATGCCTGTTTTTAACTGCTACCCACTGCTATGCCTAAGATAATGATAAGTATTCGTATGTGTATTCTCATATCGATCAAGTGGAATGGATTCTTTCGTGAAGCAATAGAAACAGCGCTGGGTGAACTAATATTTTATGTTAAATGTGGGGGGGTCATGTCCCCCTCAGATTTAATGGTGGCGACACCTATGATCATGACACAGAGGTGGGCAGTTGCAGGAACTCCACCAGCGGGGGAGTTAGACGGTCAGGCTTCTTGACTTCAGCTCAGAAAAAAAGTGCCACCCATAGTGCTCATGCAGAGCTACATTTAAACACTTTCTGTGTGGAAGATTCCCCAATAAAATTACTTGTGTAACAGCTGAGAGTGTACAGCATATGACAGCTGCAGAAAATATCCATCCATCTTCCAACCACTTACTCTGAGCATGGTCACCTTGTGCCAGGCTGGGGGGTACACCACTGATGGGTGCCAGTCCATCACAGGAAACACATACACACATAATTATACACTAATGACAATTTCACAAAGCTAGTTAGTCTAACTGGACATCTTTCCTGCTGGAACGTAAACCCGCACAATACAGGAAGAACATGCAAACTGCACAGGGCAGGGCTGTAATTCCAAGCCTGGACATGCAATGCGACAATGCAGCTCAAAGACCCACTGCACCACTCCTAATTACCAATACTCGCATTATAATTTCATAAGAAATAAAAAGAAATTTAAATGCTGAATTTATTTGCAAGAGTAATAATGAGCAGTTATGAATCATAACCATATTTAACACCTAACAATGAACTCGAAGCATGAATCACCTCATAGCTGAATACAGTACAGCTGCACCTTAACACGTCTGCATTGTCAACACATTGTAAGAAGCTTAAAGAAGCCTTACACATATTGTCCTTCAATAATACAAATTGTGTTTTAACAATGTAAGTGCTACATGGCTTCCGTGGGCTCATGAATGATTCACGACAAATATCTAGTAGTCATCTTGACGTCAGAACACTGAACTGTGATACCTCTAAATACTGATTGTCTAACAGGAGCTTTAAATTGTATGAAAAGTCTGACTTAATGTAAAGAGGATGATTTGAAATTTTCTTCAAGGCCGTTGTTTTTAATAAATGCCTCACTGAAATTCTCCACTTCGGTGCCCTCATGCAAGATTTTTAAAAAGTACAAAATCCAAATCCAGTGACAAAATATTAAAATGAAACATTTCGTCAGCTAACAAAATGTTAAATGCAACAATCAGACCGCTACGAGAGACAAGAAAAAGGGGTTGAAATTTGTGATTTAAAATGAGATTTTGAATGGAAATCTAAAAACACATGTAACATGAAATTCAAGACGTGAAATGTATTTTTTTCATTTTCACAAATTAATGAGATCCAAACATCATAATATACTGCACCCCAGAAAGATCAGTGAAGATATCAGTTACAATATCAGATTAAATTTCGACATATCAGGGAAACATTTATATCGTTTAGTTATACAAATGTATGCATTGATATTCATGTGAAGGCAACCTGTTGTGATAATTCAAAGGAATTTAACCGCGGTATACTAAACTGTCACAATCTGATGCCCTTAGTCTTCAGCATCAGATTGTCATGCGTGCTGCTTTGTCACTTGCTTCACCTAAACTGTGAATATTCGATATGATCACGATATGATGGATAGCAGGCATTATCGGGATTACTGGAACCAGTAAGGTACCCAGAACAATGCCAAGGCTGAGACGTCTCCCTGGCAAAACGAGCAGAACTCTTAAAGCACATTTAGAGCAGTTTATTGTAAAAGGATGGACAAAAGTGCTACATCTGTGTGCCACCCTCTATCCAACCAGACATTTTCATTATTTTGTATTCAGCAGCCGTGTAGAATAAAAGACAGAGACCAGGTATAAAAACTGATATGTCTAAAAATTTTACACGTTAATCACGTCAAGCATAATGTCACCCTAACCCATTTTGAATTGTTACGTAAATCTGAAAAGAAAACAGATTCCTTGAATACATCTTCAGTACTTCCAGTACTTCCAGCGATGGTATTACTACAGTTAACGATGGTATTAGTAATTATATTACTAATTACTACTATGATGTTCTGCAGTGATGTTGGACATGAAACTCAGGGTTAAAAGCATTAGCTCTCTTCTTTACTACTGCTACCTACTGCTACGATATCTATCTGTGTAGCAAAGCTTTAGTCTTATGTTTGGCAAGGTAAATATTTGTTAAATGACTGCTTAAATGAGGCGTACATACCTAAAATGAACATTTGCAACTGTAATCATAGTGTAAAGACCTTTCTCTATTTTTGGTCAAGGCCAGGATAACAATGTAATCATTAATTACAGTACAGTATTGTGTGAAGAGGAAAGATTTTGAAAATCATCACTGAATGTTAAATTTATAAGTACTTGGTGTCAGTAAGGTTTACACAGTACATACACAGAAGCATTGATATATACAAATATCACTCTTACTCTTCATATTTAGTAATATTTGAATGTATAATATGCATCCATGCTCGAACTAAGTACATTTCTAGCAAAGTACTTAAAACTTTTTTTCCAACAAAATACATACAATCAACATTAATCACGATGCATGACTGATTCGCCTTTAACATTTCGCCCTGTAAATTTCCATAACTACTACCAATGTGAAACATAAAGTATTAACGTACTACCTGCTTTACCAAATTTCAGCAATAAGCTATGCTCTAAAATGTAACTCAGAAGATGCTTCTGGTGTGAACAGGAGGGGGCGCTATAACCATCTAGCGAATTTCGTCGTGTTACTTGCAAAGGTTAAAATCCCTCTCCGAGTTTGCGAGTCTCGCAGCGTTTGCAGATTCGCATTGCAGGCTGCAGGAACTGCCACACTGCCAGTCACCTTCCTGCCTTGACAGCTAACATTACATGAGACCCGGGGGGGTCCATGACAATTGCCAGTATCACCTTCACTTCAGACTGCCCCCCCTACCTCCCACTGCACCCTCTTCGGTCCCTCAGAAAAGACAATGGGCTTTTCACAGCCTTGCTTCCGAACTAGTCCTGTCACATGGTTATAATTTCACGCTGAGATAGGATCTTCAGCATGGGGCCTCACAGACATCGTTTCGGGCCTCTTCTGAAAGGCGTGTCTATGGTGTGTCGGACGCCATCATACCGACGTGCCTGTTTCAGAACAGACCGGATGGAAACGGCACAGTGACGACCACCGTACATTTCCGGAAACATCTCTCTTTACTTTGTTTGCACTATGTGCACCATCTTTGTACCCTGTCTGTTTGGCACTATATGCATGTTTGCTATATATTTACTGCTGCATGAACCAGAATTTCCCCCAGGGGATCAATAAAGTTAATCTTAATCTCTGCGACACTTACACATTGCCGTGTGATCATCATTGGCTTTGCATTATTCATTTCTGACATCTAATAATATTATGGGCTTCTTCGAGAAACCCTTACTCTACTTTGACAGAGGTGTCCCTACAACGTTAAATAGCACTATACAGGTAGGTATACCTTACAATTAGTTCTGGGTTTTCAGTTAGTTCCTTAGCAACAACAGTTTTTTTCGCCATGTTCCCTGTTTCACAGGCAGATCACATGAATTTACACAATCACTGCATACACATGCCACGCCAGACCAACACTCTGTCTGCTATGCATACATTCCCCACAGGGAGGCGCCAGTCTGTTGACCGCCCTGAACTCAGGGGAGATGGGGCCTCAAGTGGTGAAACCTAAGACAGGGTGTGAGCAGATGTTGACCGTGGTGGTCTGTGGACGCTTCCCCCAGCCTCGCCCTTGGGGGGGCGGGGTGGGTCAGCCTGGATGGTCGGCTCAGTATTCCGTATCTTCCATAACCTCCATGACGATGGTGCGCGGTCCGGTCAGGATGAGGTTGCTGACTGTCCGGTAGTCCAGGGGGAGAACATTCAGCCCGTTGACTGACACGACAAACTGACATACCTTGGGAGGTTAAAAAAAAAAAAAAAAGAGGGGGGGGAGCATTTACACTGGCTGCATTTCACCTCAAATAAACATCTAATTACCCCAAGACGATTAAGTACATCAGTGCTTTGGACAACAAATAAATATTCTTCACATGCCCCAATGCCTCCCTGCATAACTGTCCCAAACTCCTCCAAGTCGGAATTACAAATCACTGTAATTATATCAAAATCTGGCTGCCTGATTATCTTGGCTCATGGCCAAAGCTTACAGGCCAGCTTCTACCAACAAATGGGAAATTTTAAGGGGTGGGGAAATATTTTAAGGGGAAACTTGAACTCCTGCTGACCGCAATTTTAATATGCCAGTGTTCTGAAAAAAACATTTTAAGGACATCCAGAAACATTTTAAATAGCATTTTGTATAACTATCGCCAATAAATACAGAGACTTGTGTAGCAATAAGGCACAAGAATCCAACTGCAGATTCCCTGCTGGGATCTCAGACCAAGAATCCTTTTGGCAGTAGTTACTATTATGATTTAACCTTTGCCGCATCCCTGCTGCTAGTGTTGCATAATGAAATGGCTAAAGGGCAAAGTTTACAGAGGTAGAAATAAGGCTACCGGTGTTTGAAAATTAGTATTAAACAGCTATAGGTGTAGATTTTTAAATGCATATGAACTAATCTGCTAAAGGAGCCACTTAGTGCAATTCGGTCTAAAGTCACCACACCGTGTTGGCTGTGGGGGGGTTGCAGAGTTCAGTACGACTCACAGACGTCTGCCACTCACATCAAGGGTGGGTGCATAGAGAGTCAGAAAATCGCGGTAGGAAAACATGTGAGACACCGTGTCGTCAAGGCAATGGAGAAACTGGTTTACAGGTGGGGGCCGCTAGGTTTCAACTTGTTTGGGAAACGGACACGTGCAGAAGGTGGGGGCTGGAAGGGGCCTGAGAACCTGGCTGTTTTGCCCAAAACGTTTAATGTAAACTTGTGTGTCAGCTTTAAAGGTACTGAAACGGAGTTGGGAGGGAGAGCACATGCGCTGGGTAGGAATGTTCAAACCACTGTGGGGAGTCCGGTTAGAACTCTGATGTAAGTGCAAGCAGGATCCGGATCACCAGTACTTCTCCAATAAAGAGTCCTTTATTTGATTTTACTGTAACTTCTACCATAGAGTAGCATTCAGAGAATAGAGGAATATATGATTTAATCAATGATTTAATCAATGCATATATATAGTTCTCTAACATAGAAATAAACTGAAGACTGTAACCATTAATATCTGGAAGGATAACATATGCCATTTTACATCTAGCGTCTCCACCGTAACAGGCAAACTTACCAATTACATTCACTTAATGCGTAAACTCAGTATCACTCACATAGAATAGCTTAGCTGTTCACATAGAACAGCTAAGGCGGAGAGCAGAGCAAGGCGGAAAGTGGGGAGTGTGGTGGAAAGTGGGGAGCATGGGGGAGAGCGGGGAGTGCGGGTGAAGAGCAGAGCAAGGCGGAAAGTGGGGAGAGCGGGGAGTGCGGGTGAAGAGCAGAGCAAGGTGGAAAGTGGAGAGTGCAGCAGAGAGCGAAGTGCGGTGGAGAGTGGGAACGAGGCAAAAAGCAGGGGCAAGGTGGAGAGCGGAGAATGGCAGAGAGCGGGAGCGCAGAGGATAGCAGAGTGTGGTGGACAGCAGGAGAGCGGTGGAGAGCAGAATGAGGTGGAAAGTGGGGAGCACAGCGAAGCGTGGAAGCACGGTGGAGAGCAGAATGAGGTGGAAAGTGGGGAGCACAGCGAAGTGCTGAAGCACGGTGGAGAGCAGAATGAGGTGGAAAGTGGGGAGCACAGCAAAGCGCGGAAGCACGGTGGAGAGTGGAGTGAGCAGTCAGCAGTTTTTTTTTTGCACAGCAGCATTTGGTAGAAATCATTCGTAATGTTTATCCAGCAATAATTCATCTTAAACGTGACAGGTTAGCAGGCTAACATGCTAGATCAGCAAGCTAACCTGCTATGTTATAATCCAAGCCGTATGTATCTGTCTCTTGTCAAGGGCTACAGGCTCCTGGGATCTACTGGGATCTCAGGTACTGACAGGACAGAGCTGTCCAACAAAAGATCTTCTGAGATACCAAATTGCACATTTGGTCATTATCAAAGAGGAGACAATATGGTCCTGGTTTAATTAAATTCCTCTCCTGCTCAGCTGTTGACAAACAACATTAATGTGCCGCCCAAACCCAGTAACTAACTCACAAATTGTTAGTATGATCTTCTGGGGGAGCCGAGCCTGGGGAGGACATGTTCTGTTTGGGTGTGGACAGTGGAATTTAAAAAAGGTAAATAGTGAATGCTGATTTTCATGTTGCCCAACAATGAATGCTAATTTCCATGTTTCTCAATAGTGAATGCTGAGTTTCATGTTTCCCAATAGTGAATGTTAATTTCCATGTTTCCCAGTAATAAAAGCTGATTTCCACGTTTCCCAACAGTGAAAGATAATTTCCATGATTCCCAGTAATGAATGCTGATTTCCATGTTTCCCAGTTATGAATGCTAATATCCATGTTTCCCAATAGTGAATGCTAATGTCCATGTTTCCCAATATTGAATGTTAATTTCCATGTTTCCCAGTAATAAAAGTTGATTTCCACGTTTCCCAACAGTGAAAGATAATTTCAATGTTTCCCAGTAATGAATGCTAATATACATGTTTCCCAATAGTGAATGCAATTATCCATGTTTCCCAATAGTGAATGCTAATATCCATGTTTCCCAATAGTGAGTGCTAATTTCCATGTTTCCCATGATCACACGGCTATGTGAGGAATTCCTTTAATGGAGGTGAGAATCTATAAATGCGTTAAGAAGGAAATGTTGCGAATGGTGGGATAGCTGGTTGGCGTGCGGGCCTGCAAATTGCAACTGAGGCAGGGCGGCGATCGGGAACAATTCCTGGCAGGACTCCGCGTGCGTCACTAATCCTGCTAACATCACCTGAGAGGATGTTTGCGAGAACATGAGACGCTACTGTACCCCACTAAGACAACCCACACTGCCCTGCCTGTACATCACAACGTGTAAACAGCAGCTGGATATGGCCGTGAAGATGAGCAGAACAGATAAACTCTGTGGCTGTTAGGCACGCACCTCAAATAACAACTAGGTGCATCCGTATGAGCACACTGTACATACGGACACTTATGACTTTAAGTACGACAGGAAAAACTTTCTGTTTTCAGCAGCAAACAAACACAGGGCTAGTGAACAAAACAGAGCTTCCCGCAGACGAGGTTTGATCCCTTGAAAACAAATCACAGCCGATCCTGTGTCAGGGAGACCACAAACCGCTCCAGAAAACAGACCCTTTTCAGTCCAACGAGCGTGACAGCCATTACAAAGTAGGCATTAGTAACAGTGTGGAAAAATCATATAGCCCTCTTCTATAAAGCTTTAAAAAACCCAAATTCCAAAAATTCCAAAAATCTAGTCTGAGCATAATACTAATGGAACACTCAGGATTTAGTCGTAATTTAAGTTAATTTATCATTTGTCTGCACACATGCAAAACGCATCTCTGAATCAGCAGGATAAGTAACAACAATAAGGCAAACTTCTGCAATCATGCTGCACAATGCCGTATTACCCACAAAGCCTGGGTGTTTCGTCTGCAATCCCACAATCCCCGGTACCTTCATTCCTGCTGCTGCCGCTGGGCCGCTGGGGTCTACCGCCTGAATGTGGCAGGGCTTGTTGCCCCGGACCACAAAGCCCCAGCCAACGGCGTCACCCACGATCTGAGAGACAGGAACACGAGGTCATTGATGAAATCTCCAGTAGTTTTTCTTTTTAATTAAATTAATCTTTACTTCGCTTTTGTACAAGTATGAGTACAGGTACATTAGAATGCTTCTTTTTACATATCAGATATTGCTCTCCTTTAAGACATACATACACAAAGGGACAGCCATCTATCCATCTGTTCAGTGCCCCTGAAACTTTTTTTTCTTAGGGGGGGGTGGGGGGGGTACTGGTCTGCCGACCATGGCATTCAAACAAACCACCTTCCGATCACAGGCACAGAGGCCTAACCTACTGAGCCAAGCACCTCCTCCACAGTGTCCAGTAATCTCTATGTCTACCACATATTATGGTGGTCACAGGAAGCTGGAGCTTCAGGGTCACCGTGACCCTTTCCTTGATACATGAAGAAGGAAGATGGATGGATGGATTGTCAGATTTTAATAGCACAGCTCCTTTAAAGACCATCTTTTTCACTGTGTATGAGGGGGAACTGTCAAAAATGAGGCCAAGGTGGAAAAGGCATAGGATGAGGAGCAGGATGAGGACTTAACCTTGGGGCACCCCGGGAGTGACTGCAGAGGAGGAAGATGAATATCCAGAGATAAAAATAAACTGTTTCCTGTCCGGCAAGTACTATGAGAACCAGTCCAGGGCAGTTACCCTAAATGACCAGGTCACAGAGTCTTGGGAGAATGATGCTGGGGTGCACAAGTCAGCAGATGTTAAAAAATCATCGAGGACTTTGGGTAAGGCGGTTTTGGTGCTGTGGAGAGGGCAAAAGCCAAACTGAAGCGGATTGAGTAGATTGTGCTTGACTGGTAACGGCATGTTCCATAATTATGGAGAAAAAAGGAAGGTTGGAGATAGGACAGCAATTGCTGAAGCTAACTGAACCAAAGACAGGTCGTTTTAGGATCAGTGCAGTCAAGATGTCAAGGGGCTGGGGAAAATTGTTGGACAGAGCCAACATGTCCCGCCCCCGACATGCCCCGCCCCCTTAGGGCACCTCATTAATTTCCCCGAGACAGGCCCCACACTGGGCCGCGCCCGTGTGTTTGCTGCACATCATAGTGGCCCACTTATGCGGTCTCAGGCTCTACATCTGCGCTTTTTTAAAAAGCCGCATTTATAAAAGCCCCCACCCCTCCCGTGCACTTTTTGGCCTCCCTCTCTTAAGTCGCGTCAAGTCGAGTCTTGCTTATTTATACGGCTGCGCCAAAGTGCTGTACACACCAGACAAACAGATAAAAATGTCGAAATAAAAAAAAAAACACAGATGCATCAGAAAAGGCAGATGACAAAGACAGAAGCAAACACAATAAACATGATGAAGTCAAGCATTAACATGGGATGACATGTTAAAAACCAGGCAGAGCAAACAACCAGCGAGAAGAAATGAGCATAGACGAGACCCAACGAGAGCTAAATGCGTCGATGGAGGCTGTTGGACTGACATGCGGGGTGGAAGCATTCCAGCCCTAGACCAACCAAAAAAAATGCATGCTCAGGTTTTAACATAAGCAAGCAAAGAGGTAACTTTATTTATTTATAAATAGCGCCCTTCCTAACCTAGGAATACAGACTATTATTTTTGAACCTGCCTACAGACCCGATTAGCAAAGCGGTTCCAGTTTCTTCATCTCTCACTTCATTTACCACCGGATACGTTAGCACCCCCCGCAGGCGTATCGCGGCAGCGCAGCCATGTTAAAGCCCTCTTTGTGTCTAATAGAAGTGCGGCCCGCGGGAAACATACCGTGAATGTCTTCTTTATGTAGGGGCCCCCGGGGGTCTGCAGCTCCTCGGGGCTGACTCTCCTCTTCAGCACTGCGGGCAGGGGGAGGCGGGCGCGGGGGGGGGGGGGACACAGAAAGCCACAGTGTTGCCATTAAAGCTGGGATGACAGTCTGAATAGCACGGCTGGATAGTAACGAAAGAGGGGCTTTTAGTGCCATTCACGTCACCGGGCTGTGGAGACGGACATTATGGTCATTGTCTTTGTCAGAATAATAACTGAAACGTTGATGGTTACTGGCCTGCAGTATAAATCACTCTGTTTACCAATAATGCAGCACATCAATCAATTCGCGACTGCGTACCTCGCTGAAAGAAACAAAACTGAAAAGCCCCATATCAAACAGGGGCCGCAAACCACAGAACCGCAGCTACACACACCCACGGTCACGTGTGCGTGTCAATTACACCCCTGCCCTGTGTGAGATGGCATGTTCTTCCCGTGTGCTTCAGGTTTCCTTCATGTTCGCCGGTTTCCTCCCATAGGCCAATGACATATGGTTAGACTAACTGCAGTCTGTGTGATCACCGTGTGGCGGACTGGCATCCCGTCCAGGGTGTCCCCTACCTTCTCCCTTGTGTTTTTTGGGATAGTCTCCAGGCTCACAGCAACCCTGTACAGGATAAGCACGTTTGGAAGATGGGTGGATTAATATTAATTACAAAAATATATTTATTCAGGAAAAAGAGAAAGAGACTTTATCCATCCATCAATCCGTCTATCATTCCATCCATCTATCCATCCATCCTCCAACTGTTTATCCAGCTCAGGATTATGGGGGAAGATTCTTTAAGTTCAAACTTAATGGTTCAAACTGAAGTTTTCAAAAATCTGCGAAACCAATGATTAGTTTAACAGAGGTATTTCTTCTTAATTTTACAAAAAAATTCAGATTAAATCTAATTATTTAAGAGAATGGCCTCTTCCGGAAAGACTGAACCGTTGACCTTGTGGAGTCCAACGCAGAGGAGTCCAGCCAATGGCTACTCACATGTATAAACAAATTCAAATTACATGAGTGGTATCCACAGAAGTGAAGCAGCCAATAGGGTAAACCAGGCTAGTACTGCCCCCCAGAAATCTGATTGGGCCCCTGGATGTGTCCTCAGTTTTCATTAGCTCAGAGTGGTGTCAATTACAGAACACAGGACAGCATTATTCCAAAGGCATGTATGTGAACTATCTATAATTTTAGGTGTTCCAAGAACTGCAGAAACACAGCACTGTCAATTTACTGTCACCCCCTCTGTGCACCTCCCTTAGAAATAATCTGTAGCCGTCACTGGTCTACAGGCAGGGACCATAAATATTATTTAGAAAGTCCAATTAAACATAAGAAGAGACAAGCAATCTATTTGGCTTCAGAAAGACAGCTAAATAAAGCTCACACCCTGGAAGTCTTACATCGTCTATCCATTAAAAGAGACAAGTACCGGATAAAAACAGTTTATTTTGGAATTATTGAAGAAATTGCCCTGATACCAGAATGAGGTACAATACCCTGTATACTCTCAGTGTTGAACTGAAGTACACGGTGAGAAAAAAAAACATTTGAGGTTATACTGGTTACCAGTGTAAACATGAACTTATCCAGAAC
Organism: Mormyrops attenuatus; assembly: GCA_026777985.1. NCBI lineage: Eukaryota > Metazoa > Chordata > Actinopteri > Osteoglossiformes > Mormyridae > Mormyrops > Mormyrops attenuatus. Next base: position 7,585,493 of record JAODKC010000137.1, read on the forward strand.
ACTCCACACCTCCTTGTTCCTTCATTAATGTCATGAAGGGGCTGAAAATATACTGCCATACCCGGGCTGGCCTGCACCCAAACGTACGAGTCACTGGGGCTTTTTAGGCCTGCATCCTTACTGGAGAAGTTCAGCTTCAGTACTACGGGTAAAGGGTATTACAGCAGGACCCTTCCTGAGGTTTAAACCCGCGCCCCCTCTGGTCAAGACACCAGCAGGTTCCTCAACCTGCCCCCCCCCCACCCTTCCTGGAATTCTTCATAACTTACAACTTTGCACGCTTTATTTACGCCTTAGTACAATAAACTCTCAATTAAACATCAGCAGCAAATAATGCCAGTGATCTATTAGGTTGTTTACAGTACAGGTCTGCAGATTACAGTCTGCACCGTGGAACATCCGGTCGTCTGCCAGCTCTCACCTAGTCACTGTATTTTTCCCCAAGAATCATTCCAACGTCTGGCCCAGTCAAATACACTGACAGGAAGATGTATAGTTTCATTTCCAAAATGCCCATAGTTTGTTTTATGCACAACGCCTGAACTTTTCGGTAAATGAGATGTGTTTGCCGTGCTCATTTTCCCTGCAGTGCCGCCTTGCATAAAACACACATGAATGCGCACTGCAATGGTGTCACGGGACGTTTATTTAGCAATTGAGGATTAAGGGCCTTGCTCAATGGCTCAATGGTGGGATCACTCTCCTGACCACAGGATATGAACCGGCAACCTTTTGAGTCCCAACCCACACAGGCTGTCCCCCTTCCCAATAAATTATTATTATTTTTATTAATTTTTTTCTGGTCAGTGCCTAATTCCATACATGTTATTTTATAGTTTCTTATGTCTATATATGTCTTTATTCTGTAATATAGAGAAGAGCACAAACAAACCTTCCTATGGGTACGTGTGTCCAAACTTTTGACTGGGATGGTTTGTGTGCGTGTGTGTGTATCTGTGTGAGAGAGAGAGAGAGAGAGAGAGAGAGAGAGAGAGAGAGAGAGAGAGCAAGAGAGAGACACGGCAAAATAGCTCGACTGCCAGAGAAGCCAACCCCCCCCCCGCCTAAGTAAGAAAGGGGCCCAGGGCAGACGTCCGCCCCCCTCGACTAAGCACGTCCCCCGGCACAGAACGGCCTGTCTGTTCCCCCTGGGAATGGGGTGCCCGTCTTGGCCGCAGCCACTGCCCTTCCCACCCATTCATTTGGGGGGGGGGGGCTTTAGCTCCCCACAGTCCTGCCAGCTCATGACGCTGCTACAAGCCCTGAGCATGACGGTTACTCGCAGACATTTTTCATTAGTCCTCTCTGTCCCAAACCACGTGACTTGCTACCAGATGTGTCTGTAACACACTTTACTAATGCGTTTTGTTTTTTAATTAAGCGAGTGTACATATACTGATTAGAGCTGGAAAAAACACTGTTGTTCTCTAAATGTTAAACTGATTTATGCAGAGTATGTGACACGTTAACGATCGACTGTCGGGACTGACAATTTATGAAGACCTGTCTCAAGGTAAAGTGCGAAATCTGTAGAATGCACTTTGTGTGCATTAGCTGCTTTTGTTTACCCGGGTTTTGAAATACTACAGCTAATACTTTTATAGGCCAGGCAGTGAAACGGAACCACTCCGTACCCCTCGATACGCTGCCTCTTACTGGAAACATCCTGAGTGTTTTTTTTTTCCCCTCCTGAATATTTTTCACTAGAAAGGGCGTTAGAGGAAAACGTAAAGAAGCAACCTTGCTGAAAGACTTGGCAGAGCCACTTGGAGGCGCTCCGAGGGTAATGGAACAAAGGTCACGCAGCGCAAAGTTCCTGAGTACACAGATCTCCACCCAGCCAACCCTGGCCATTTGTAACAGTGTAATTAACGAGGGATGATCTAACCCACCCCGGCACGAGGGGGGGGTCAGGTTGCACCGACAGCATCTTCGTTACTGAAAGCAAAACCACGAGGCCGGTGGATCAGATCTCGCCGATGAGCTTGGGCTTACTGCCCCCTCCGACACACTGGGGGGGGGGGTCTCTCGAGACGTCGACATCACAGGCTAACCCCACTTACTACCCGATGCCATCTTACTGAGGGTGAGGGGGCCCTCACAAGTCTTTTGCGGTAGGCGTGTCCACCAGCCCCAAGGCACAATGACCACCATTTTCAGTCCCGCTCTGGGGCCCCAGTGTGGCAAAGAATCCCAGCCCACAGGCAGACAATGGCCTCTCCAGAAGAAGGGAGGCGACTGGCAGAGCCAGCTAATAGTCAATGCTATTATATGTGCTATACATCCTAGCCAGTCATCCACAACACAGCAGAAAGATCTCCCTTCGATCCAGTTTCCCATACAACTCCAGTGTAACATCAGCAGTATTTTTTGGATTGTTTGCTTGCCTTCATATTTGTTGACTTTTTTGCTTCCCGTTATGGTGGGGAGCCTCAAGAGTAGATGTTCCCAGCCTTTCGATGACCGTGACTGCTACACGTCGTTGTAGATTACACACGACTAACACTGTCAACGTCACAGCTTGATTGCTAACTGCTTGCTAAGTGCTTTGCTAACTTTTGCTTACCATTGCTAGCTCCAGGGGTGGTAAAACTAGCCAGTCAGGGAGGGGAATCTGGCGGTAAACCTTGGATCGATCCATATTTTACAGCCAGGATCAATTGGCAGGCCAGATTTAATAAGTTTAGCCATTTCCATTTGTTGTTTTCATGTGCTAAGAATGCACCAATGTCAGGCGTTGTAAATCAGGCGTGGTTTCAAAATATATAGGATATTTTTAGTTTATATATGGAAATTAATCAACCCCTCCCCCAAACCCTCTGGGACCGGCCACCCTTAGAATACTGCATCGGTCCGGAGACCAGGGAGGGGCTTATCATTTCAGTGGAGAGTCAGCGTGACACAGTGCTGACCTCTCCATCCCTGTGTCGTAATGCTCTCTGATTTCATGTACAACTCAGGAGCACTGAGTGATACTCAGAAACCACCAAATTGCTCAACAATCATCCTACAGCAGTGTTTCTTAACCCAGTCCTCGAGGACCCACACACAGTCCATGTTTTTGCTCCCTCCCAGACAGTCCACAATTTTGAAGGGGAGCTGTGAGGGAGCAAAAATGTGGACCGTTTGCGGGTCCCCAAGGACCGGATTGGGAATCACTGGTTTAAGGACTGCCTTCAATTTCTCCAGAAGTGTGGCGATCCTGGGGGGCCTCCTTTGCTCCTCACCTGACTTGGGATTGCACAGCACGGGGGGGCTGCTGCTGAGGGTGGGGCTGCTGCTGTAGTACCCACTACTCCCGCAGCTGCTGCTCAGGCTACTCCGCCGCACCGCCGACACCACCTTGATCTCCTTGGAGGGGCTGACTGGAGGAGAGAGAGAGGGGGGGGGGGGGTCACAGGGCATCATGGATACTGGGGGCAGATGGGGTGCCGCTAACTTCCGACATGCACACACACAAGCGCACACACGACTGCGTGCACATTCATATTTTTCTGGGAACTTCTTGTTTTCGGTTTCATTTAGCATATTTTTAAGTAGCTAAAGCTCAAAGAAAATATGTTCTTCTGTCATGGTTTCAATGACTGTTATTGATTTTCAAATGCACAGATACATTCTGCCTTCATTTTCAGCGACAAGCACGCATCACGCAAGCAACATCTTAGGAATTTTGATTCCTATCCGCACTAATCAACTGCATTCAGAAAAGTCTTTAAAAATGCAGAAGCTCTGAGAAAGCTGTTGAAATTGAAAATTTGGAGGGAGGGAGTAACTTCCTGAGGAAGCTGATGGCTGTTTATCTCTTGGGAAATTCACCAACGTTGCTTCCTTACACCTAGTGATGGTCACGCGTTCCGATAAAGCACAGCGACGGCACCAATCCTCAGAGTGTGCGAAAAGAAGGGCCTTTCTGTGAAAACAGACAGTACGCTGCTGCACCTAATTCCCATTCTCAATCACCTTTTTTCAGTTCAGGGCTGAAATATGACTAATCACCCCCCTAGCATGAGTCACTGCACAGTGAGATTAAAAATGACCTTTCTGATTGACAGAGTCAGCTCAGACCGGGATACACAGGAAAATAAGATTAGCAACACTTAGCGCGTCAACAAAGTCTTCAGCGTCTATGGTTCTGTAAACGCCTCTTAGCAGCAGCTACCTGTGAATGGCTGCCAAAATGCCGGCATGTCCTGCAGTTAATCATTGGACTTCATTGGACAGGAGAGGGAGCAGAAACGAAGGCTGGAGTTGTTTTCCTTTGCAGTGGCACAAAGCAGGTCGCCAACTCTCATGCATCTGGCGTGACAATCACGCTTTCACACTCTCACGCTCGTGCAAGAAATCATACAGCTAATCTATATTATTCCATTATAAACCTAAACTTTGCTACGCCAAAAGTGTTGGGGGAGTTTGCAAAACCCTACAGACTATTATCAAGGTCATAAAACTGTTACATACATGTATGTTACATACATATATGTGTGTACATGTGTGGGCAGACTGGTCTGGAATTGAAAATCTCACTCCAAGCAGCTGACCAAAGTTGGCATCCCTGACAAAGATGCCAATCGACACACTCACTGACTGCTCCACAGAGGCACAGGAACACGGCATGTACGTAATTACATGCCTTTCCATCAGACTTTTAGCATGTAACCAGCTGGACCTGGACCTCCGTACAGGTTCCCACTTCACCATCCCACCCTTTGCAGAAATATTTCTTTCTACTCTTATTCCTACGCTTATTTTTTTGATCTACCTGCCAAAAAGTAACACCCAGTGTCCAGATTTGACTGGTCCGCACCCCATGAAAAATGCAAAAACTGAGAAACCTTCCTTCATGAAGCAACACCAACGTTCTCTTCAAGCCTCATGCCATTAGATAAAGAGGAAAATTTAGCATATCGTAAACAAATTCCTTCATCCATCTACTAACTGGTAACCCACTCAGAATTGCAGGACACCATGGTACAATCCACACAGAACACAGCCAGTAGCTGAAAAGCTTTCTAAGAACTCACGGAATGACCTGGAACAATCTGGAAAATTCTGGAACGGCCTGGAACATGTCACACTGGTAGGAGACATGTTGCGAGAGTTCTAGGCCCCTCCCTAGTCAAACTGCTAAAATAAACAGGGTAGTTACACCAAAGAGAAACCATGCTGTCCGGATACTCGTCTCACTGAGCCTGCCATCTTTCCTCTGAGGGACACTGACACTCAGATCCCAACGGAGCCCAGTTAGGGATGTAGTGTAAATAAGAAAGAAGAAAGACAGCAGGTCCAGAATTTATTGACTCGACCACTAGCACACCTCGTATGGCTAATCAGGACCTCATTGACTTTTTAAAATTAATTTAATTCATTTATGAAAGCGAGCCTGTAATGAAATTTGACGTATACATGGAATGGTTGGGCTGCTCTTGAGGAGAGTTTCGGGAACTGAAGCTGTGTTCTTCTAGGCATCCAACGAGATATGAGAGAGTATATCTCTCGGCTGGTCTGGGAACGCCTTGGTATCCCCCCAGTGGAGCTGGAGGAGGTGGCTGGGGACAGGGAGGTCTGGGCATCTCTGCTTAGACTGCTGCCCCCCACGACTGGGCAACAGATAAGTGCAGGATGATGGATGGATGGATGGATGGATGGATGGATGGATGGATAGCTAAATAAATGGCTTTAAATGTTTTCTTTGACTGTAAATGACTTTTGCACAGCACCGTACATTTTTTTGTTGTTTCAGTCTTGTTTTTCCGTCTTGTCTATAACATCACAAATCTGACAAGCAATCGGTCTTATCTTTGGGATTCATTCAAAGAGAAGAATCGTAAAACAAGTGCAGTCACGCTAGCTCGCCAAACACTATAAATAAAAGGGCTGAGTTTATCTTCAAGTCTGAAGTCCACCGTGCCCATGCCACTCCGTCACACCCAGAGGTCTGACTCTGAGATTGTTGGCAGGACTTTAAATAAAAACACGTGGAAATGTGCAGCCCCTGCTGACGAATGCTAAGCGCGGCTTGTGGTATGCTAACCGCCACTCCCTGTTAACTGATCACTGTGTTCATCACCTGTCACTGTAGCCAACCTTTCACAAAGTGATTAGCAGATGAGGGTTTGGTTCCCATCCTGCCCTCCAGCTCCCTGTGAGGAGCTTGTACGGTCTCCCCCAGGTTTCCTTCCAGCACCAAAAAACATATGGTGTATAGCCCTGGAGTGAGCTAGCATCCTACCGAGGATGCCCTCTGCTGGTTGGGCCGAATCTAGGTTTAGCATGATTCTGCAATCAATTGGGGAGTGTGGACGATGGATGGATGTTGACTGGAGGACAGAAAGTGTTCACAAAGAACTACAAATACATTTATTCTTGCTTAATTATTTCCCTGATCAAAGGAACTGTATCCTCTCGGGGCAAGTGTAAAAATGCTACAAGGTTCCCTGGGCGCCGTTACAGGTGGCAGCCCTTCGTGGACAACTTACTCTGCAAAGAGCAAGTTGAGGGAGGCGTAAACACAATTTCCCTACGGGGATTAATAAAGTATCAATTATTATTATTATTATTATTATTAGGTTTAACTGTAGGGTAGGTGCTATCTTCTGTATCTGTTAAAAAGCTCAGGATAGCAGAGCTAACCTTTATTAAAGGGGGCTGCACACAGACGGTCCCGCATTGTACAATTAATCTTACAGGTACCAGCCAGCCTATACTGCGTAATCTCCCAGGCACTGATCCACTACAGGGTGACTGGGGGCCTGGAGCCAGGTAGCAGAGGGCAGAGGGAGCAGGGGGGGGCTGCCTGGATGGGTTGCCAGTCCGGCACAGGCTCGCACCCCATCACGCACCGAGATGCCAATTAACCTCAGTGCCAGAGAAGAAACTGGACTACCTCAAAGAAACAAGGGGAGAACTTGCAAAATCCATCTCCATACAACCAGTCAATTTACTGCAATCGACCATTTGACGCAGAAGATGTAGGTACCCTCAAAAGGTGGAATTTCAATGCAAAATAGTGTTGGGATGGTCATGTCACATATGGATTAAATATCGAGGACACATTTTGTTGTTGTGCACTGTGTGCTGTCGTGTGTCAACAATGACTACTGATCACCAAATTCTAAATTCAAATTCAAATTCGTCATCATCATCATCATCATCATCATTATTATTATTAACAATAATAATAATAATAATTTGTCCTACACAATAACATTTATAGACCCAGGCTGCTCACATTCAAAAACAGATTACGTATAAAAACAAATGCTAAAAACATGAATAAAAACTATAAGTTAGTTTTACCTTCAAGACTCTACCCAGTCACTGTAATACTCAAGTGCACCAGTGCAACATGGGATACGTTCACTTTGTGTGAGGAGGAGGAGGGGTATGAATCAATGGGAACAATGAGGGTCCCCATACAATGACCCCCATACACTATACACACCATGCTCTGTACTACATAGTCACATGTACACCACCACCCCCCCCACCCGTGGTAAAACAAGCTGACAAAGAGCCTCATTTACATATGCATACATTCAGACACTGTTACACGAATGACATTTTTTTACTAATCCATGTGACTGAATTGCACTGATTCGGCACATGTACCTTCCTCACACAATCCGCCCCGGGACTGCGAGCCTGCAGGTGACTATGCCTCAGGGCGTAATATAATACACACATATGAACGGGGGGGGGGCTTCCAGGACTGAGCTGAAGAACATTCTTTCGCCCCCCACCCTACATTTTGATGGATTGCTTTCCTTGAAAGTGCTTCTTTCAGGGATGTAAAGATTTAAAGCCGCTAATTCAGCTGACACGATTCGTTTAAGTCACCGTCTCCTGCTGAAGCGCCTCAACCCGCCAGTAGCGAGTTTACCGCCACAGACGACCCCCCCCAACCACCCTCATTATGTATGCACATATGCATTCCTTGACAACAGGGCCTTAGCGACTAGGGCCGATTCCTACAATAAGCATGGGCACCAATGCGAGGACCTGAGCTCGCAAAAAAGAAAAAAGGCCACGTAAATAGGTGGCGGCTCCCCAATTCTGCAAATACGGCAAAGGAGGCTTCGGATTTTTTTGGCACACACCAGCTATCTTCAGTCAGCTTCTTGGGCACTTGCCAAAGAGCATTACCACTCATGTGGGGAAACAGCAGTATGAAGAAGGGCAAGTCTTTACAGAAACAACTGACGCCTGAGCTATAGAGTACAGACCATGGGTATGGATTGGTACCAGTGGGTCGAGGAGGCACAGACTGTCCTGTACGTAGGATGGGAACCCGGTGATGGTGCGGCGGGGTCACCTCGGCTGGTGCCACGTCACTGTTGAGACAGCCTGGAGATTTCGGACAGGTTGGATGGGGCAGTACTTACCTGAGAGGAAGCTGGTATTCCCCCCGTCGGAGTTCTGCTTGCGGAGACAGAAGGGGCTGTCCTGGCTCTCCGCGATGGCACGACACCGCTCGTTCAGGAGCTCCATCAGGCGGCGTCTGCGACGGTAGTTCATCCTGAACTGGTATAGAGGCCCCCCGTCCATGAAGTGATGCTTACTGGTCACTGCAAGGGGGATTCACAAAGGTCCATCAAGTGTTCTGCACATCCATACTGAACATGCCCCTCGGGGACCAAAATGACGCTCCTTCCTCTGAGGAAAACGTGAGCAATGGGGTGACATGGATAATTCCGAATAATTTAGGATTCTTCTGGTAGAAGGGCATACTTCTACCAGTCTGTGGTTGCTGTGCTGTGTTGGGGCAACAACGCTACAAGAAGGGACTCAACCAAACGCAATAAACTGATTAAAAAGGCTGCATCTGTTCTGGGAATCCACCTGGATTCTTTTGAAACAACCATCCAAAGGAGAACACTCAAGAAGATTTGCTCCATGTTGGGACAATGAATGTCTCACACCCCCTGCATCACACCCTGGTCAAACAGAGAAACACATTCAGCGTCAGACTCACACAGTTGCCCTGCTCCAGTGAGGCCTGTCTAAGGTCTTCCTCCCAGCGGCCGTCAAATGCTACAATAAGTATCACCCCAGACCCAACAAAGTACCACTACCAGTGTATTTTATTAGCCTGAGACATCTGAGATACCTTTTTGTATCACATTTAGAATGATTCATTTAGCAGACACTTTTATCCAAAGCAACGTACGACAGAGAAAGCGGGGTCATCCAGTCCCTGGAGCAAATGGGGTTAGGAGATTAATGCATTATTGTATGATGTGAGCCATCGGTTCATCTGCAAACAAACGGGCAGATCTGCGGTCAAGCCTGCATCCAGCGTAAAGCCGCATAGCTGACATCCAGGCTCGCTATCCGGCCCCAATTTGCAAAGGGCTGACCCTAGCATTGGCCCGAATGTGGGAGGCAAGCCGGATGTTCTTATCCCAAGAGGTATTATAATGTTTTTTTTTTCTCCGCAGAGCCTTAACTGATCTAACCACTGGAAAAACAGAATGAGACAGGATGTTCCAACGACCTACAAACTCAACCAACAGCTCATTTCAGAATCATTTCGCAAAGAAGCCACAGAGTGCTACTTAACCTCACCTTATTCCGATGATGAACCTTGATTCTTTGCTCGCAAAATGTTTATTTTGCATATCATTTTGAACGATGGGAGTTGGAAGTTAGGGGCAGCGGCAATGAGCCGACTGGAAGATCCCATTGTACAGTAAGTGCCTTCCTGATCAATCTCATCGGCACATGCAGGCAAACCGTCTTTGTTCCCTTGCCAGGTCTCCATACCGTCGCTAATCTCTGACAGCTTGCCTGGTCTGCTGTCCCAATAGTACAGATCTGTAATTACACAATGACCTTCTTATACCACACCTGGGAATATCCAAACTTGGATATTTCCTGTAAAAACAGACCTAATTTAGTTTATCTAGTTAGACTAATTACATTTACAATCCGGAAAAGCTCAAGTAAGAAAGGAATCCTAAGGATTTTATCTATAAATCATACATATTGCGCAACACAGTGTAACTAAGAATAACACAGAAATGTTTGTGAGATACAGTGTGTGCAGCTGAGGTGTTAAAGAAACCAACTGAGTGACCCTTCACAGACTCTCATCTGATTATGCACACCACTTATGAAGTCACTGTATGAGCTTTTATGACTACAATCGAAGTCGCAAAAATATGGCCATTAGCGCAGCAGAAAGCTTGTGCGAACAACTGCAGAAGAAACGCCATGCGAGATTTCCTTCCCATCCGAGCCTTCGTCAGGCAAACACAAAGCAAAGTAAACACGGGGAATGCTACCAGCTTCAGCTGGAGGGCCATTTGCCCGCATGTAATGCGCTCCAGATGAACGTTCTGGAAATAAGGATGCAAAACTGTGAGCGTGGGGCTGCTTTTGTTGAGGGGGATAAAGGGCCCCCCCACATATAGGCCAGCTGCGACTGTCACTCAGAAGGTGCCGGGAAGTAGGCCTCCTCCTTCCCTCCCTTCCTGGGCCTCGGCGTCCCACAGGTTGTGACAGAGCCTGGCGAGACGAGCTATGCCTCACTAAACACAAAAACACACCCACACTCACACACACACACACACACACGGTACACAGACAGTGACAGAGAACAAAGGTCCAGGCACTGAGTTTAATATCTGATATTTCAAAACCTGTACACTGGAAAACTTGTCCTGACAGGCCTCGTGCGAAAGTGTGGAGCCGTTAGCCAAACTAGCAGCGCGTTGCTTTTGAGTTATTGCGTCCCCATTAATGGTAGCGTAGCCCCCACCCAGGTTTCTGTTCACACATCAAAGCCAAGGAAAACATGCTCTGAAGAGGGATTATTTCCCTAAGAGCAGCCTGGAAAAAGAAACCGGCCGATTCCCTCCCAGCGGAACGCGTCAATACCCATCGCGAGGAGCTCCATTAGAATCGCCCTCGGGTAAAAACTCAGCCAGCAGCCCCAAGGAGAGGCCGTGAAGGTCACAGCTTCGAACAGATTCCAGGTCACTTTTCGGAGTGAAATAGCAAGACCTTCGAGCCTTGGTTTCAGGGCAGAACCTCAGGGTCATCAAAATCCCCTGACTGACTCTGGAACACTTGAAGAGGAACACCACCCAGTCCCATACAGGGATTTATGACATTTATTCGCATTAATTTATTTCACAGAGACATTCTTCCAAAGCAGCCCGAGCCAAGAGCAGCTGGAGTTAAGGGTCTTGCTGAAACACCCATGATGATTACTCTAACTGCCATGGGATTTGAACCCATAACATTCTGAACACAGGCACAGAACCAGCAAGGCACCGCCCAACAAACACTTCCGATTCACCACGCCCACATCACCCCTTCCCTGGTACGACACCCCAGCCAAAAAAGATTACACTACTAGAAAGTGCAGCTCATAAACAAGAGCAGTGTAATGACCATGTTTGTTTCATGTTACATTTTGCATATTTTCAGTCGTATTCATAAATCATGCATATATTGTAAGTCAACCTTTCTGAGTAAATATGTGTTGAATAATTAAACATCAATTTTCACAGATTTTGTTTTCACATAGGAAAACGTGTCCCGCTGGAAGACAATAAAGACATTATAGCTGAATTAAGGAAAAAAATGTAATTAAAAATTGAAATCTGCTATAGAATGGACACCTAAAGGTCAAAATACCACTCCGAATGTTAATCAGCCGCAAAGAGAAAGACTGCAGAACACAGAACAGAGAAATCAGGAGGGATGGCTGCAAATAGACGGGAGGACCCATCTGGACTTGGCTGTCTAATTCAGCACCTGACAGTTACAGGGGTTGCCAGGGAATCTCGATCGAAGCTGGAGGAGATCACCGAGCAACAGATGGCCACTGTTTTTAATTATAGGACGTGGGTCGTCGCGCTGGGGCAGACACAGCCCGGAGACCGAATCTCGAAACCCGCCAACGCTCTCTTTATGTCCTTGAGGGGGCCAGAAAGGGGCAGAAGTTTCCGTCAGAGAGCTGAGCAGCAGAAGCCCCCGCCTCGATCAGTAACCTGGAGACCAGGTGTTGCCACGGTGGCAGACGCAGTCAGTGACCAGCTCACACATCTGTCGCTGACTGTCAGTCCATATGGCTCCGCCAACGTTAAACAAAGATCAGGGAAAATGTAAGGATAGGAAACGGAGACAGCATGCATGCAGTGTCTCTGACACACTCTGTCTGCCTTCAACACACTCATCTTAACGCATTTACGACAAGTGCCCTTAAACAAATCCTCCTAAAATCTATCTGTAAGATTCAAACACACCCCCACAGAAACACATAACCAGAGCTACATCTGCTAAGCAACAGGATAACTTAGTAACAACGATGAATGGTGACCCTGTCCATACACAGTATATAAACTGGCATTTTCTTCAGCCGACCATCTGCAGTTCAGCGCACAGAGAACTGACGCCTGATTTTCAGTAGCTTCAAATGCAAATGTCATGTGCATGCAAAACAAACAGGCTTCTTAACGCACTGTGATTCTACTTACTGTGTTTATTGTCTTTGACAGACTTCATTTGGAGCGCAATATAATTTGCAAGGTGCTGTGTTATAGCGTCATGCAGTGTGTAGCAGAGACCCAGAGATCTTCAGTGCGTCTGAATTTCTAAGAAATCCTGACCCAAGGAAAAACAAAACGTCTGCAGAGGTAGGTGAAGGATACCGAGATATCTGAGAACTTGTGAATGGGCTGAGAAGCAAGGAAATGGTTGTTTACTGAAGAAGGTTCATGAGGAACCATCAAGGTCAATTACTGCCCAAGGCCAATGAGTGAAGCTGATGCCAGTTATTTTTCACACGGGCAAAAACATGCAGTCATATATTAATCATGTTTGTTTACCAGACAAATTTGCTGAAAGTGATATACACTTTTGAGAAAGCAGGGTCAGCCAGTCCCTGGAGTCGTTGGGGGTTACGGATCTGGCTCAAGAGCCCAATAGCGAAATCACTTTACCGACCCTGGGATTTGAACAGGTAACCTTCTGACCAGGCGCAGCAACCCAACCCACTGAGGCACACAGGGCTCCCAAGGTATTCTGACATCTGCAGGTAGTGTACTAGGAACGCCTTAACACGGCCTGTATTTACACACAGTGCAGTTGACGTAAACCATTTCACTAGTACCGTGCCATCTGGTCCAGCCCAGTGGCCTGTACTACAAAGCGGAGTTACTGGCTTATTGGGGTAACTTGTCGGATTTAAGGTACCACAGTTTAAATGGACTTCGTAGTACAGGCCACTGGTCCACCCTCCCACATCCGGCTCACCATGTTGGATGATCCCGTGCTCCAGTAGCCTGTGGCCCAGCTGCTCTGCCTCCACCCTGGTGGCCGCCTCGCCCTCCTGCAGCAGCCAGTCTACGAAGTCGGAGCCTGCCAACGAGCGCTCGAAGGTGGCCCCATCCTCGTCGCGGCTCTGCAGCGGGCTGTGCTCCATGCCCATCAGCCTGTGGGGGGGGCACATGGCGGGGGCGACACCACAGATCGTTGATCATCAATCCTAGTTCTGCCCTTAATTAACGCCACTTGCTCTGCCTCAGCTCTTAATTACTTTATTGCCGCAATTATCAGGATTACAACTCACCCTCCCTGACGTTTATGGTACAAAGCAGCTAATTTAAGAGAAGATAAAAAGCGCATCTTGGACCAAATGCAGCTCTGGAGACACATGTGACGTCACCTTGGCAAACGATTCCTCAGCATCAGAGCGGGAGATTTACAGCCTCCGAGCCGCACTTGGAAACTCACAGGCAGCATGAGCAAAGGAGTGAATTAACGGCAAAAACAGCTCCTTAGATGTGCAGCACCTCAGCACTCAGCTATTCCCTACCTGAAGTCTTTCCGTAAAACATTGACTTGCTTGGTGACTTGACAGCAAACAGTCAAAAGATCCGGAGCCAGACTGAGAGATGTCGGGTGCATTCTGAATATGTCTCACAGTAAATGAATCCAGGCAAGCTGTAAGATGCGGGGAAGGTACGGAGATGTCGGAGGGAGCAGGGTCAGGGGACAAGCTCCTTTACTCGCCTGCGATCAGTCACCAAGGGCACAAAATAAAGCCTTCATTTTGTGAGAGACAAAGAGACAAAACCGATGGTCTGGTTCTCAAGGTTTTCCAGGTTGTGTTTCGGTTAGAATGCAAGCAAAACAGCTACTTTTCAACGGCTGAAGGACAAGTTTTTCACATGAACCACCAGGAGTTCTCAGAAAGTAAAAACACGGGCTTGCAAGATTCTGAGCATCCTGTAGGCCACAGGGGCAAGTAACGTTACTCCGTGCTTTGACAAAACTCTCCATTACTAATGGCACCATTCCAGGTAGAGCTAGGTACTCCCTAACCATCAATGATGTTTAAAGCCCATTTATGTGCACTTGTGCAATCGCAGAGTTTTTTTTCTCCTCACCTTGATTCTATCACACCTGTAACTTGTGGGTTTAGGCTATTTGGTCTGACCGAAAGGACTGTATCTAAACACTTCACATCTGGAACAAAATGCCAGACAACAGGCCTAACTAGGTACTGTTTTAACGGATCTCTTTAATAAGTGAGTGGAGCAACTATGTGGAAGTTCTGCACCTGACAGGTGATGGTGGAAAGATCTGAATCAGGTCTGTTTGGTGCAATCATAGCTGGGCCATCCTACAGACTGAACCTTCACATGATGGCCTCCATCAACAGCGAGACTGTAAGTTCAGGGAGCACCAGAGTATCGTTAGCGTTTATTGCTAGCTAACCTGCGGGACAGGCACATTTCACGTGGCAGTCACGAGCGGGGAGAGACGCGCCAAAACACGGAGGACGCCAGCTCACCCGCGAGGCGTCACATGACACTGTGTGAGTAACCGCCAACTGGCGGACAGTAGCAGACACCCTCCTGGCAGGTTAATGAAGCCATCGCTGCATGACAGTCCTTCGGAGATGACGTCACCGGAGCCAACATGCCAGGCAGCGTTAGTCGAGGTACAAACTATTCCCAGTCTAATGACAACAAAGATTCGCAACAAATTTTAGCTCATTAATCTAATGTATCCAGCGTGAAAAACACGATTATTCATTTTGGGTATGATTTACATTTTAACTCCCAAACTCTTTTCTGATTCACAATAGAAAGGTAACTCAGTAACACTGAGCCGTAAGTGATTATACTTACTTTCTGATACTGTATACTATATTCTAAGGATCTTATTTTTAGTTTAACTGTGCAGTTTAATAAGCTGAGAATTGCCTGAGGAAAATAAAAGTTTGGCATATGCAGCCTTACAAAAACACAGCCTCCTAGCGGAGGGAATAATAGTAATGCACAGGATACGCAAACGCTTTCATGTGTCCAGATAAAATCAGGCAGTATGGGCTCCCCAGAGCGGCCAGACACTGCATTCAGAGGCCTATTATTACTCATGAGTCACACACAGTGGAATGTAAATCGAGTAAGATGCTCCCCCCCCCCCAATCCTACCGGAATCTGTGGAAACAATATTCATCAATCACAGTGCAGCGACTCTGCAATCTTTGCACTACGGCTTAGTTATGGCTGTGCGGGGGAATCGGCGGGGGGTGTGGTCACGGCGCCGTGGGTCACGGACTGGGGGCCGTTACCCAGTTCACATGGAGACACCGGACTAGGCACTTCCTCTGCCCTTCCAGGTTTCCGGAAGGTCATGACTGATCCAGCCTGGCAGGGATCTCCTCACACCCTGCCCTCCTGTCAACAACAGGGAAGCGAAAGCCCACACGTGACCCCTTCAAAAAGCGGTTGTGGCCACGGCAGCTACCCAAACACAGCGCTGGCAGATGGCCGCCTGCGGACGGGGAAGCTTCCTGTTACGCAAAGGTCTGTGGGGCTCGGCGCAGGGGGTCAAATCATCACCACTGTCACCACTGGCTGTCAGGGTGACACAGAGTGACACAACCTGTGCCACTGATCAACGCACTCAACGGACAGGGTATGCGTGCCCGTTTGCGATATGACACAGCTACCAATATTAATACTACATACAGCTATTATTATTACTGCTGTTACCGTTATTGTTAAGAGTTGTGTTACTGTACCCTGTTACTCTATATGGATATTTCACCCAAACCATTCTGTATGTCGCTCAAAGGTAAAACAGCAATACTCCCAGGTACGTATCCTCGTTCCTGTCGGCAGCCCACTAGCCGTTCCGATCGCTCACTCGCCACATTGTTCCCATGGCGCCCACCTCCCAGTGGTCCGACAGCACCTGCTGTTGCAGACACACGCAGGAATCATGACAGAATGTACGAGTGGACTCCAGGGTTTCTATGGGAACAATTAGCCCTCTTAAGCCGTCCAAAAACAGCTCACGCCCATCGAACGCCAAGCACAGATCGGCGTGTTTACCGAAGCGCGACTGTTTACAAATGTCTCCGGCATGCTTTGATAAACAGTCCGGGAGTCCAAAATGTTTCTGATTCTTAACTACTCTCATTAAAAGATGTTTTAAATGTACAATATCTGCAAGCAAGAAGATTCATTACCTCTTATTTTGTGATATTGATCTTATCATTAGTTTTCTTATCAAGTCAGCCTGCACTTTAAAACATTTTTAATTTACTCCAGTGTCATTTTAAAGATAAATTTGAACATACTTTTCGTACAGCCTTTGTCCCCGCAGGAAAACCTTCGCGTCGTTATCCAGGGGGAAGGTCCCGTCGTCTTTCCGGAAACGGTAGAAGAGCTTCGTGTCCTTGAATTCTCGGTGCTCGTCGCAAACTGCAAGAAAGAGAGGCCGTCCATAGATGTAAGCGTGCATGCTTCTGGAACGCGGCTCGATAAATGCAGCCAAGGACTGGATCAGCTAATCAGACACTTGGCACCAACTTGCCGAAAGTAAACCAAGCCCTGTGGCAGATCCTTAGAGAGCGATGGTCTTTGCAAATGTCTGCCTATTTATTATGTATAAGATCACGTCTGGGTGTTGCCCTTCTGAATTTAGTTAAACTGTATTAATGGAAACAGGATGGGAAATGAAATGCGAGCGAGTCCATTTCTGGAACATTCCGGCCTGTGAAACGTCAGCCTGTGACGTCGCCACCGAGAGGCCCACCGTGATGGACGATGCTTTGATCCAGGAGCTTTTGCATGATCTTGATGGCCGTCTCGCGATCTGAGGCTTCCTTGTGATCTATTAGCCAATCAATCAGCTCCTTGGCCACGAAACAGTTGGGATAGGTCCTGAGGTGATGCCTCCGGTCTTTGATGACCTTTCCTTCATGGAGGCGGAGCCTGTATAGTGAGAGATGGCCATGCTGAAAAAACAGAAATAAAACCCTGCTTTTCAGCATCAGATTACATATGAACAGTGGAACCGCTCTTGAAGACTCTCAGCTTTGGGTTTATTGCCATATCTTTATGACTAGTTGTCTGCCAAGGGGGCAATTTGCAGAATACCCAGAGGTTACATGGGTCCTCATGCATTCCAATAGCCACAATAGAGAACGGTAACTCCATTCTGCTTGCCTGAGGATTTATTTCTATTCTGTTCCACAGGAAGTGAGTCAAACAATGAGGAAAATCTGGAGCAACCGATACACGTGGTTAACAAGCCCAGTAAAGAACATTGGAGAGCTTAACCGGATGAGGTGCTGCTTGGAGGAAAAGCCAAAATGTCACAAAATCATCTATCCTTTATCCCTCAAATATAGAAGCACACGACAAAGAAAAACTGTGGGGAAGCAACAGCTACAGACACGCAAAGTCCATCTTAACCTCATTACCAGAACATTTTGAAGAAAAAAAATACCATCCAACTCACTCACGAGCAGCCAAAGGAGAATATGGCCTATTTCAGTCATGCGTTTACACGTATTCTTTACTTATTTAGCAGATGCTTTTATTCAAAGCAACGTACATTTTTGAGAAAGGGTCAGTCAATCCCTGGAGTTTAGGGCCTTGCTCGAGGGCCCAATGGTGAAATCACTCTGACCATGGTATTGGAACTATGGTATTGGAACCTTTTGATCACAGCATCTGTTAAGCCAAACACCCCTTTGTCCCATACTGATCCTCAGTTAGGGTTAGGACTCGGGTTAGGATTAGGGTTAGGACTCGGGTTAGGATTAGGGTTAGGACTCGGGTTAGGATTAGGGTTCTATTGGTTACTCATTATGTAAAGATAACAAATACGTATTTAATATTTATTTTGTTACCAATACGTGCCCCACAAAGTCATTTCATTAAATAATATTTGTCAAAAACCCCAGAAATATGCCTCGTTTCCAACAAAGGGTGTTATGCTCAAATTCTCGAGTAGATCCTGAATGGCATGGAAATATGCTGCAGGTCACAGCGCGAGGGTTTCTGCCTCGAAGGACATTCCCTGGAGTCTCAGTTTACACCATGACGTGATGTTACTGCCGTCGCAGGAGCTGGCGACGCACCTCTGAAGGTGATGGACGTTTTCAAAGGGACTGATGAGGTGTGACTGATGTAACTTCAGGCTGGAAGCTGGCTAACTTTCAGGTACCTGCCTAGAGAGCATGGAAGCCCTGTGATGGACTGGTATCATTTACTGGGTGCCTAGGGCTTCCTGGGATACGCTCCAGGCCCACTGTGATAGTACAGGATAATTAGTAATGAAAAATGGGTGGACGGATTAACTACGGCAAAATAACTACATACATGGGACACATATGTGACCAGAATCACTCATAATACATATGCAACCTCCTATGACCTTTAGAAAAACACACAAAATGCTGCCGAGAGTCAAATATATAATTATAACTTTTCCTATACCGGAGCCCAGAACTCCCAAGTGAAACTCCCGCCATGTACTCAACAGAAATCCCAGGACATCTATCTGGACATTCTGTAACTTAAGCCCAGAAGGGGAAAACCTATAAATCTACTATACTAGACATATGTCATCTCCCACTATAATCAACGATATGTCTCATTTCTGCTGCTCAAAAGGACTTTAGTCTGCAAGGCAAAGCAAAAGGCGTTTCCATTACGTTAGGGCATCAGGTAAGGGTGCTGTTTTCAGCACTCCAAACCAAGGTGACATCCCTAGTTATCCAGTGTAATGACATATTACCCTTTTCGGAAGGAGTCCAAACGCTTATGTTAGGATAGCTTTTCTCCATTTGTTCAGCCTTTTGCTCCCAAAACTCTCACTCTGAAGGAGTAATTTTCAGGCATAAAAAATAAACTCTTCAGTTGCTTGGGCAATCCTTGTGCAGCTGGACGTACCAGGCAGGGGACTCTTGACCTTTGACCCATGATGTACACTTGAATCGCTGCTGATATTTCTTTTGATGTAAACCAATAATGACAGAGTTTTGAACATCTTGTTTCTTTTTCACAGGCATCTTGAAAACTGTTACTAAACAAACAGCAATACACATTAAGCATAAACTCAGAATTACTTAGGAAGCCCCACTTGGAAACTTCATCCTGAGGATCATCCATCCATTCTCTGAAACTGCTTAGGCTATTCAGAGTCGTGGGGGGTCTATCCCAGAGGCTACAGGTGGAAGGCAGGGAACAACCCAGGATGGGGCACCAACCCATGGCAGGGCACAATCACACACCAGTCACTCTCTCACAAACGCACGCACGCCTATGGGCAATTTGGTAACTCCAATTAGCCTCAGCGTGTTTTTGGACTGTGGGGGGAAACTGGAGTACCCAGAGGAAACCCCACGACGACACAGGGAGAACATGCAAACTCCACACACATGGAATCCTGGCAGAGACTTGAACCCAGGTCCCAGAGGTGTGACTCATCAGTACTGACCACCGTGCTGCCCTCCTGGGGACCAGGCTTCATTATTTAATTCAGCATTAATTTCATTCATACCGTCCATATTTCCTTTTAAATCTAACTCCTTGTTCAATCCAATTCCATCATTCCTAGCATTAAATGCTGTACGTTCTTACCAACTCACAACCAGATGCTGCTCTTTGTTTTCAGGACTTGACTGTCACACCAATCAGTATATCTAGCAAAAAATATATCTGTGTGTACTCACACTCTGCTGCGTACAGATTACTTTTCACACGGTTGGATGTCTTACTGAAGATTTGCATTAAGATCCATCCTCAAAATTATCTCCTGGGAACCAGGAACCTTTCCCTTAGAATACTGAGCTGCAAGCACTATGCAGATCCTGCCAGAACAACCAGGGCAAAGTCAAAGCGTACAATGTACAGCTTTATATGTCTCAAAGCTACAATTTTACCAAACCAGTTCACTGGAAAAGCAGAACACCACGTGAACTTTTCATACAATAAGCCAGCGAGATGTTCCCACAATTTGCAAAATCATCTTTAATTTGGCTTGGAGTAGGGGACATATTGCACATTCATGAATCAGCTACCTGGGTATCCTGTCGGATTCTCTAAAGAATTATTACATTTTAAATCGTTTGTTTGAGTAAGATATTTGTGTGAATCGAGATTGCTTATTTTTTCATTCTTATGTATAAAAATGCATTAATTGATATGAATTAATAATCTCAAAACAAATCATTAAAATATTTTTCCTGATATAATTTGTGATTTTTAATGTTCAGGATGATATTTCGTGGACAGTGTTTCAAGTAGGACAGTAAGGCAGGAACCAGTATAAACATTTTCCTGTCATTCATGGCCCAGAATGTTTGTGGTCTTCATCTGGACAACAGAAGACCAAGATGTGAAATGTCTGCCCCAAGATTCCTCTACATACCAATTTCCATTCCTCACATTCACTTCTGATGAAGGCAGGACTTCATAGCAGCATAAGTGCTGAAATAGGCAAACTTTTGCCTTTACAAAATTCGAACAGTATCCAAACTGGTAAAACCAAGCTCCAAAAACAGACAAAAACCTTAACAGTGGAAAGCACCATTTCCGGCAAGGCCGTACACTAAAGCACCTTGTCATTTAGACTTTACCAAATATCCAGTCTCCGAAGTGACTTAGGACCACTGGTTTCTTTATAAAACGTTATGCCTGTATGTTCCATAAGATTGCTGAGCTTCATAACTTTACTCAGAGGATTACCAAAGTCGCACCTATCAATGCAATGTAGTTACTAGCGATATAGAAAAAGGCTTTAAATCCCATTTCACTCTGTGCTGGGAGCTGTGGACCAGCTTACCACATTTCCCATTAGGTAAAAATGGTGGCACTCATGCTTTTTTACTTTATTACAACAAAGTCTGCAGTTTTTTTTCTAAAAAGGGCAATTTAGTACCGTGTGCCACACTTAATTTGACTTTAGTTGCTAGTCTGCAAAATTATATATTTTTTTGCTTTATGTCTTATTAGAACAAAGCACTGGAGATTGCTCATGTCCTCACAGCAGCAGAAGGTGGAACGATGATTAAACACCTTATACTGTGACCAGAGAGTTGCAGGAAGAATGCCTGAATGCCTTAACGTTAAATATTCATCCATTTCCATACCCTGTTTCCTATGGAAGGTTACGGGGGGCCCGAGCCGATTCTGGAAGACACAGGTGCCAGGCAGGGAATAACCCAGGACAGGGTGCCAACCCCCTCACAGTCAGGTAAATATACTGCTGCAAAACTAAGAAAATGTCAAACCCACTCTGTGACCCTTCAAGCAATTAAGTAAGAAAAAAGTAGTTTACACCATGGAGAATTTATATAACATGTGCCCAATGAAGTCCACGCAAAAAAAACAGGTGAATGAGTGTCACATTATACCTGATAAATATTCAAAAATGATCCACCTTAGTTTCCAAATTTACATTTTTAGTAATAGTCAAATTTGCATTATTTGTTAAGGGCACGATATTGCTGACTCCTGGCTTGCAGTTTGCGAGCATATGAATAAACAAAAGTGAACAGAACAAATGCACACTCGTCATACAAATATTGGGACGTGTGTGTTCAAACATAACACTACGATAAATCCTCAGGTTTCACTGTAAACATAAATGATGAACTCGCAGTAAAAACTGCGGCTATTTTACGGCAAAAAAAAATCTATGCAAATACAGCACTATATAGTATAGGCTTTAACTGATTAGTTATAAAATACTGCCGTAACATGCACCCGTGCAAAGACAAAGAACGACTGGCACCTTACCCTATCTGCACAACCTGTTTTAGAAAGGGGTGCAAATACGTATCGGTATTACTGAAATGTCATACTGGCATAGGAGGCGCCCTTTTATTTTAAATGTGCCTTTTTATGGCACCGCGATAAACAATAGCCAAGTACAACTATCTTGCAATAAGAAGGAATTATTTTTGCGAACACTCCCCCTAAGCAACACACTCTTTTAACTATTTTAGAAATATGAACACGATTGTCAATATTTTACTAATGCAAGTGTTTTTTTTGTAAGATTCAAACGCCTGGTGTGAGTACAGAAAGAGCAGCAGTGAGGAAACGCACACGCCTGCCTTTGTGGAGCACGCCGCGCTCTCACAGTAACCCACAGGCTGCAAATCATCTCATACCTCAATTGTTCCCCAGTAATGAGAACTTCAGCCATGCGCTCCAATTCGGTAACCTTCTTCTGCATGCTGCTCCCGATCCCGTCCATGTCGCCGCGCTTCTTTAATGGGAAACAAACGGCATGCGTGTAAATGCCTGAAGTACGAACTGTACTTGACATGTACATATTGTACCTGATTGCAAGTATGACATCGCTCCCCACCCTCCCCGAAACTGACAGCAAAAACAATAAATCGAGATTTACCGGGACCGAGCTCCAGGTGACCGATCTGTGCACAATGAAAGGACCAAGTCAAATTTATTCCTATACGGACTAAGTAAATCGAGCAGTGACTGCATGCGAGATCAGTCCATAAATCGCACATGCATTGTCCGCTTCTACTTGGCCGTAGTTCGCCACTCATCCGAGGATCTGCCGTACGGACACATCCTCTTTACAGTAGATGCTGTGTTTATGAAGTCTTCAAATAAACGACTCGACATTGACCAAAATTCCAAAAACGGAACTCGCCAGTAATCTACTTGGGAGAGAGCATAAATATCTCAATAAAGTTAAACAGCCATGCATCCCATAAAAGTAGCAATCCACTTACACAGTCTATTTTTTTGATCACATTAAAAAATATTTAGCAAAATTGTATGAATTAAAAGTTTAGAAAAGAATAGTCATCATAATCGAGCAGTATCCCTTCCCTTCTCTCTTGGAATCACGAACAATGATTAGAACAAGCGGTCTATATGCTACCAGACAGCGTAAATGAAGCGCAATTTAATCCAGACGTATTTACATGAAAGTTGATAGCGATTCAAGCAGGCATGCAATCGGACGAGTGGATCCCCCGGCTCTCAGCTACATGTTTACTGCCCGGCCCAGCAGAGCACGCCGTTAAAGAGCTGAACAGCGCCAGCCCTATGGCCTCCGTCACCGGTGGGAGTTGGCCAGCAAGGCGTGGCATATGTAGATATTTTTCCTCCCTGAAAAGTGTCCTTCGGAAGGAGCGTCGCGAATGCATGTATTGATGGCGAAGGGAAGGTCATTTCTTAAGGATTTGTGTAGAAGGAGCGGCAGGTGTTACACCAAATTCTGTGACCATCGAATTCTGTGACCCTAGAGGCGCTGCCGCACATTTTCAGTGGAGATAACT
>JAODKC010000137.1:7618040-7644176 GCA_026777985.1 Mormyrops attenuatus
CCCGGGCGCTGAATTAGCTGCCCCCTGCTATGTCACATTGTCACATATGGGTTAAATGCAGAGAACACATTTCATTGATGTGCACTGTGTGCTGTGGTGTGTCAACAATGACAATTAATCACGAAATTCTGTTTTAACATTTCGATGTTCAGCCCTGTTACATAATCGTAGTTTCACATCCTTATATGGTTGAGGTAAATTTAACTGGCCAATAGATGGACACGGTCACAGTTTTTTTGTGATGGTACACCTTTTTATCAAACATATTCAATTTTTAAAACTTTTAAAATAAGCCATTTATGGTGTTTATTTGGACTCAGACTTAATCTGTGAATACTAAGTGTTTTGATTTTGCAGTGTTGCACAATCACAAGAATATAGGGTTCCGTTACTAAGTGTTGCAAAATCTGGTGAGAACAATAATAATGCATTTTATTTGCGGGCACCTTTCTAAAACCCAAGGTCACCTTACATAGCCCATAAAAGACAAACAATAACAAACAAATAATTAAAAAGAGTTATTTACATAATCGAACAACAATTGGGTTAAAGTGAGTAAGCCAGTTTAAACAGATAGGGTTTTAGTTTTGACTTAAACAATGGAAAAGAATCGATATTTCTGATATCCGGTGGAAGTGAGTTCCAGAGTCGGGGAGCAGAGTGACTGAAAGTTCTGTGTCCCATAGTGATGAAGCGGGCAGAGGGGAGTGAGGAAGGGATGGAGTCGGTTTATGTTGCACAGATGGAAGTATGCGGACCGGGTTAATGTGTGACTGAAATGAAAGAGTACTATCAAGGATGACACCCAGACTCTTAACCTGAGTAGAGGGGTGGATAGCAGAATTATCAATATTGACGGAGAAACTGTGGGATTTAGAGTGGAAGGTGTCCCAACGAGTAGACCTTCAGTTTTATTGCTATTGAGTTTGAGAAAGTTAGAGCAGAACCATGATTTAATCTCCATTAGACAGTCTGAAAAGGAAGAGGGTGGAAAGGAGCAGCTAGGTTTGGAGGGGATATAGAGTTGGGTGTCATCAGCGTAACAGTGAAAATCGATATTAAATTTCCTAACTATGTGGCTGAGAGGTAGCATATAAATAATGTATAAAAGGGGCCCAATACTGAACCCTGGGGAACACCGACTGAAACGGGAAATGAACGTGAAGAGTGAGATTTGAGTTGGATAAACTGAGTGCGGCCAGAGAGGTATGAGGTGAACCAAGCAAGGGGAGTATGACTGATGCCAATGGATGATAATCTATCCAGAAGAGTATTGTGAGAAATAGTGTCAAAGGGTGTGCTCAGATCCAGAAGGATGAGAATGGTGAGAAGGCCAGAATCAGCTCCCAATGAACAGGGCATATTGCAGAATATTATTTTAACTAGGCTGATACTTATTTAAGTGGAATTATCTTGATTGAGTTGGGTTTTAAATTTAGAAGTCAGTTTAATTTTCAGTAATATGCCATCAACCCATCAAGTTATTCTGAAGTTGTGTTATTGCTGCTGTTGGAGTTCCCTTTTAAATGACGCTGCTAACAAAATTAGCTTTAGCAGTATAACATGTTTAACCATCTGATTTAACCTGAAGTTTGATTGAATGTTGGACCACTTCTGCATTTCGGACCCCACAGACGGAGAGGTGTATTTCGCGCTGGATGAAGACAAGGTGTGCCGGGCCATGGCGCAAATGCTCCTCCAGAATGCCGTGAAGTTCAACCTGGCCGAGTTCCTGGAGGTGTGGCAGCAGAGCGTGCCAGAGGGCATGACCACCAGGCTGGACCAGCTCAGGGTAAGAAGTCCGCCTTGTCGCGATATGGTTAGCCTTTGATTGGCTACGTGAGTCATCACTGCTGCCCGCTTGGCTAAACACGAGCTTGAGTCAAAGATAACTTCAGGGGATATCGGGGAGAAGCATCTACCATGTGATTCTGCCCATCAGAGTGTAGCTCTCGTGGACCGCAATTCCAGACCTGAGACCATCTCCCTCCTGAGAGTGGAGGACTTGCCAGAGGACACCCTAGAGCGCTTCAGCTGTCTCTTCAGCATGAGAGAGAAGTGGACTGAGGAAGACATTGTTCCCTACATACAGTTAGTGACATCCTGCATCCATGTGCCATTGTCTTCCGACATGCCGGCTTTTCTGCCCGTACCTCTAACCATAGTAATGCATCCTCATCCCTCTATTTACCTGCGTTCTCTCTCTTGTCTATATCTCTCTGAAAGGGATCTCTGTGGTGAAAAGCAAACAACTGGAGCTCTTCTCACCAAGTATGCACGCTCATCCATGCAGAACGGGAGAAAAGTGTACAATTCCAGACGGCCTGTGGCTACTTAAACCTCTCGTTCTTTTTGTTCTCTTTGTAAATAAAATGTTTACTGCTTTGAAAATGATTGTCATTATGATTAAGTGTTGCTTTTAAATGTTAGCAGAATCTACTTTTCAAAAAAGGATCAGTCTGACATTCTTTGTAACTTGACCAGAGTTCGCAAAGTAGCCACCTGGTTGTGATACATTCATAAAGATTTGTCGCTTTATTCAACGGTGAAATTAAACTGAATGAGAAAATTAAGAATGCTTATGCATATATCGGCTCATTCTGGTCAAGATAAAAACATTCATCTTTCGTTAGGAAAATACAAACCATATGTGGTCTTCATGACATCTCTTGAACAAGTATACTTCAATCACATTTTATAATCCTAATCAGCTGTCATCATATAAGCAGCAGAAGACTGACTCCAGCCTTTAAAAAGTGAATTAAATCAATTTCCTGAACTTCCCTTATGCTGAGTTCTAAATATTATGTCAACCAAAATAGATCCATCTTCAGATCCAGTCACGTGTTTAGGTTGTCGACCTCGGGTCTGCTGTTTGCCACTCGAACATGGCTTTGGACAAAATTGTTTGGTAAATAAATAAATGTAGATGTAGGCATTTCGATCTATGCCGGTCTTTTGATTTCAGGCGGCTGTTCTGGTTGTTGTGTCCTCCAGGACAGCAGATGGCGCTATTAAACACCTGTCAGTCTTCGTCACTAACATACACCATCCAGCCGACGAACTAGTTAAACTCCTCCCCCGTTTGCGCGCCAGTTCAAAGGTTACGGACAAAATGGCAGAGCATGAATCGGGAGGATTCATTTTATTTTGAGACGTCCGAGGGTTAGGATGAACATAATTGTAGCGGGAAAACTGAAAACGAATTCTTAAGCTACGTATACAATGTAAAATCTAAGGTCGACGAGACCTGTCGATATAGCTTTAAAAGCTTTTTAATGATGAATAAACTTAGAGGCTACAGATTTACAGGACGTAATACGGAAAGTGTCAACTAGCGTTAGCCGCCCGCCGTTGACGCTTTGCAAACGTTAATGTTCTACTAACAGTGCAGTGTTCTTTTTTTGCAAAAAAAGCATTTTCGCTTCTTTCCTTGGGAGTTGTGATTAAATTTTACAAAAATGCCGCCGTGCACCAACGTTTGTTGACTACTGTACTTAACTAGCCAAGTTCACTTGGGGCTGGAGCTTATCCCAAGTTCCCAACTCCCGAAATACCAGATCATCTTTGAAAGTAAAAAGTGGTAAAATCCCTGCAGCTCCCACCGTAGGGACTACCCCGAGCAGTTATCGTACAGTCAGCGGGACACCAAATCCCTTTTGGGACACGGGTATGCATCTTTAAAACCCGAAGATGAATAGGAAGAAAGACAAAGGATTCGAGAGTCCGCGACCATACAAATTATAAGTATTATTTTTCTTTCTTTCGCTCTCTCATACTTCCAGCGTGAGTCCACTTTGCCTTTCTTCTCATGCAGACTGAATGCCGGCGTTGCGATCACGTCCTTCTGCGCATGTCTCAGAGCATCACGTACCTGTAGCTAAAGCTGTTAATAAAGTCTAATAAATCTTTGTCTGCTTTTGTACGACCCACCAGGTGGTCTGCATAAATAACATCAACTTTCAGAGGAAGTCCGTGATTGTAAGTGAATCCTTAATGCATTACTTAATACGAGTACAGTCACATTAAAATCTAATCTTGGCCAAGATGCTGGGAAAATTATTATATTTCTGTAATTAGCACGTGTGTAGCCTGTCGTTATATTAAAATCGATCAGGTTCTACCATTGACCTGTCAGTGAGCATTTGCGCCTTAACGTGGTCGGTGTGATGTCCCTCGCAGGGCTTTGTCGAGCTGACCATCTTCCCCACGGTTGTGAACTTAAACCGCATCAAACTGAGCAGTAAGCAATGCAGGATATATCGGGTTCGTGTCAACGACTTGGAGGCACCGTTCATTTACAACGACCCCACCCTGGAAGTCTGTCACCATGAGTCCAAACAGTAAGTGTCCCCTCTGTTTGTTTGGGAAACTATCGGAAAATTGCTGTTTTCCTGACTGAGACTCAATGTGGATACGTGTTCGCTGCTAACATGCACAGCGAAAACGCAGTTAAATAGATATGTATACGGGGGGCCAGGACTGCACCCATATTTGTAAAAAATAGTTGAGCTTCTTCAACGACTTTTAGGTATTCAGACTATTCACTCTATGAATGTGCACAAGGCAAGTTAAAATCCATAGTGTCCACCAGACACGAGGGTATAAAAGTTCTTTAATTTGCCCTGTTAAGGTTTGTACAAGGAGCATTATTTTGATGCTACAATGCTTGTTGATTATTGGTTCAAGTGGTGACATGAGGAAAAAAGCCAGGGCTCTGTTTATATGTTTAGTGTGTCACATGAACCTAAGCCGGACCTCTACCCCCCAGGAGGAACCTGAATTACTTCTCCAGCGCTTATACGGCGGCAGTGAGTGCCGTGGATCCCGATGCTGGCAACGGGGAGCTATGCATTAAGGTCCCCTCAGAGCTGTGGAAGCAGGGGGATGGTAAGAGAGGCGTGACCCACCTTTGACATGGGCATGGCCCAGATTAGCTGGGATGAGGCCACGTCTTGACTTATTGATTTATTTGATCTCTGGGCCAATTTGTGGCTCTCTGGGTTATAACTCTGTGTCTCCAGTCATCAGGGCGCCAATTCAAATCCTATGGTCGGCAGAGTAAGTTCACTGTTTGGTCCTTAACCCAGTTGCTCCAGGGACCGTCTGACCATACCCTCTCAATTGTATGGTGCTTTGGATAAAAGCTTCCATTAAATATAAGCTGCATTGCTCAGGGAAGCATGTATCATAGTGTTATTCACCCCGCAGAGCTGAAGGTCCTGAAGGTGTACATCGAGTTCTCCCTGGACCAGCCGAAAGGAGGCCTGCACTTTGCGGTGCCCGACGTGGAGGGGAGCATGGCTGAGAGAGGGGCCCACGTGTTCTCGTTTGGATACCAGAACTCCACACGGTAACTCCTGAGAGCCAGTGCCAATGAGGTTTAAATGCCATTTTTAATATAAAAAGTGTTCCCCGTCTGGATGTTACCAATGCTGAGAATATGAGTTTGCATGGTGCGTGAGGGCATTCATTGATAGCGACTTCTTCCTACTGATGCTGAGGATGGTGGTTTACATGGTGTGTGAGGGCGTTCAGTGACAGTAACATCTCCTCACTCGTTGACAGGTTTTGGTTTCCTTGTGTGGACTCCTACTCGGAGCTGTGTACATGGAAGCTGGAGTTTACTGTCGACGCATCCATGGTGGCCGTGTCCTGCGGGGACCTGGTAGAGACCATCTACACCCATGACATGCGGAAGAAGACCTTCCACTACATGCTGCCCATCCCAACTGCTGCCCCCAACATCTCCTTGGCTGTGGGGCCATTTGAGATCCTTGTAGACCCTTATATGCATGAGGTAAGGATTCTGGATGTTGCGATTTGAGATGTGAGGTTTGCTTTTTGTGCACTAGACGGCACTTAACCTGAGTTATGGATGGATAGATGGTTATGGAAAATGGATGGATGGTTGGATAGTCAGCTGGGTTAAGAAAGTAAATTATGCTAAAACATTCAATCTGTCATAGAAAACAAAACTTGCAAGCTTTGCTATTTTAATGACTGCTTCTTGTCAAGATTATGTAGCATGTGTTAAAATCAGTCTAAAATTCGCTGAGAAAAGTGCACAAGAACTGGTCATCAAGACGCGTGGAAATATTTTGGATAGCACAAAGATATTGAGTGAAAGCAAGTGCTTTTTCGGCACGGGTTTGTCTCTGTCGGCATGACTTGTGACAACGCCACCAACATCTGTGACAGACTCCATTACCAGATAATTAGTTCTATGGCTATAGTTTATTTTGAATACATTTTCAAATCATTTTTTGCTTCATAAATATGACAGTATTTATCAAAAATTTTTTGAGTATTGCAATGTGAACTTGTTTCCGATATCATGCAGCCGTAGTTCCTGTGTAGCTCTCCATTAATTAAACTTACTTTACAAAAATTCTAAAGACTGCAAGCCGTACTGTAATGTCATTAATGTACCTGTGAACTAACTGTCCTAGACCATTGCTATCCAGCTTCTGGCTCACATTGTGCAAATGTTGTGGAGCTTCTAGTTCTGACCAATAGAGGGAGACATCTGCTGTAATGTGTCATTCCTAGGCTTTGAAAGAGGATTACCATGCATTATCATTAACCGGTTTAACCCAATCCGGAGCAGTAAATTGACCAATCGTAGCAGGGTTAAGCCAGTCATTGGGGCTCAGAGCTTCATTTTTCCTTTCACTGTTGCAGAGGTGTGGATGTTATGTTTTCACTCTGCCAGAACAAAGGTTAGAGATATGAGTGACATCCTCTGCTGCAGCATGGAGAGCAGTCAGCCATAGCGACCAGTATTTGGGTATTTGTTTTTAGCACATTTTGGCAGTATTATGCTACAGAAATACTGATGTGTTCTATAAACAGTGTTGTGCTGCCAGGGAAACGTCAAACTGTTTGTGGTTCGTGTGTGTTTACCAGAAGCTTTGAGACCTGTAATTTCAGATCTGACGTGGTTCATTTTCATCCTGTTTTCATGGTTATTTCACTAACTGTAAATTTGTAAGCACATTTTTATTTATTTATTCGCAGGTTTTATTACATTTTATTATTACTTGCTTAAAACACACTAAGAGAGATTCCTGGCTGTTTTTCCCCTAAGTACTGCATTAAAAATAGATGTGAAGAGAAACATCCTTTATTTTCTTGTATTTCAGTGAGACCTCCTATTTTCCAGGTTACACATTTCTGTCTGCCTCAGCTCTTACCCTTACTGAAGCACTCCATGTCGTATCTGCATGAGATCTTCGAGTTCTACGAAGAAATCCTCACCTGCCGCTACCCGTACTCCTGCTTCAAGACCGTGTTTGTCGACGAGGCCTACGTCCAGGTCTCCTCTTACGCATCCATGAGTATCTTCAGGTATCAGTCACAGGTTTTTTTTTTTTACACAAAAGCATCATTTTAGAATTGAGAACAATCCGAGATTTATTGTGTAAACCTGCCAAGATTTCTGTGGATGTGAAATTCAAATACTGCCCAAGGGGAGTTGTGGAGGTTATGAGCCTGGTACTGTCACCTCACCCCTTCAGTGTTAGGGGGTTTGAGCCTGGTGCTGTCACCTCACCCCTTCAGTGTCAGGGGGTTTGAGCCTGGTACTGTCACCTCACCCCTTCAGTGTTAGGGGGTATGAGCCTGGTACTGTCACCTCACCCCTTCAGTGTCAGGGGGTTTGAGCCTGGTACTGTCACCTCACCCCTTCAGTGTTAGGGGGTATGAGCCTGGTACTGTCACCTCACCCCTTCAGTGTTTGGGGTATGAGCCTGGTTTGTGTGTGGCATCCACTCTGTGTATGTGGAGTTTGCATGTTCTCACCTCTCCCTGCTCTGCTTTTCCAGAGACATGCAGCTCAAATCAAATCAGAGTTTATTTAGTTATGCTCAGTACAATGTATATTGAAATGCTTGTTTGTTTAACTCCAAATCTGTGGTTTCAAGAGACATGCTTATAAAGAGAAAAAACATTATGAAATAAACTTTAAACTTTCATTGTGAATTACCATAAATAGTGTGCAGTATCAGGTGGTTGTCCACGTGTCAGTGAATTGGTATTTCCATACAGAAATGTTCATATGGGGCTGGACATCCTAGTTGTAGTGGAACATGGATTACATAACGGTCCTAGGCACTGTCCCTATTAAGAATCTGAAGTGCCTGGGGACAGAAGCTCTTCCTCAGCCCTTCTGTGCTGGCCTTCAAGCAGCCAAAACCTCAGCACTGAAAAGAGGCTATTGCTGGAGTGGCTGTGATCCCTAATGATCTTCCTGGCCCTTCACCCAGTTAAGCTAATTGATGTAGTAATGTGAATTGGTGTGTGTGTGCCTTGTGATTGGCTGACATCCCATCTAGGATACCCCAGCCATGTGCCATGTGATTGGTTGGCATCCCATCTAGGGTACCCCAGCCATGTGCCCTGTGTGTGCACTGAACCTGTTAAAATGCTGAGGGAGGCCATTTTTAATATTAGATTTTGAAAGAGCACCATACCTTTGATTTATTTATTTTGATATTTTAGTTGTCCTGATACTGTTACACAGCGACTATCTGCTGTCAGCGTCGTGGTGTTTTAAACATGATTGAGGGCAATTTTCAGGTTGCTTGCATCAACTCACCACTTCCCCCGCCCCCCTTCTTCCTGCCGGCACGCCGACCCTGTTCCGGAACCTTCAGCACCAACCTGCTGCACAGCGGGATGATCATTGACCAGACGCCCAACACCAGACGCTACCTGGCCCAGGCTCTTGCCCATCAGTTCTTTGGCTGCTTCATATCCCGGATGTCGTGGTGAGCAGTCGGAGGCGTCGCCGGCACCGATACGGGGGCACCCAGCATCTCGGCTCACTGACCTACGTGTACCTGCTGGCTTAGGCTCGAGTCTCTGCTAACTTTATGCTCCTTTGCCATGTGCTCATGATGTACTGTCTGCCTTGCGTTAATGTCACTGGACAGTAGCATCTGCTTTATAAATAAATGCGATGTAACGTCTTGCTGCACGTTGACTTGGTGGAAAACACTTTAATATTATATATTAAAGTTCAAAAGCCGGATACTACGGCTGTGGCCTCCATGTGGGTAAATGCCTTGTACCCTGGATTACCCTGCAATGATCAGGATGTGTCTGCAGAGGCTCTCTGTTATTTTGACCTTCTGCTAAACCACTAATTGTAGTAATTTGGCCGCAAAAAAAAAAAAAAAAACAGAAAAGGGGCCTGGAAAATCTAGATGAAACTGGTTGTACAATAATATTGTGCATGAAGTGAAATGAAGCTGGCATGAAACTGGGAGGTTTATTATGTGTGTGTGTGTATAATTGCTTTGCATCAGTGGCTGGCATCTTGCCTGACGTGGTGCGAGGCCTCTCCTCTGGCCCGCTTTCTTTCTGATGCCGAAATTTCGCAAGGGGCGTCCAAACGTTTGAAGGCTCGCAAACAATAGACCCCCTGTGAGCGAAGTGGGCGCGCAAAGCTAAGTCAGATGTGGAAGCTCGGGTTACCCGCCTTGTTTATTTGCGTTTCGTAAGCCCCCCTCAGAA
Organism: Mormyrops attenuatus; assembly: GCA_026777985.1. Taxonomy (NCBI): domain Eukaryota; kingdom Metazoa; phylum Chordata; class Actinopteri; order Osteoglossiformes; family Mormyridae; genus Mormyrops; species Mormyrops attenuatus. The sequence goes on from JAODKC010000137.1 coordinate 7,627,560, forward strand.
AACCCGAGCCGTGAGGCCTTTCATATAGGGGCCCGGCGGCCTGCTTGCAATTAATCGTGCGGTTTAATTTCGCTCAGGCCTGGAATCAAAGCCAGCCCTTTTGAGACTGAGCTCACTTTTGGCCAGTGAAAGAGAGGTTTGGGGGGGGCTGTGTTACTTTGTGTTTGCTGGGGCCCGAATGAGTATGGGGAGGGCGCTGGTGGCTTTAAGGGTCAAACGCTCGGAGGGCCAGTGAGGAAAGAGCCACCGAAGATGAACAAATTAGCCTGTCGGGGTTATGGCGCTGCTGTAACAGAGCGGCCGGTGAAAGGGAGAGCCAGACATCGCTTTCGGGTTTTCGCGGCGATTAAACGCTCGTTAGAATTCCTTCTTGTTCCTCTGCCTTTCTGGAGAAGACCTCCCAGGCAGGCAGAGAATCAGATACTGCCGTCAGTCATGGTGTTTTTCAAGGATTTTGTACTTGAGCTGATTTAAAAGTCTTTTCTGCAGCTGACACTCGATGTATATTTAATCCACCCCCACACCTTGGTTCTGAACGAGGGCTTTTATGTGCTTTAAAAGAGCTGGGTAGGTCAGCTAGCTAATGATCATTGCTGGTGTGCCCAAAGACCTGGGTTCAAGAGTGAGGTTGGCCAAGTAAAAACCATTTGGGGGGCCGTTTGAGACTCCGCGGGTTAGGATGCTGTGCTTCTGGTTGGAAGGTCGCTGGTTCAAATCCTAAGGTCGGTAGAGTGATTTCACCGTTAAGCTCCTGAGCAAGGCCCCAAACCCCCAACTGCACCTCGAATCGTCACCTTGGATAAATGTGTATGCTGAAAGAAAGAAATTATGAGCGTCTCTGTCTGCTTTGCCCCATTTCTGGCCCATTTCTCGCCCTCCCATCGCGCCCCACAGGTCTGACGAGTGGGTGCTGAAGGGGATCTCGGGCTACATTTACGGGCTGTACCTGAAGAAGACTTTCGGCGTCAATGAGTACCGCCATTGGATCAAAGAGGTGAGTGGGCGGGCCATCGCTGGTGTTCGGGAGAGACAGGTGACACGGTTGGGGGGGGACGCACTGACCCACCACGTCTCTGATCTGCAGGAGCTGGACAAGATCGTGGACTACGAGCTGAAAACTGGCGGCGTCTTGCTGCACCCCACGTTCGGGAGCGGCAAAGAGAAGGACAAGTAAGATGAGCCCCCCTCCACCCCCGCCAACTGGAGTCTGCGTGCGCGAGCTGTCAGCAGATATTTCCCTCTAAATGAAAGCAGGGGTCGTCCTAGGTTTTGGGTCTGCCGACTGGAGCGTGGGGGCTCCTTCGGGGTGCCTCATCCCAGTATGCTCCCCTAAAACATCAATGAATTCGGGTTTCAGCCAAGAAAATCATCTGTTTTGCTGTGACATGGGCGGGCGAACGCGGTCTGCCGAGTTTCCATGGATGACTAAGACTTTCCGACGTGGAGCTTTATTGGCTGACTTTTGTTCCTTTATTGTAATGGTTGATAACATCTCTTCCACAGAGGGTTTCGGTGTAACCCTGAAACAAAACACACCGTAGTGCGAGTCTTATGTCCCGGGGAAAGCTGTGTGAAGTCGAAGGCTAGTGGTCTTGACCCTCATAAGGAGGATGCTGGTGTTTGTCCCTTTCAGCCCATCCCCACACCTGCACTTTTCCATCAAACACCCACACACGCTGTCTTGGGAGTACTACAAGATGTTCCAGTGCAAGGCCCACCTGGTGATGCGGCTGATCGAGAACCGCATCAGCATGGAGTTCATGCTGCAGGTGAGGCTCTCCGTGTGGGTACTGGGGGTGGCTTTGGCGACTCGTTTCTATGTCCCGGTAGCCATTCAGAAGGTCCATTTCCTTCCTTTATCAATACCAATACACTTCCACCGGAAAATGGCTCATAGCTCCAGTAGCAAGAAGAATGATTATTACATATGCTTAGTCTGCATAGGTGTAATATCACCCTAATCCAGGCCTGTGGATCAGAGGTTCAGCAGAACTTCCACTTGCCACTGGGACAGTTGGTGTCTCTGGGCGGTTGTGGCCGGGGCAGATGGCCTGGCTCAGGTGACCTCTCTTATTTCTTGCCGCACTGAAGGTCTTTAACAAGCTGCTGAGTCTGGCCAGCACGGCCTCCTCCCAGAAGTACCAGTCCCATATGTGGAGTCAGATGCTGGTGTCCACCTCTGGCTTCCTCAAGTCCATCTCCAACGTGTCTGGCAAGGACATCGGGCCCCTGATCAAGCAGTGGGTGTATCCTTTTCCCTGGCCAGTCAGACTTAATTGTGAATGAGGCAGATCTTTATTTGTGTGGCATGCAATGCGATCTTCCACTTGAAGTTGTATCCACAACTACAGCATGTGGGTATTTCATAATTTTTTATTTGAATTCTGAACAATGTTTGATTGCCTCTTTCTGTCCCTGATGAGTAACATCTGGGAAGGACTTGGCAGTGTTGATCTTCTTAATTTTTATGACCTCTGTCTGAATGTCTTACCATGTTAGCCCAAAGGTGAACCACAAGGTCTCTCCTTGACTCGTGATCTCAGAGACCAGAGTGGGGTTGTGAAGTTCTTTGGTAGCTTCGCATTTAACAGGAAGAGGAATGTCTTGGAGCTGGAAATACGACAGGACTACACCTCATCCGGCACCCAGAAATACGTGGTGAGTTCCATTCTGGGAATAAGTCTGCGTTTCGCCTACGCTCAGGCCCCTTAAACGCGGCCTGATTTCCATTTTCCCCAGGGCCCCATCAAGGTGACCGTGCAGGAGCTCGATGGCTCCTTCAACCACACACTGCAGATAGAGGAGAACAGCCTGAAGCATGACATCCCCTGTCACTCAAAGAGCAGACGGTCCGACCCTCGCATTCTTTGTGACGATCGCTTGGCAGTTTTTAATGTCCTTGAAAGTTGTTCTTTGATGAGTTTGATGGTTTTCGATTGTTTTCATGACATCCAGGAACAAGAAGAAGAAGATTCCCCTGATGAATGGAGAAGAAGTGGACATGGACTTGTCTGCCATGGAGTAAGTCACCCCTAGTCGTCATGGCCCGTCAATATTGGCCTTTGGCTGTTGCCCAGTGGTGATGCCCAACTGCTTAGTATAAACATTGGACATGTATATGTCCAAGCTAATGGGTCAGGCCTTTTTTCCACAGAAGGCAGGGCACTAGAAACAGAAGTAGGCCCCAAAGTGCTCTGCGTCAGCTAGGGTCAGTGTCTACAGGCAAGCGGTGAGGATATGGACAGCCGTGGTGGGCAGGATTTTGGAATACCGGTACTGGTAGTAAAGCGTATAAGCACACATACTTAGGGTTCCGAGTGCACATATGTATGTTTGTTCAACTTGAATGAATCTTAAATGAACCCTAATAAAAATACTGCCAAGGGTGCAGCACAATGTGGGAATGATCCTGTAGTCGGTAGAGAAAGGCAGCATACAATAACAGTAGGATCATGTTATTCACGGAGTCACAGCAGGGAAGTGAGCTTGATGAGCCGTCTTTTCTTTGAATCCCCCCCCAGCGCTGACTCCCCCCTGCTGTGGATCCGGATCGACCCAGACATGTCCATCCTGCGGAAGGTGGAGTTTGAGCAGGCGGACTTCATGTGGCAGTACCAGCTGCGCTATGAACGGGACGTGGTGGCCCAGGAGGAGGCCATATCGGCGCTGGAGAAGTTCCCAACGCCGGCGTCGCGCCTGGCCCTCACCGACATCCTGGAGCAGGAGCAGTGCTTCTACAAAGTCCGCATGCAGGCCTGCTTCTGCCTGGCCAAGGTCAGGGGGCGCCGCTGCATCCCACCATACTGTCTCATTATCCCTCACTCCTTCAGCCTGGCCTATAATTTGGTGCAGTCGCTGACTGAGTAAATCCCTGCTACCGAAAGGCTGCATCCCCGACGTAGACGTGCCACGCCCTTCTGCAGCTGTCGCCAGCTTATTATTCTGCTTAGTTCTGGAATCGCGACATATGTCTGCAGCCGGCGAACACTGCGCAGCAAATGCGTGCCTGGTAGTACAAGTAATTCCACGTATGGTGCTTGAATAATTTTGTTTTTTTATCTGCAGGTGTGGGGGCTGCGTAATTAAGCCATAGTCCTTGATGTTGTGTCATTGCAGGGATAGAGTTGGGTTGGTCTAGTTACTTTCCAACAGTAGCATCAACAAGCACATGGAGTCCCTCCAGGCACTAATCAGAACTGTCTTGACTGGCCTTTTTCTTTATTTCTTTCTTTATTTTTCCTCAGAGTTTCCATTTCAGATTTTTTTTGACAAAACCAGACCAAGGATCTGGCTTGCGGCACAAGCCTTTAAGGGGATCCTCAAATTTGTCCTGTCGGGGCTGTTCAGTCATGAATGATACCTTTGTTATTCCACTGAGTCAAAGTACCTGTTTTATATTCTTCACAGGTGGTATCTTTTCGACTCATGGTTGGCCTTGGTGCTTGATGTCTGCATGTAAACACCCAGGCTTGTGTTTTGTTACCCAGCTTGCTTTGAAGCGACTGTTGTCCCATATTCTGCTCCCTCCTTCACCAGTCATTGTTAGACACTGAAGAATCTTTTAGAAACTAGGTGAAATCTCAAAAACCGTGTGATGGATGGGTCTTGTGCAACATCCCCATGAAGACACTGACCAGCGGTTGTGTCGTCTCCACGGCAGATTGCCAACTCGATGGTGAGCACATGGACGGGACCACCCGCCATGAAGTCCCTGTTCACCAGAATGTTCTGCTGCAAGAGCTGCCCCAACATTGTCAAGACCAACAACTTCATTAACTTTCAGAGCTACTACTTGCAGAAGGTAATGCCTCCATATCCAGGTGCCTTCAACGGCTCCTGTGTTGGGAACGCGGATGAATCTTCTGTCCTGAGCTCAATGAAAATGTTTTCCGCAGAGGTCTTGCAGTTCACTATTGATTTACTGTAATAAAATAATAAAAAATCAGTAGCACAAAAGTAGTCTAGTGCTACCACTAAAGACTATCTCTCAATAGATTAATCAGTCAACTATTTTATCAATTGGTCGATTAATCTAAATGATTAATTTTGCTTCAGAAAATCAACTTAACTGTTTAAGTAAATTTTATTTTGACAGCAAACTGTATGCCATTGCAGGGCTTTAGATAACGTGCAGTGGCTTTTCAGCACTGTACGCACATTAGTTTTGCCCACAATTTGATAAGCGAATTAGTGGTATGCCGAAATGATATGTGTATTGTGATGCCCAAGAATTAGTAATCTGTACAAATCTGGCATATCCTCATGCTTAATAAATTCGGTTAGCGGAGCACGCCACATGCGACACAAGCGATAAACGCTGAAGTCACGATGAAGGAAGAGACAGATCAGATGCTACTGGTACTGATCAGCAGATACTGTGGTTAAACGAGGTAAAAAGATGTTGGTGGTGTGGAGGTACTTCTGCAGATTAGAGTCCGACTTTTTTTTTTTTTTTTTTTTAAATATGGTTTTCATTTTTATTTCAGTTCAAAATTGTTTTATTTAGTGTCTGTTTTTATTTCAGTTGTTTTAGTGAACGATAACCACACTGGTCCCAAGTCCAACGTGCACGAACGCACACACTGGCACTGTCAATCCACGTAGAATAAATCCAGATTTTAGCCTAAACATTTTCACAAGCCCTTATCCAATGAAAATTCTAATGTAGCAGGCAGACAACTTTATGGCTTTAATACTGAGTGTTTTTAGCAGCTTCAAAAGCTATTAAAGAGCTCTCCATACTAATGGTCATTTAATAAACATTAACAGACAACACGGTGGTTTTGCCTTTTTTGGCGATCTAGAGTAGCACCTGTGTGTTCAAGGTTCCTGGTTCAAGTGCTGCCTTAGCACGTCTGCGGGTCATTGAGTGAGGCCCTTAACCCCCAGCTCCCTGGGTGCTGCTATGGGTGGCTGCCCTTCACGGCCAGCTTGCTGTCATGGAGAGCAAGATGGGGGAGGCGTAAAGAGAATTTCCCCACAGGGATCAATAAAAAGTATCAATTATCGTCATTCCGCTTGGTCAACTAGTACCAAAAGATTCATGAACTGGTGTCATTTTGCGCAAATTCTTTGTTCTCTTCCTTTTTTCCTTTTGGACTGATTTATGTACCGTTTCTGCTCCACCTGATTGCAGACCATGCCAGTTGCAATGGCTTTGCTCAGAGATGTTCAGAATCTTTGCCCAAAAGAGGTTCTGAACTTCATCCTGGACCTCATCAAGTACAATGACAACCGGAAGAACAAGGTGAGGAACCTCACATGAGTCAGTCTCTCCCGTGAATGTCCCTGTCAATGGAATCTGATGCTGACGTCTATAAGCCAGGGGAACTTAACCAGACATTCATTGTCTCAATCTCCCAGTTCTCGGATAACTACTACCGCGCCGAGCTGATCGATGCCCTCACCAATTCACTGACCCCAGCGATCAGCATCAGCAATGAGGTACGCACAGTGGACAACCTGAATGCTGACGTGCGCCTCATCCTAGAGGAGATCACGCGCTTCCTCAACATGGAGAAGCTTCTGCCCAGCTACAGGAACACCATCACAGTCAGGTAACTGGAGCAGGGCACAGTCAGGACTTATGGGAAGGGGCCCCAGCTGAAAGCTGCTTGGTCAGTGGAGTGTCTCCCCGCCTGTCACTCACCGGTTCAAAATATATCATTGGCTAATGATAAGATTAGCCTGTCTGTATGAATTATGGCTCGCACACTATAAAAAATAAAAAACTATCACCCCTGGCAACATTAACCTGAGGTCTGTTTTTGTTCAGTTCGGGTAACTTTGGGGACAAGAAACTTAAAGCTAGTGAACAAGTCTTTATTTTACACCATTAGAAGGAGAGTTTAGTTTTCATAGCTGAATGTTCTGGTGATGTCAGCTTTTGTTTTTCTGTACCACCAATGGTCCAGTGAACAACTCATAAGGGTGAGCTGAGATGGATTTCAGGCCTCGACAGCGGTATTAGATGTCTTGTTTGGGTACACAGTCGCCTGTATAATTCAAAACGGCATTTCCTTTCTCACGTGCCAAAAACAAAGACACGAGTGAGAATAAATCTGAAAATTTGTGATGTATTTGTGCCGGTGGTGACATCACACATGCAGAGAAATGCCAGCTGAACATTATGAATCACCCACACGTGCTTAAGGCAAAGGAATGTAGGGTTTAATCCCAGGGACGGCGACGTTTGTGTGTTTCAGCTGCCTGAGAGCCATCAGGATGCTGCAGAAGAATGGCCACATCCCTAGCGACCCCTCACTCTTCAAGTCCTATGCAGAGTACGGACACTTTGTGGATGTGCGCATCGCCGCCCTGGAGGCTGTAGTGGATTACACCAGAGGTACTGACCCCTCGCCTCTGGATTGAAATTTCACTGCACAAATGTGAAACATATAGTGCCATTAATAATTTCTCAGAAGTATTTTATACTCAATACAACCTTTCAGATATTTTAAATGTTAAGTGTGTGACTCTATTATGTGATAGATAGGTGGGATTTTCTCTGTAAGATGAAATTAAATGTTTAAGTCTGAAAGGTTTTAATTACAGACCTCGTAAGTTTACTGACTTTGTTTTTGGGGGAGATGAAAACATCCATTATATTTTATGTGGAAAAAAACCTCAGTGAAAAAGGGCCACTGGGATTTACGAGAAAGGATGAGCCGATGGTCTTTCAGGCTGTTTGTTTTGAATTTCAGCGGTGTCTTGCCAATTAGAGGAGAGAGATAAGGTGTATGTCCCTGGGCATGCTGCCTAAGACTCCTTATAAATATTTTCCTCTGAAATTTACCATTTTTTTTGTCCAGCCTTACGAGACACTAGTAACAGATGTGGAGCCAAGCTGAGTGGGTTGTTGCCTCACCTTTTCGTTCAAGGTCGACCTCAAAAGCATGTGATGAACAGACAGAATTTGCATTTGGTTCCCTTAAGTGTCCCAAACACACGGCTCCTTGGAGCCTCTTTTCGAATCATGGCCATGACTTGTAATGGGGCTTTTCCCGCCTCCAGCGTACATTTTACAGCCCCCGGTCCCATACTGCTCTGCCCCCTGAGGTAAATGGCACCTTTTATTCCGAGACGGGCCCACTGTGCTGTTCAGTGGAGATGTGAGGATCCCCCACAGTGCTCGCACCCCCGATCTCGCCACATGCCACGTCCTTAGGATAAACCTCGTTAATCAGCCACGCGGCCTGCTGAAAGGACCTCTGTAAGACCTTCACCTCGTGTGTCTTGGCAGTGGACAGGAGCTCCGGGGAACTGCAGTGGCTGCTGGATATGGTGCAGAATGACCCCGTGCACTACGTCAGGTGAGCTCTCCGGCCTGCTTACCTCTCTGTTTCTGCCCATATAGTACGGAGGCCTTCCCTCTGGTCTCTCCTCCTAGCTTAAACATCTGTAATGCTGGTGTAGTGCATTTGATGCTACGTCATAAACTACCATTCGATATCCACTGGTCTGATATGTAGCGTTTTATATAAACATGTACTCTAAAACAGAGCTCAGAATGTCAAATATTAATTTGCTCAGTAACGTGTGTTGGGGGTTAAAAGTGTGAATGCTGCGATGGCAGATGCAGGATTAGCATAGCAAGCTCCAGTCTTGTCAATGTTTCACTTTTAGGCACAAAGTCTTGAGCTTGCTGGCTAAAAACCCGCCATTCACCAAGGCGGCCGAATCGTCCCTCTGCAATGAGGCGCTGGTGGACCAGCTGTGGAAGCTTATGAACTCAGGTGAGCTGCAGCGCACAGCCAGGTCCGGCCTGGTCCAGTCTGGTCCGGCCCAGCCTGCCAGATCCCAGCTACCTGCTGACATCAGACAGCCGTTTGCCCTGTTGTGTGTGACCCTTCCCCTCTACCAGCAGGCCCCACGTTCCCCCGAGACGTGGAAAAAGTCATAAACCTTTCCCTTCAAGCTGACGGGTGGGGGAGGTGGGAGAGAAGAGCGGTTTATGACCTGTTTCAGATTACTGGCCGCACTCGAGAAAATGAGCTGTTTTACAGCGTTTGGCCACTTTTGGGTTTATGCTAGGGCCGCGTTTTGACAGCAAGGAAAGAGCCTTTTTAGGCAGAGGTGTACATTTTAACATTTGGTCTTACTCCTGCGCGGACCCACCTCCCACTCTCCCTCTGCCAGACTATGTCAGCTTTCGGCCTCTCCGTTTAATGGCCTATTGATCACGCTTGGGGTGTTATCCCCCCCCCCATCTTTTACAAATTAACGGTAATGGGGTCTTGCTTGGCCTCCTAGCTGTGAAATTGCTCTCGCTAAACCTAAGTGCCTGACGGTGCATGGGTAACACTGTGATCAGAAACGTGCTGGGTCCAGCCTACTCTGGCAGACCTGTGGCATTGAAGGTCCATGTTATCAGCTTTCTGGTTTGTTGTTATTTCCATGACCAGGGGAGGAATATGTTCTGGTGGTGTTGTCTTGCCGCTCTCCAGGGCCATCTTTTTATACACTCCTTAGCCACTTTATTAGCTTCTCCTAGCAAGTACTGTGTAGGACCCACTGTTGCTTCCAGAACCTCCAGATGCAACCCAGGACCTACCAGTTTAGTGGGGGGGGTGTTCATGAAAGGAACTGTGGCACGCTCCTGCCGTCTGTAGTGCCAGGATGACCTCCTTGGGCAAAAGTCAACAACCCTTTAACCTCCCTTACTAGGGTTGCAGTGAATTGTTATGGATATATATGGGTCCCTTTATACCTTGATTACATTTTCTTTGATTTCAAAGAAGCTCCTACATCACCTAGACCGGAGATTGCAAAGGCCCAGTCCAATCAAGACATGCCCTGGGAAATTTATTCTAGGATGCATTGGCCAAGGGTCGGTCGAGTAAGTTAAGCAACTTCTGCTTCTTTGCTCAAGTAAACCATCCATATATCCATAATGCTTAATCTGCAGTAGGTCCGTGACACTGTGCATCCCCTTGTTGGCCTCCAAGGTGGATGGGGAGTAGGGATGGTAAACTAAAATTATTCAAATATGGCTGCACACCCCAAAAAATTTGTTCTGGACCGTGATGGTGCCAGTGTTTTGAAAAATAGATTTACAACTGTCTCAAATAATTGTCCCTGGCCAAGGTTTATAATAATAGAATCTCTGTCATCTGATAGGCTTGTGACCAAGCTTCCTCTTTTTGCCATGCAGAGAGGCCTTTTGGGGACAGTTGGAACTTTAAAGGATATAAAAGACCTGCACATGTTGGCAGATGTTGATAGTTTGCTGCTTGCTGATCTGCTGGCTGGTGTTGGCCTAAAGGCAGCTCCTCATCCAGCTTTAAATAGTAAAGGTGTGATCCACACCAGAGAACCGGATGACCAGGATGAGGAAGAGTGGGTTGTTGAACTAAGGCAACGAGGTGTGATAAATGTTAGACCGATAATAATTAGCCAAGAAAAACGGACTATCGAAACAGAAACTTTCATCATCAACCAGGATTCAAATAGGCTATCTGAGTATTCTGGTGGATTTGTTTATCGCCAACACTCTCCGATGTTTGTTGCCAGAAATATGGTCATGGATCTAAAACCTGCAAACATAAACGTATCTGATGTAAACATGGTAAAGAAGGTCACGAAGTTGAAAACTGCCGTACCAGTGAGATTTTGCAATAGTTACAGTAACCATCTTGTTTCTTCTTCACTGTATGGGTAAGAGAAAAGGAAATCCAAACGTTAAGTGTGTCAAAAGAGTGAATTACCTTGAGGCACGGAAACAGGTGGATTTATCTTTTAACCTTACCAAGTCTTCTGCTTCTGTTGTCAGGAAGTCCTTTAGAACTACTGAGTGCCAGAACGAACTGACATGGGTGACCAAAGATAAACCCGACTCAGTAAATAACAGCAGGGGTTCATCTCTTACTAGAAGCAAGACAGTCAGTTCCCAGAATCACACTGTCCAGAATTAAAGATCCTCTTCAGAGCACAGCCAGAGTAATACAAGAAGTAAAAAGAAAACAACTACTAAAGCAAACTAAGATGACTTCCCAAACAAGCAACAGATAAAGGATGTTGAAACAGGAGAGGAGATGTCCATGTGAAGCCGGCGTCATTCTGCCAAAGGCAGCACAAAGGGTCCTGGCTACAACCTGCATGCTCACTTGATGGGTGGTTCTATTATTCAGTGGAACTGTTGTGGTTTTAAAGCAAGTTTTGCTGAACTTCAGTGCATGGTTGCAGATTTTAATCATTTTGCTTCTATCTTCAGGAAACTCACCTGGCACTTGACAACAGTGGGTTTTAAAATGGTGTTGCTACTTTTCATACCTTTGGGTGTTCATCCTGCTTGGTGATACATCCATTTTTGTGAGACAAGTCCTTCATAGTCATGTCTCAATTTCTAGCAACTTGCAGGCAACAGCAGTCTGTTTATCACTTCATAAAACCATGACCATCTGCTCTCCCTGATCACTTTCCTATAATTATCACCCATGCAAAAGAAGCTGAGGAAGAAGGTACAGAGAGATGGCAGCTTAAAGGCTTAAAACTCTTTGCCATGAGAGATTACAGTATGCAGTGAGCAACAGGATGTGCAGGACCCGATTAAAGCCTTCATGGATATTCTGTTTACAATAGCCTATAATACCGTCGTAAAAACTCCCGTAACCTCTAACTACAGATGTGTGTCATGGTTCAACGAGATGTGCAAAAAAGACGATTGTGGCTCGAAAAGAGGAAGAAAGGGGTGTTCTTTGGGTTCCCCACAATAGAGAACTTGTATGGCTCAGACACGCAGGATTGTCAGTGGCGCCAAGAGACAGGGTCGAAGAAAATATATTTCCAGCTTAAGTGCTGCTACCCCAGCAAAAAACAGCGTGGTACTTGGTGTGGATGAAGGGCAAGGGAGCTGGCGATTCAGTTTGACACGTTAAACGACAAGGCTCACGCCTGGCCTCTAAACAGGGAATTGCAAGTAAACTTGAAGAATCTTTTGAAGAGATTTCCTCTAGAGAAAACAGCCTTCCAGAATTCCAGCTTTATCAAGCTCACCAGGAAGAGAAGCTAATTAATTTCTCTTCCATTAACCTGGAACCCTAGAACCTACCTTTCAACATGGTGGAGCTTCTACAGTCTTTAAGCAAGGCAAATGAGACTGTCAGGCTTGATAAATGCTGTGGGGCCAGATAAAATTTACTATCTTCTTCCTCAAGTACTTCAACTCATCGTGGCAGTCAGGAAATATTCCATCTTACTGGCTAGAAGCAGTGATTGTACCTGTGCTTAAGCCAGGGAAAGATCATAATAACTCCGTTAATTACTATCCAGTTACTCTTACAAGTTACTTAAATAAAACTATGGAAAGGATGGTCAGCGTTCACCTTGTTTGGTACCTCAAGTCTGTCCACCTCCTTAGCGACACCCAGTATGGTTTTAGACGTGGCCGGGTAACACTTGATCACCTTGTTAGTTTGGAAGCCTATGTACAGGACATTAAAAAAATAGCATGTGTATAGCAAATTTCTGTTTTTTCTGATCTGGGGAAGGCTTTTGATATGATAGTATGGCATGTTGAAAGTCTTCACTGTTTCAGTTCTCAGGGACATTTGCCCGTCTATATATCAAAATATTTTATCCAACCACAGAGTGGATTACGGGAGCCTTGTTTATGGCTCAACAAGAAAGTCGTAAATGAAGTTGCCAGGCACTTTAGCATTATCCGTTACTATATCCATTACCATGGTATGCGGCTTGCCTTGGCACATTTTTGTACATCCCCTGTCCAAAGTTTGTATGTAGAAGCTAATGCACCGTCCCTCAAAAACAGGCCCTGCCTTATCTAACTAGGATCAAGACCAATACTCAGAATCTAGCTCACCCTCAATTTCCATCCAAAGTTGTCAAATCTGTAGACGAAAGTACAACCATTTTTACTAAGAATCAAAACTTACTTGGAAAAACTGGTATTGACCTAAAAATTCTAAACCAGACTCTCTTTTTTTTCTGGAGTTTTCCTCTCTGGAATCTACAGAAACCGAATGTCCAGCCCCAGGCTCATCTTAACACCTCCCAAAAGCAGTAGTTGGACATTAGGTAAAAGTTTCCATATGCCGTCCTCAGATACATAGAAGGCTCAAAAGTTGGAATTTAATCTCTGCTGTAGTCATGATTAACCAGTTCAGTACTGGTATCCAACAGGGGAAAGTTCTGGTATTATGGCAGAAGCTTGTGTCCTACTGTTAGCTTTGGATTTTATTGAGGGTAAACAGCAGACTGCTCATTTTTCCTTAACTGATTCAAAGCTCTATCAGGTCTAGAGATGGATTGTCTTCTGATGGTAAAAGTTTTATGCAAGCTGTCAGTCCTGGATGCGCAGAGAGGCGGTACACATTTTGTTGGGAGCCTGGTCTTTGCGGTATGCTGGGGAATGAGCAGACAGATATCGCTGCCAAGAAAACCCTAAACACAGATATACAGCAGTGTTAATACCGCCTTCAGATCTGAAGCCTTTACTCTTCTGTGATATGACGCGAAAAACGGCAAGCTGAATGGGGTGAAAATGTTAAAAACAAAAATGTACGAACATTCAAAATCATTGAGACCTCATTATAGAATGCTAATCTTAAGCTTTTTATTTAGAATGTTTTAACCGTTCAAAACAACTAAAAAAGGTTTTTACCTTTTTGGTTATTCAGTGTTTTAACACTGATATACTCTCGCCATGAATATCTAGGCCTAGGTGCAGGCATGGTGCTGAGAGTCAACACAACTAGCCTACAGAATTGCTTCAAGGGTAAACAAGATGTGCGAGTCCGCCCGTTCTCTGACCTATCTTATTAACAAGGTGTTTTCAGCCACTGAACTGCCGCAGACTGGCTGTTTTTTGTTCTGAAATTGTAAAATCACCCTGCCGACCCTGGGCAACCTTCTAGGCAACCTCTGATCATAGAAACAGCATCTTAACCCGCTGAGTTATACGATGCCCCCGTGTAAATGTGCCCCAGCAGCTACAGTAAAGTAATTCAGGACCTGGTTACGCACCAGCTGAGTCCTCAGGGTTTGAATTTGTTGTGAAGAAGCTGGCGGTAACGGATTTAGAAGACGACTCTCCCACTGAAGAGCGGTTTTATTGTTGCTGTTTTTATTATAGTAAATGTGAAACGGCGTGCCTCAGCTTTAGCTTACCAGCTTAGCTCCTTCCAGTCATCTTTTAACTCGCAGCTATCCAGTCCAAAGTCCTTTTTTCCACCGCTGCAAAACGTAATGTGCTTTGTACGTAATATGTTTTTGCAACCTCGCTGAATGCACCTTGGAATACTCTTAAAGCATTGGTACCCAATTTTAGTAACTTATGAACTAAGCCTATTCTAAGCGTAAAATGAATCTATCTTTTACCCACTTATCCTAGTCAGAGTCATGGGGAAGGGGGGGTATCCCACAGAACATTAATCTGTGAAATCCCTCTTATTGAATATATCAGTGTTTCTCAATCTGGTCCTGGGGACCCACAGACAGTCCATGTTTTTGCTCCCTCTCAGCTTCCAATAGCACTGTCTGGGAGGGAGCAAAAACATGGACTGGCTTTGGGTTCCCGAGGACTGGAATGGGAAACACTGATTTGTGTGTGTGTGTTTGAGTGCATGCATATATGTGATTCCATGTTCCAGTAGCACAATAAATCACATCTAGACTGAGAAGCTGGTTCAGTCCCTCCCCTAGTGGAGGTGGTCTTACCGCGATTTACTGTATGCACGCCAGGGACCTCCCACGACTGGCGACTGCGGTGCGATGCGGTCAACCTGTACCACACGCTCTTCGGCCTGAGTAGGCCGTCCTGCCTGCCGCTGCCCGAGCTGGGCCTGGTGCTGAACCTCAAGGAGAAGAAAGCTGTGCTCAACCCCACCATCAAGCCCGAGACGGGAGGGCCCGGCGGTATGGCAGCCACCACGGAGCTCAGTGGCAACGGCAGCATTGGAACCCCTGTCGCAGGCTTCCCCGGCAACGTGAGTGCGGCCCACAGCCATGGAAGTCCTGGGCAGATCGTTAAGCCACTTGAATGCGCAGGAGTGAACCCAGCTGACGATCAGTTCCGTTTGAAATTGCAGTCTTAATTAAGGAGGCAGTTTTAATAGATACTGCTGCAATTTCAGGCATGGTAATGGGTAGGAATATCACAGCCAAATGGAATATTCAGATATTTTAAGCTGTTATCTGTAGTTGTCCAGTATCATTTAAACAATACACAGTTTGAATTGCCTTGTACATGGTATTCATTTTATGTAATCACGCCCCTCTCTGCCCCCAAGCTGGAGGAGGAGCACCTTCCCATGGACCCACCCCCTAGCATCATCATTCCACCTCCCCTAAAAAGAAAGGCGGACACACCCCTGGGTTCACCACCAGAACCTGGACAGGTACTGTAGGGCTATGACCGCACTGAAGTCCAGTGTAATATGAGTGAGGAGCACTCACCCAGGGGTGGGAATGTTATCTCTGGGGCCCCCATAAAAAATGTCAGTATGAATGGTGGTGATGACTGGTGCTGGGGCATGGTGGACCCCAGAATGATCTGCAGTAGATCATGCATCTGTGTGCGAACTGGTGGAACACGGCACATTTTTTCTTAAATATTCTATAGTAGTGGCTTTTTCCATAATCCTTTTTCCAGTCCAGGGTCACGATGAGCCTGCACCCTGTCGAAGTGTAAATTCACCCTGAAATGAGTCTGACGAGGCTCCAGACAGAGGCGCCGTGCATCTCAGTGCATCCCATTGGTTGGTGGCACGATGTTTTGACCATGTGCATCTGTCTTGTCCAGTTCAACGTCCAGGAGGAGGAAGACATCGACATGGACACGGTTCATGACAGCCAGGCTTTCATATATCATCACCTCAATATGCTGGAGAGACCGTCCACGCCAGGTTGGGAGGGGGGACAATGTTCATTTAACTTTATTTATGGTGCCGGTGAACATCTGAACCGTCTTTCAACTCTATACGCGTTTTTTTTTTTTTACTGGGCAATGTCAACAGCAGATGAGAAATGTCGTCCACGTCCATTAAGCTGCCTGATTTTTTTTTTTGTGCCCCCCGGCAGGTAAAGAGCCCCCGTCGGTGGAGCCGAGCATCCTGTCCTTGCCAGCCACGCCCCTCCCAATTTTCAGCAAAGAGTCTACCAGCTCCAAACACAGCGGCAGCGAGCACCACCATCACCACCATCACCACCACGACCACAAGAAGAAGAAGAAGAAGCACAAGCACAAGCATAAGCACAAGCACAAACACGAGAGCAAGGACAAGGAGCGCGAGCGGGATGCTCACGCCTTCACCAACAGCCCCGCCAGCGGCCGCTCACTGCGCTCGCCCTCGCTCTCTGACTGAAGGAGGGGCTCGCCTCTGCCCTCAGGTACATCACCGGGTGCTGTCCCCCCACCTCCGAGGGGGCAGCTATCAAACGCTCTCTCTGCCCTCTCTCAGGACGCCACCAAAATTAAACGGAACCTCTTATACCAGAAGGCGACCGTGTCTTCTGTCAGGGGCCACCCCACTCCCACGGGCAGCTGGAGTGCATGTCCCACTTTCCTTGTCGACTGTATGGCCCCGGGGGGGGGGGGGGGGGAGCGCCCCTTTAATGAACAAGGTATGGTTTGGAAGGGGTTGTGTGTGAGGGCGCCCA
>JAODKC010000137.1:7665382-7686672 GCA_026777985.1 Mormyrops attenuatus
TGTACCTTAAAAGGCACAATTACCTACAGCTAAGGGTACAATTGGCAGACCCTTGAAGGTACAGCCCCAGTGACAAGCAAAGGTACAAATTTGGACCCTTTTTTCTGAGAGTGTAGGACAAAGTTTGGGGTCAAAGCATGGATGGATTATGATTATTATTATGATAAGGATTTGGTGTGCTGTGGCTCTTTCTCCCCTTCAGACCACAGAGCACTGTGGCAGTTTTCAGAAATCACTTCATGAAACCCACAACACAACTGATCCCTTATGTTTACATCTGAAATGTACATCTGGAAAATGTGAAGTGGACGCGTGGGAGTCCTGCCGCCTCACAGGAGACACCTGCTGGGCAGCGAGTTTGAATCACGTCCCAGCTCTGAGTGTGTGGAGTTTGCATGTTCTCACACAATTTGGAGATGCCACCTAACTGCACGTCGTTGGATTAAGGGAGGAGACCAGAACACCCAGAGGGATCCTGCACAACACACTGGCAGATGAACGTTGCCAAAGAAGCACTAATTGTGAAAAGGCCATTAGTACCTCCATCGTCGTGGCGGCGTGCTGCTTTTGGCCGCAGGGCCTGACGAGGCAGAGGCGGCTCTGCTTGACCATCTCGCAGCGGGGGTTCCGGGTGGTGACCCGTGTGGACACCCCCAGGCCGCACGTACGCGAGCAAGCACTCCACGCCGACGTCTGCTCGATACAGTTCAGGCTGGGGTCAAAGTTCAGCGTCTCCTCCTGCCTGTATGCTAGATTCCAGACAAAAAAAACAAGTGTCACGCATTACTTTCATGGCTTTGTGCTCAGAAAAATTTTGGCTGTTATCTTAAATCTTTAACGATTAAGACGGCACTGTATGCCTTGGGAAAGGGGGCGTGGCTACAGCTTTTTCACCCGCTAAAATAGCCCTCCCCCCAAATTCATGTAGGCCTACACTAATTAGTTTGTGTTCTCATTCATTTTCATTAAAATCAGCCCACTCCATAAAGGCTTAGCCCCCTCCTTCACAAGTCTCTAATGACGCTCCTACTTGAAAATCTTCCCAGCGATACAAATACACCATGCTCATTTAAACTTTTGTTGCACCGGCTCCCTACTCCGTGTCGCACTGAATTCCGTAGTACGACACGGTCGGCTCGTTCGCCGCCCTCGCAGATTCTCACCAGCCATGGCGAAGCCCCCGAGGAGGCTGGTCTCGGATGGAGGCTCGGACGGGGGCACGCAGACCCACTGCTCGCAGCACTGGCCTGGGACCTGCACTTTACGGGGGGAGGGGCAGTCGGGTCCCGGCAGCATGACGTCGAGGTCGCAGCGCGGCACACAGGCGATGTTGCCGTCCTGGCACACGCACTGGTACTTGCAGCTGGGGAAGAAGGTCTCGCCGTCCCGGTAAACGGCATCGTCAAGGCGACAGACCTTTCCTTCGTGTGCTGTACAAAACAGTCACAGACAGGCCTTTCAGTCACAGGGGTGTTTCTAAAAATATTTTTTCTCACGTATTTATTGACTACACAAATACACAAATACACGAATACAATGCGTAATGGCAAAAAGTTGTCTTTTGTGTAACATGATAACAACTTTGCAAAATGAGCAGTTGTTAATTCTACAATGTCCCTACAATTGTAAAATTGTAGTTCTACAGCTGAACATGAAATGTGTTCTTGGTGCTAAGCAGCGCATTTAATTTAACAAGGTAATAGGTGACTTTACTGGGGAGTCCACTATAGGCCTCATGAAAAGCTACCTATCTAACCTTAGAGTTATATTATTCATAATATGAATATGTATGTGTGTATATCTACATAGACCCGAATTTTCGTGGCGCCTTCACTTTCATGGGTTCAAGCAAGCCAGGGATACTGGGGCATTATGGGAAATGTACTGGTTGTGCGCTGGTGAATCCGTGCCGCCCTGTAGTTTGTGTACTTTAATCCAGCAGTCATGATTAATGATTCGGTAAATTACCCGCCTTCCTTAATTACTTTACGTGCTTAAATAGGGGGCACGGTTCATTTTACCGCGACACGCCACTGATTTCCGTCAAGTCTACTGGAAATAGGGATACAGTGAAGAAATGGAAAATGTTTACTAATCCCGTTAATAATGAAGTTCTGGAAAAAAAAAAAACCCGGAATACCAGTGCTCGGGTTTTTGTCAAATCTGGAAGTGTGTAATTCAGTAACGTCAAAAGTCTGATTAAGACCAAAACTGCAAAAAAACTTTGATCATAACAAAACTGCAAACGATAGCTTGCACTTATTCTAAATTATGCATTAATTTGGGATCAGTCTTAAAACATCTGCAAGTTTCTCGGGATTTCTAAAAACGCCCTTTTGCAGCTTAAAGTGTAATAATGTTGATCCGAATTACTGACTTTTTCTAACCGTAACATTTTGAGATTCTTAATCGGAGTCATTAAATTAGGGAGTCATTAGGGCGGAGCCACTGAAGTTAGTGATACTGACATTAAAACGGAGAAGGCGCTTTATTAAGAACGCAGTGAATAAAAGCTTCGTCGGTGATTTTAAAAGAAAGATGGCTTTGCGAAAAGAACGGAGGACGGTGACGGATTCTGGTGCTGCGAAGATCATTTAGTCTGTCATATGAATATTACTCCCAGAAATAAACAACGTGCAGAGAAATGCAGCGAGTCATCGCAGCTTCTCAACGTCAATGCAAATTACAGCAGCTCATAAACATTCAGTCTGAAGCTGATTTTGAGGGGAGCGGATGCAGCCTTTCCGGAGCTCCCCCTGCCCCAGAGCGAGGGCTCACCCATGCAGACCCCGCTCCTCCTGTGCACGTTAGCGGCGAAGTCGCAGCGCAGACCCCGGCGCGCGTCGCACGGGCTGCTCGCGGAGCACTGCTCTCCCCTCTGGCGGGCGCACGCCAGGCAGCACGCGCAGTCGTCCAGCACTAGGCGGACACCGGGGGCGCAGGCGGGGGGCTCGGGGGCGCAGCGGCAGCGGGACGGACACTGCTGCGCCCACGCCGGCGAGCGTAGCTGCAAGGGAAGTCGCGTCCGTTAGGCCTGGTCCTTAACGGTCAACATATAAAACCAGAATAAATAGATTATTGAAAAGTATACTTACCTGTGCTGATGCAAAGAAAACAAAAAAACTAAAGAATTTCCCCACAACGTACATCATCCTTTATGTTTCCACTGGCGTGTCTCTGCACCTCCAAAGGCACGTGCTAATCCAGTCCCTAGTCCGAGTAAATACCAGTCTGCAGGAGTATTTATAAAGCTCCTGACAGAAGTCAAAATGGGTGGTTTGGGAGGGGGAAAGACTCGCAATAATGTCCTTGTGTTCAGCACAACTGACTATTAAGAGTGAAGTCTCAACACTGCGGTGCAAAAATGCCAAACACACTTGACCCAAGCACAGATGCTCTGGAAGACACGGAAGCTGTCAGGAAGTATTATGGATGTCCTTTATGTAAACAATGCGGTTTCCAGGTCAAATTTTTAATCACAATCAAAAATGACACCTCAAATTCAGCCCTGCCTGTACTTAAATGCTTAATTGCACATTGACACGTCATTGGTGGATGACGCAGCTCACCACTGCTTTTCTTTTGTCACAGTGCTGATTCCTGATGACGCCCTTTATGTTGTTCTGTGAATGTGATTTTATGCCACTTGATGCTATTTCCATGAAAGCATGTTAACCTACCAGATATGAAAAGTTGAAGGAGAAAAGCCTCTGGATGTCTGTATAACACAACATGCCTGCGTGATGCTTTCAGAAGAGCAGGTTGCTGTTGGTTTTGTTACTCTGATTTCCTCCTGCAGTTCAAAGACATCCAGTCGGGAGACTTGACATCTCTAAATTGCACGTGATGTCAGAGATTGTATGCATGTGCCCCGTAAGGGACTGCCATCCCTATCAGGGTGTACCCCAGCCCCGTGCCCCATGATGGACCGGCATTCATATCAGGGTGTACCCCTGCTTTGTGTTCTTTGCTTTCTGTGATGGGCCTCAGGTCCTACTCACATCAGACCAGAATAAGTGGCTGGGTCACCCGAGAAATGACGTCGTGCTTTGCAATTCAGTCTGCACGTCACCGCTGTTGTAGTGAGCAGAACGATGCACGCTTAAGGCACGGGCGGGTTTGTGGGAAGACTAGAGACTGCAGGGTCATGGAGGAAAAGGCTTTGGGGAAGGTGACTGAGCTCAGCAGTGATGGGGGGCCGTGTGTCCTTGTTAGGGCTGTTTCATACTCCTCCGCTCAAGTGCAACACTCTGCGTGTGCGTACGTGGAAACGTACATAGTGCTCTGGTCAAGCCGCATACTATGCACGTGTGCACAATGTCTTGTATTTATATATTTATATTTTTATTATTAATAATAATAATTATTACAAATGATTATTCTGACATTCTCTGCACACATACCACAGCAGTGAGGATTGTGTCCGTTTCTCTGTTTTACAAATTCAGAGACCCAGCTTACAGGGTTGCAAACTTTGGTCAGCTGGCTGGCGTGAGATTTTCACTTCGAGACGGATCTGCACTCACACACACATGCATTTACAGTACATGCATGTAACAGCTTTATTACCTTGTAATTTGTCTGTAGGTTTTGTAAACTATAATGCTCGTCAAAAGGTTCCACGTTGGTATTTAAAGTGGATGCTAGCAAATCGATCATGTGCAGTGTGTCCAGAGCTGCACGGACACATATTTGGAGTGCAGCAGTCGTTCGTCCGCAGAGGCGAAACGAAGAAACGCGTCATAAACGTTTGAGCAGACACGTTTGCTATTACACATGCAGAGAGTTATGAACCAGCCTTGTGGCCAGGTGTCCTTGTGTCAGTGGCCCTTGGCGATTGGGCCCTTCCTGTGGCTGTTTACCAGCAGGGCCCTTCCTGGGTATTAGGCTGGGATAATGACTCAAAGATTATTGAAAATTGAGCCCCAAACTGTTCCCTGTTTTTCCGAGTTTGTCATCAGTGCGATTGCTCACATGTCTGACTCATTCAGTTCCTTTTTTTCCGAATGGCAAGTGCTCTAAGGAGGTATGTGACCTCACCTCACCATTTGAACACCCCCCCCCCCCCACCAAAAAAAGGATGATTTATTTTTGGATCATCATTTTATGCCTATGTTTTCCTCGCTTGAAATGGTTAATGGACACTGCTGATTAATTTCCGTTCAGACGCAGCAACATGCTGATGGACGTCTTGCATTTAAATGCTGCTTCAGAATAAGCTTTCCGAAGAAATATTTTTGTGGATTCTGTGCAAACTATGTTTTTTGAATACCTCTTGTACCCTAAATGGTGCCATTGGATTCCATATCTCTGCATTCTTTCCATTCTTCATCTCTACCCTTGTCCTAAATCAATACCTAGCTCCAGAGGACATCCCTGAAAATGGACAAAAAAATACACCCTATTTTATTGTAGGTCCAGCTGATGGTCACAAGGAAATCGCTAGTGGATTTTTGGTGGTTGAAGCTGTGACCTGACTTGCAGTTAGATAAATAGTTTCACGCTGGAAGCTGAGAAACGTCAGCCTCTGTGTTTGCGGACATTCCTCTTGTTTCAGAGCCTGATAGTAGCGGGTCTAATTCATGGGTTAGAAAGCGAATTGGGGAACATTCTGGATGGGGTGCCAGTCTTCTCAGGCCAAGTTCATGCCCAGTCACATACCGAGGCCAATTTCAAGGCACTGGTCCACTTGGATTCATGTCCTGGGACATTTGAGTTGTCTTTTTTGACAAGCTATTTATCTCCCATTGAAGCAGGAACATGGAACACATGAACACTCATGTCTAAGGCTGTGTCATGAAATGTTTTTTTTTTTTAATTATCTGTAGTGTGTTTGTAAGCAATTTCTTGGATTTATGGGACTGCTGTAAAGTATTTGGATGACTTAATTTTATGCATTTATTTTATTTGACACATTAGTTTGACAAGACAAGTCACCTTTATTGTGTTTGTTTTAATGAAACTGTAGATGGGATAGTTACAGGCAGGTACCCTGTCAGATTAATAAACCTTATATTTATAGACTGAAAAATGAAGTGATCACATTTTGGTGGTTTCTGTTGTGCTGCATTAATACTGTGTTTCTGTGATAATATTCTTGTTACATGTTTCAGTTCTCGTACATTTTACAAACAAAATTAACTTTTTTTAATCTTGGTTTCCCCTTTAAGAGGAACTGTATATGTTGAAACACAATTGGTTTGACCTCTGTACGGTTTTTTGTTGGTTTTGCCTTTAGATACGGCGGTTTTTCTCCAGGGAGCTGAACCTGGGATTCCCCCCACACCACCTTCCACCCTCCACCCTCCACCCTCCACCCTCCACCCCCCAGTTTAGCATAACCACTTTCACACAAGCTCGTATTTCACGGGAATGAAGTATGGAAGCCCAACTACGCACATTAATGCTATCTGTGAAATATTTTCCGGGTATGTTGCATGTCTCAGTTAACAGGTAGTTGGTGGGACGGTAGTGTGTGGCTCAGTGGGTTCGGGCGTGCCTCTGATCAAAAGGTTACTAGCTCAAATCCCAGGCTCAGCAGAAGCCAAAGCTATAGGCCCCTGAGCAAGGCTCTTAACCCCTAACTTCTCCAACGACTGAATGATCCTGCTTTCTCAAAGACGCTTAATAGCAGGACATTTACTAGATAATGGCTCAGTCGAGAATTTGACATACAGCCGTTTGGTAAAGGTACATTTGGTATGCTAATTTTCTTACATTATGTTTGAAATCCATTTGCTTCTGCAAAACACTATTAATTGGTACAATATACTGTTAGAACCTTCCAGAACGTAGGCATCTGGCCTGTTCATGTCTTGTTACACAGACTTGGGAGAAGCACCTTACCAAAACTGGACTTACTGAAGACATGGAGCTCTGCCGACACTCAACAAGTTCAACAAAATTCCAGTCAGATTTCGTATTATATACTTTCTCCTAACCAGGTGTATAATGAGCAAAAATACTGTGGTTGCTAATTACCTTGTTTTGCTTTTGTGGTTTGCAGCACAAACCTGCTTTCTCAGAATGAGTTCCCCATCCTTTGTAAAATTGGTGACTGACTAAAGTCCACGAGTCATAGATAATAGAAACTGCATTAAGAGGGTTAGGGTTAAGGGGGCGCCGATGAGTGGTCAAACAGAGACTCAATAAAATACACAACAGCTGGTACACAGTGTTGTTGCTGTGCAGCCAACTGGACAAAGAGCATATGGTTTGGGTTGAAAGATGGTAATGAAATCGAGCGACTTGTCCTAACCAGGTGGTGATGCATGAAAAAGCTTCCCAAGTTCCTTAAGGGTGCTGGAGATCTTTTTTCTGCCTGCTGTTTATAAGACATTTATGCTAATCTGTGGGGTCTTTTTTCCTCTCAACGAGGTGGACCAGGGACCCAGTTTATCTCCTGTCACGCGTGAGATTAAAAATATTAAAAATATGAGATTAATAAAGTATCTATTTAAAAAAATAGATGGAGAATACTTTGCCAAAGATCACCCTGTGTGAAAAGACAGGGAAAAACATTTTATAACAGGAAGGGAGAGGCTGGAGAAGCTGCAGCAAATTTGTTCATATAAAACATCTTTTATAAGGTTTGTACTCTTAAGTTTGAGGTGAGCACTAAGGTTTAATGTTCTTCTGTTGAAAGAGTGAAAATAACTTTCCGTCATGGTATCTCTGAGAATGTCTTTGGGAATGGTGAGGTAGTGTCTGGCTTAGCAAGTTGGGATGCTCTGCCAGTGGTTCTGGTCCTAGGGCTCAGTGGTTCAGTGGTTCTGGTCCTAGGGCTCAGTGGTTCAGTGGTTCTGGTCCTAGGGCTGGCAAAGTGACCTCACCATGAGGGCCTGGCCCTTAATTCCACATTACTCTGGAGACTGTCTGACAATGATCTTTTGAGTTGTACATCATTTTGGCTAAAAGCACATGCTAAATAAATGTAAAATGACGACTTTTCACAACACATACCCATGTGACCACTGTGTGACCATGGCTGCCCAACCTCGCACAAAGCGAATCTGACAGTGGCGATGATCAGCTGAGTGTTTATTGGTCTGAAGGGGCTTGTTATCCGACGAGATGGAGAACCACCCGGAATGTGCCCTCTTCCCACCTATCGGCTTGTGTATTTACTTCTCCAGCGAAATGCGACGGAACCCACATAAATCCATGACACCTCCCTGACACTTCGTTGCCAGTTTAGCTTTTCAGACTGTCATCATTATTTATTTGAGGACTAGTCACACTCCGGGGAATCTGTCTTCGGAGCACAGTTGAGTGAGATTTGGTCTTCTCTTTGAAAACCCCAGTGAGTCAGAAATACTTTCGGCATCCAAAAAGTACAGCAAACTTTATCCCTAATCTGTAAGAGAGATGATTAAAAGCCCCAGAGGATGCAAGACACACAGTGATGGAGCCCAGGACAAACATGGAAACATTCTGAAGATGCATGCGAGCATAGCTAGTGTCCTACCAAGGCCTCATGTCTCTGGAGAGAGGCTGAAGTAATATTTTGCCTGTATATATCAAAATACCTTTCATTTGATAGTAAAATGTTAAAAAGAGTCATTATTACTGCTTTTTGTTGTGGCTGTTGGAAGAGTGGACACAGATTATATATTGATGTTGTGTTCAGGCATCGATGGGCTGGCCCCCCATCCTGGGTTGTTCCCCGCCTCATGCCCATAGTTTCCGGAATAGGCTCCGGACCCCCCGCGGTTTGGAAGATGGATGGATGGATGGATGTTCAGGCATAATCTGGGTTTGTCTTCCTGTTTATAGCATGTTACTAGGGGTTACAGAGCTCAACTCCAACCCTCCAGACTTTAGTTTGTTTGCAGTGAGTGTGGCACCCAACTTCGGGACGCGACGTTAAAATCTCGCGGACACAGGCTGAGCTAATTTACAGCCAGACAGATATTTTTAAGCCTCTCGCTTGACTACAAAAATGGTACATGCCCTGGAAGGGAATCTCTGGAAAAATGCAGACAGATTATTCTTCAGAGATGCTCAGTCAAACCCTTGGAAATGTCCTCTGTCTGCAAGCGGCCCCTTGTCAGCTGTTTGGGGATTGATGGGATATTAAACAGTGGGGGGGGTGGCAAAAACAAAAGTCGATTTGAATTTGCTGTACTACTATGGAAATGCAGTTAAAAGTACATTTTGGAAGGAGGGGAGAAACATTTCTCTTTCCTTGTGGTCTTTGTGCAAAAAAAGGCGTCGGAGGTTAGCCAGGAGTTATCCAGAATTTCTGGGTGGTTCTTCATGTGTTTACAATCATTCTATGTGGCTGTTTTTAATGTGATTCTGTCACCTCTTTTGACCTTTTTGAGAAGCAAATCTGCCATTGTTTCACAATACACAAACCGGCAGACACTTGCATATGATTTTCAGATGCAGAATACTCATTGATTTCAATATTTCATGTTATTCTTTCGATGAACTAATCCTTTCCGGTTTTCCGGTTGTGAAATGACTGACTTTAGGACCCAGTGTCTTGCAGCCGCCTCTCACCCTGATGTTACCGGTTACTGGGCACATGGGCCTGTTAGTGCTTTGTGTTCCTGTGGACGGGACATTCCTTCAGCTCCCATTTCCCAATGGCAGTGCTCGTATAAACAGACGTCTGTTTGTTACCTCGCGTGCACACAGTTCTTGCGTGGCTGTCACTGCAGTGCTATGATGAGGGAGAATACCCAGGGCAAGCCACATAAAGCTCGTCTGTTACTCTGTGCTGGACTGTGCTGGGAACTGCCTTCATTAGTGGTACCACAGGGTGTGGTGTTGATATGCAGTCATGGTGGTAGTGCTGGTGATGATGATGTTGATGATTAGCATGCAGGTATTGCAGAAGTCGTTCAACCCACCATCTTCCATTTCAGGCATGCAAACTAAGAAACAAAGATGCTGTGAGGATCCCCACATGGTTTGAGATGACCTCTCGACGATACAGCTAATAGACTTTGTATATAGTGGCACATAACATCTGATTGTGGAGGTGTGGAATCATCAACGCAATGTCTGGGTGCTTTAGATCTGTTGATGTTTCCTTCAGGTTCACAGCTTCTTGTGTGGTTGTGAGTTTTGTGTAGAGAGTCAACAGAACCGAGGCCCAGGAACAAAGGGATCTGGGGACGTGACATTTGGAGAACCGACCCGCCTCCAAGATGGCTGGCACACATGCAGACTCTCCGTGCAGAGATGCTCCTCACCCAGCCAGAGGTGGTGTGTCTTCTCATTCGCCTGCTCTGCTGTCTGGGCTACAGACTCCCGCTTCTGCCGTAAATCAGCCGCTGTGGCTGATGTTTTTGGCTATTCGGCACATCTGGATGCGTGATGAAGGCTGAGTCCGTGTGCTGCCAAAGGAATGGGGAGACCCTGGCCAAGGACAATGTTTGGGGTAAATCTCCATCTTTATGCTTAAATTTTACACTATTTTTGGCATGTGCCATAATATTGACCCTATCGTGACATTAATGCCGGTGGGGTGGGGGGGGAATGCAGAGACTAGAGATCTCTCGTCATCAGGGAAGGTGCCCAACCACTAGATCCATTCCACACGTTTCCTTCAATCTGGACACACTAAACAAGCCGCAAAAAGCTTTCCACGACGCTACGGTCCAGGGCAAGAATAACCCAAGAATGTTATTCTCCTGCATTTAGGCAAACTGGTTCTATTAGTTTTACTACTTGGTCGGGATAAGTCAGGTTTTTATATTTTGGTGGACAGTGCATTGTGTCTTTTTTTAACACTGAGTAAATACTTGGAGCCACACAGCGTGTATATATATCGCAGTGCAGTTTCCTCAGGATCAATAAGGTTTCATTAAGGGGAGTGTCCCATGTTAATTGACTTAATGATCTTCGCCCTCGGTAGGTTTCAGTCCAGGTAGCAGCCTGAGATATCCCTTACCCTCTCAGATTTGTGACATCCTTTGCTCCTCACCCCACAAGTACCTAAAAACAAGGTATTTTAATGGCAGCCTACTGGGTATATAATGTTTGTCCCAGGCTAGTGTTTTACATTTATTTAGAAGATGCCTTTGTCCAAAGCAACATACAAATGGTGAAAGAGTAACAGTGTAGTATCAGGTTGGATCCAGCACCCCTGGAGCGGTTGGGGTTAAGGGCCCAACAGTGATGAATTCACCAGCCATGGGAATCAAATCCACAACCTCTCCCGGATATAGGCACAGATCCCAGACCCACCGAGCTACACACTGTGGTTTTTGGTCACCACACAGCAGTACAGGGAGCAAGGAGGAGGTGTGGAAGGGATGGATTATGTCAGATGGGGTTGGAAAGCTAAAGAAACATAAAGCCACAGATGTGTGGGTAACAGGCAGTGCGTAATGCTGCAGGGGGCGCTCCACACACACTTTTCACAGTTTGGAGACAGTGTTAGTCTTACCAGCATAGAAATATTAAAAGTATTGGTTTTAAAGATGCGAGTCTCCGACACTGTCTTGGAGCTGAACTATCATTTCACACAATGTGTGTATTGACTTCCTGTGAGAAGTAGGTTCCCCCCCCTACTCCCCACAAGCCTATGTGAAATGCATATTCTCTCACAGAAGGTCAAGGTGGGCCAGCCAGGTGCAAACTGTGGCGTCTGTGCTGCCCCCCCATTCCACACTCGCACCACAGAAAGGAAAAAAAAAAAAAAAAAAAAAAAAGGCAGACCAGAACTAGGGGGGCCTGCTTGCAAACGTTCATCCAGAATGTCCTGATCAAAAGAGGGTGGTGTTCAGTCTGTGAGACAGGCAGACACGTAAAACAGGACACGCCAACTTTTTATTTTCACACTTTAAATGCACACAGTAAGGTCAAAATTACTTAACATATTCTCCAGCCTTGCTTATTTAATATTTAAAAAAAAAACAGAAATAAAATATGGAGGGCCTTGAAATTGAACATTTATTGCAAAATCTTTCAGTTTTATGCATGGAATTTAATGCACAGCTGTCTATTGCTTAGTAAGAGAGAGATCAGACCACAGCACCACCTGAATAGGTGCGTGGATCAGGAGAATCTGGGTACAACTAGCTGCATGTACATCTCAAAAGTTTATTTTAAAAAAGGCAACACATTACTTGAGGGGGCACAAAAAATACTATAGTTACTATATTTAGAAGTTTCTATATTTGTTCATGATTTGTACTTGAGGAGTAACTGAGTTACTTGTGCCTTCTCCGTAAAGTGTTACCAAAAAAACAAAGCAATAGGAGCACACAAGAGCCACGTGGGCACCGCCTACATTTTTTGTGATTTGACACATAAGAACCATGCAGCACAAGGCAGATGGGTCCAAAAGGGGGCTCACTATAGCATAAAAAGCCAAATAAATAGCCTACGACTCGTCAGAGCAGTGTAATAATGATGGCAATCGGAGTAAAACATTTTGTACATTAAACCACTATGTTCAAGTGCACAGAAACACAACCTCTTTTTTTGGAACATGCTTCTTAGATAATACCAACATTAGCTTTGCAATCCTCGGTAGCGAAAATCGACAGTTCTGTTTGTGGCCGAGGCTCAGGAAGGGGTGGGGCAGGCATGGCTCGAACCCTCAGGGGGGGTGAACGGTTACTTCCTCCATCTTTTGAAGCCCATGAACATGCTGCAGCCATAGAGGATTGTGACCACAAATGCAAATATCTGCAAAAGCAATTAAAAGCCCATGATGACAAACATCAGTGTAATACTGGATAAGATAATATAAGAATATAACAACAGAAGACAACAATGCAGCTCCTGTCGCTCAACAAGTGGAGCATTTGCTCTAACAAAGCAAAGGTTGTGGGTTCAAATCCCAGGGAGCATACAAATTGTAACACCTCTACTGTACGTCACTTTGGATAAATAAATAAAATGTAAATACAGTGGAAACCGCTTATAGTGATCACGTCTGTATTTTTCTTTATGTCTCAGGCAGATAAATATACAGATGTTAATTAGATGGTAATCACGAGAATATAAGGTAACGAAACAGACAGTGTCACTATTTACAGGATTTTATTGACTCTCAAAATACAGTGCAGCTGTTTCAAACGCTTTTCAAATTACAGTACTGTACAAATTAAATTACTGAACTGGGTATAATTCAAATACGGTATAATACAATACTGTATATAAAATATAGCTTATTGTAGTTTTGCTACTGCATCTGGGTGGCTCATTTTTTATCATCAGGCTTTGATGAGACTATATTTGTCACTGGGAGAAAATGCCTCTTTTCCCGTCATGTTTTCTAGCCTCAGGTAGCTAGACGGGTTGCCGCAAGGCAAATCAGGGCTATTAAAATAAAATTTTAAAAAAGAAAAGAATTATCGTAGTTTTATTTTTTTCCATATGATATCCTGTATGAAAAACCCAAAGTGAACACTGTTAACGAACTACTTGATTACTATAAGCAAATTATTTAAACAGTGTTTGTACAAGAATGATTCTGTCCCAAGCTTTTTGATCCATATAAGCGGTTGATCACTATAACCGTGATCACTATAAGCAGGTTCCATCCAGCCATCCATCCATTTCCTGAAACCGCCGAATCCCAACTGGGGTCTCGGGGGGGGGCGGGGCGGAGCCTATCCCGGGAACAACGGGCGCAGGCAGGACCCAACCCTGGGTAGTCGGCAACACACTCAGGGCGCACACACTCACAGGCACACAACTACAGGGCCAATTTAGACACACCAATCAACCTATCCTGCATGCTTTTGGACCGTGGGAGGAAACCGGAGCCCCCGGCAAAAACCCATGCAAACACGGGGAGAGCGTGTGAACTCCACACAGAAAGGAACCGGGACCAAACCCAGGACCTCCTTGTTGTGAGGCAGCAGTGCTAACCACTGCGCCACCGTGCCACCCAAGCAGGTTCCATTGTAATGATAATAACAATATTATATAAGGAAGCTAGCTTTACATGATTTGCAAATTGTTAAAACACACACACGGCTAGCTCTGGAGTCTCATAAAAGCGCATCAATTGATTCATACTGCATAGGAAGTCTGTGGATTTGTTCTGGATGAAAACAGTTACGGCCGCTCATGTCCTGGTTAACCGCACTTAAACCTAGTCAGCTTCAGAGACACATGCGTGAATGCAGTCCACTGTCTTGTGTTTACAGGGCTGACATTTACCTAAATCAGCCAATGACCTTATGAGCAGCTGAAAGTCATTGGAATTTGCTTCAGAGCACTGTGCTGTTAGTCTACTGTGGGCCCGGCCACCGCGAGGGAACACCCTTGCATCTGTGACCACTGGCGTGCTCGCTGACGCGCTGGCTAGCACATGAATCCGTGTGAAGAGTAGCAGGGAGACTGGCGATTACGCACAGTGGCCATAACTACGTTGACTCACAAGCCGTTCCAGGCAATAGCCATCATATTTGGCAGGACAGAATTTCACCACTGATATTTGATATGTCTAGATGACAGAGCTTCTTGCTCGTGGCTAAAATGACACAAAACCATATCGTCTGAGCCTGAGCCTCACTTAACCATTTATTCAATTCACAGTATTCAACCCGCGTTTATGCTGCTGTACTTATCGATTACATGCACATTGCACTACATATATAAGCCCTCATGTCCGGCCCCCCTGTTTCACACTGTCCTGTGTTTTGCACTTAAAGACCTATGAAAAGCCTTCCCTTGTCACTTGCAGTCTGTATGTCACACTGTGGTCATGGGGGAACATTATTTCATTCTACTTTATTCCTGTATACAGATGGTATGTCAATAAAGCCCAGTTTGCTTGACTGTTCCATTAAATCCAGATAAAGTTCTCTTATAATGACAGCTTTGTAGTAAATTACAGTTCTATCATTCTTCTGCGTGCGGTTTACCCTCAAGACAGGATAAGTGAGTAAGCTTTTTAAGGGTTTATGTGGCGGGATGGTGAAATGACCTGAGGAGAAGGTAAGGACACTGGGGAGATGCCTGAGGACCACAGCCCATACTACTGGTCTTCCTAGCTGCCTAGCACTGCTTTTCCTGCACTCTGAATCCCCAGAATCGGAAGAGCCCCCCACTGCCAGCCCATCCTGCATTTTGAACCCGTCGGACTCCATGTGGTTCGCTGTCCCAAGCACATACTCTGTCAGAAGAAAAAGAGTATCAATTTGTACCTTTGCTTGTCCCTGGGGCTGTACACTCATTGGTCTGCCAACTGTACTATAGCTGCAGGTTAATGTACCTTTTAAGGTACAGAAATGAATTCTGAGAAACATCCCCAAGGTACAAACACCATTAATGTACCCCCAATGGTACAAAAATGTTCCTCAGAGTCTATTTCTGTACCTTAAAAGGTACAATTACCTGCAGCTAAGGGTATGACTGGCAGACCCTTTAGGGTACAACCCCAGGGAGAAGCAAAGGTACAAATTTGTACTCATTTTTTTCTGACAGGGTATAACATAAAATTGTAAAACAGTCTATCTGATTCATTGAATTGCAACTAGATACTTGTATTTTTCTGAGATACATCTGGACAACCAACATCCAATGCCCAGAACAGTCTGTTCAGGTCCACATGGGTCCACAGACGTCCACATTAGCACGAATTGGCCTGACAAAGACCTCTTCAGACACCGCAGTGAGTGTTTACCTAAAACTGTTGTGGGCAAACAGGGTGGGACTTGAACCCTCAGCCCTGGCAGAGTGTGGCAGCAGAACTGTCGACTCTCTTATCAGTTTAAGAAATTATCCACCAAGCCGTTTATCTAGTTGCTATCTATGAGCTCAGTGCTTCCCCATCAAGTTATCAAGAAAATAAAATTTGGAAAAATAAAAATAAATGCTTCTAATGCTTTTGCGCATTTTGTAAGCAGCTATATCACCCGAGTTCAGACTAGGCCCTCCATCTAAAGCTAAGTGGGTTTGGGCCTGGCCTGTATTTGGATGGGAGACCAACTAAGAAGTTGGGTTGCTGTTGGTGTGGCCAACAGGTGAGCCCATCAGTGGTCTGTGTGAATCCCAGTGCCCCAGCGCAGTGATGGGGACACTGTTGTGAAAATGACATCGTCCCTCAGAGGAAACGTTAAACCAAGGTCCTGATTTTCTGAGGTCATAAAAGATCCTTATGCATCCTTCAAAAGAGTAGGGGTGGTACCCTGATGCCCAGGCTAAAATTGCCCATAGTGGCCCTTTCAAATCTGACCTCCTAATCATCCCCTATATCTAACTGGTGAATTCTCTCCTGCCCCTTCACCAACTTAGCTACTGTGTGGGGAGTGTACTGGCGCAGAATGGCTGCCATCGTGCCATCGTGCCATCGCACCATCCAGGTGGGGGCTACACGGTGGTAGAGATTGATGTGCCTGTTCTGTAAAGCAGTGTTCCTCGGGGAACCCCGGACAGTCCACGTTTTTGCTCCCTCCCAGCTCCCAGCCAATCAGGAACACCGAAAACCTGGTACAGGTGCTAGGAGCTGAGTGGAAGCAAACACGTGGACTGTCCAGGGTTCCCCGAGGACTGGGTAGGGAAACACTGCTGTGAAGTACTGTGGATGTCTTGAAAATGCTATATAAATGTAACGTTCATTCATTCAACATTCATACACGCTTGGTGACTCTGACTGCGCCCAAAGAGTGTGACGGGATGGGGATGGATGCGATTGGTCTGGCGCTTACTGTGGCTGCCATGTTGAGGCTGTACTGGTGGAAGTCCAAAAAGGCAATGATGTTCTGAGCCGGTCTGGACACGCAGGTCGTGTCGTTGGTGCCGATGCTTCCGGCGGCCGTGGTCGCCGCTTCCAGCACGAAGGCGCTGAAGTAGAGCACCAGGGCGCCAAAGTGGTATGCCATGTCCTGTAAACACGATCAAGTTTAAAGTAAATTAAAAAAACACGACAAATGCGTTATTAAAACCTCAGCTCCTCAGAGAGGGATCGCTTGACGGGATTTACTGGCATGCAGCAAACCACAAACTTTATTTGATCCATCATTCCTGTCATCTTCACCCCATCCTTAAATGTAAAAGAATTAACTTTCCATATCCATAT
This sequence comes from Mormyrops attenuatus, assembly GCA_026777985.1. NCBI lineage: Eukaryota > Metazoa > Chordata > Actinopteri > Osteoglossiformes > Mormyridae > Mormyrops > Mormyrops attenuatus. The sequence continues at coordinate 7,682,382 of JAODKC010000137.1, forward strand.
ACATAATGGATCAACTGGTTTATGAGGGTAAACGGGGTGACAGAGGGGCCCTGCTTGTCACAAGGAGGGGCAACATTTAATCATTTCATTGCTGGCATTGATCTTTACAAGAGCTTCACAAGTCATTCCCTCCTCCCAGTCCCAAACGTTCCCTCCCTAAAAGAAGCGATTTAAGAACAAAACCGACACTCCCCAGTGTCCTTGTGCTGTCACCCTTGATAATTGCATTTGGTTGATGAAACTCGCAAAGCCGCGCCCGACGTTTGTACCGCCCGCTACGATAGACCAGACACCACAAAAGCGTAAAAAAATAATGGATGAATAACAAGTAGTCGGGAGACGCAATGCGGTTGCAGCCGGTAATCCTTTTAGTCACATTGCCAGCCAAACGCTGATGTGAGGGGCTTTTACTTATTGCTCCAGAAAGTATTCATATTAAAAGTGGCATGCATCCAATTATTTTTCTGCATAGCAATACAAATCATTTTATTAGAATGGCCGCTAATTTAGTCTGCTAGCTGTTTGTTGTTGCGAAGGTTACAGCTGTATCATACTGACACACACTCTTGATGGACGAGTAGAGCTTGCTTTACAGGGTGGTGTTCGCAGAAACAAAGATTTCCTCAAGTAGAAAGGCAGACCAGTAAGTTAAATCAGAAGGCAGAGCCTATTGTTTTTATTTTAGCTTGATATCCTTAAGTTATCAGAGTACACGATCGGCATTCCTGCAAACGTTACACAGAAATGATTTATGCTCTGTGGTCAGTGATTTTATGGAGGTGATGGTATATTGATGATGCTCACTAGGCTGAACAGCTGCATGCTTACTGTATAAGGAAGACCTATTATATGGTTAAAGAATCACGTATAGTACGACCGGACGTTTCTGTGACAACATGGGCGTCGCTAGACGCCTTTTACTGGGGCATGTGTCCCAGTGAAATCTCACGTTCAAATCATATGGGAAATGGGGGGGCCTGTGTCCCAGTACAGATTTATGTCTAACAATGCCCCTGCCTGTCAATAAATGATCAGGAAAAAAATTGGAAAATGATACACTGGCAGATAAATTTTGACAAGTGACAAGCAGGTCGCCGGTAAAAACAGCTTCCCCCATGAAATCTGATGCACCTGAAACCAGCTTTAAAAGCTCACCAGGAAATTCCAGTCCGTATTGATTTTGTCCACATAGCCCAGGAGAAACAGCAGGAGGAAGGCGGTCGAGAAGAAAAACAGGATCACCGAGACAAACATGACCCAGCCTTGCAGCAAGGGCACCGGTACGCTGGACGAGGCCACCAGGATCCATACTAGTCCTCCGAATATCTGCAAGGACAGAAATGAGCGCTAGTTTACAGCACAACGTGCAGGCCCGTGCCTGTTCCTCAGCGGCATTAAGACCACTAGGAATTCCCAAAAGTCTGCGCCTAGTTACTTATTTACTTCGGCAGATCGTTAAATATCGATTGACACTTTTGTAAAGGTCTCGCCAGCAGTATCAATGAAATAAATCATGAAACATTATTTTTTCCGACGTTAGACCGTGCCTGTCATTTACCAGAAATCATGTGTTTTGATGCATCATTTTAATGTATTTCTGCTTCCAGTTAAAAAGCGCAAAAAACCCCATCGTACTGTATCATCAGAAAAACAACCCGTACCGGAGAAAAAACACCTGTACTACAACAAACTTAATAAAAAAATAAATAATCAGAATAAGTGACTCACAATTTCCAGGCAGATCAGCGCCCCGGAGTATGTCCTCAATATGTCTGGCCCGACAGGTAAAGAAACAATCGGGGCCGGGTAGGACGTTGCAGCGGCGGTAGCTGGATCCGACATGCTTTCCGTGGATCGGAGGGGTTTGCTGGCCGGGATCGGAGGTTACAGGCGGATTCCTGTCGGATCACGTGGGCCGCACAGGTGGGACAGGTGCGCGGCCACGCCCTCCGCTTGCCGGGAGCGCGCGCCTCTCGCTAAATATTAATTGGGCGTAAATGTGTAAATAAAACCGTCTGAGTGCAAAGCGCAATAGTGCAAAACTGGTCCTTCGTGTTTACTGAACGGTGCACATAAATCTGTAAAAGCGGGCATTTGTAATACAAATAAATCCTAAATAAGGTCTTTGTTTAAGACTGTGGTTTGCCGGCAGCATTGCCCTTTTCTGACAGGGCAGTCTGTTATAAGCGTTTCAATGTGCTGTAGGCCTGTGTGGTTTGTATCTATGCCACAAATGAAACATTTAAAGTGAACTGCAAAGGTAAGTGTTACATTGAGGCACATAGGCTAATGGCCGCAAAAGAAGAAAACTATTGTTTCAGACAGGAAAGATGTTTTTTTTTTTAATGCCCGAAGAATGAGAACTTTAAAGTGCCTTGAGAATAGAAAGAAAGAAAATGAATAAAAAGTGGAACACGATACGACTAAGATCAATTTTAAACAAAAATGCAGGATTTGTTTACATAGGGTAAGCTCCTTTAGTACAGTTAAGCACACAGAGTGTACCAGAAAGCTGTACGACTGGTAATCATTTGGCTGTACATACCGTATATGTGGGGAAATACGCCCATAGTTTTTCTTCATTAAATATTATCCTAATATAATATATAAAAACAAAATATTAACGATAGTTGCCAACATAGTGAAGATAGTGATGTGAAATAGTTTGATTAATAATCAACCAGTATAGTTCAACAGTTTAATGACCGGTTTGTGCAAAGTACACATGCCATCCCATGGAGAAATGACCGCTAAGCAGTGTGACGCCATGTGTCTTTCGGCAAACCGTAGCAGTTTTATACAGCAACTGTTTGCGGGTATAGAGGCTGGGACGCTGTAAGCAAATGGAATAGCTTTGCTTCAGCTTCAGAAGGATCTTAATGAAATCAAGAAATAACTTAGCTTGATTCGTGTGAATGGATTCGCTTGTATCTACGAGATTTTGCAGTGACAGTCCCTGTCTTTAGATCTACCACCATGATAGCCGGGTTCAAGTTTTATTATTATTTTATATTATTTTGTGTAGTTATGTTAGTGGGAACAACTCCCTATAATACCAGTGTTTTTTGTTTTCCTAAGAAAAACAGTGAGTTCTGAGGTCAGGACGTGTTTCATAGTATACATTTTAAAATTAAGAATACAATTATTTTAATTTAGGCCAACTGAAAAGTGTACAGTTAAATACGCCTGTGATTTTTCTCTTGGTTTTGCTTATATTGACATATACCTCATAATAATACCTACCTTAATAGTGTTCACCAGCGTTGAACTATACATCCATTTATTAGGTCTATATAGATCATCAGATTTGAATCTTCCAACTACACTATATAGACAAAAGTACTGGGACACCTGCCCATTACCCCTATAGGAACTTGAATGACATCCCATTCTAAATCCATAGGCATCATTATGGAGTTGGTCCCCCCCTTTTCAACTATAACAGCTGCTACTGTTTTGGGAAGGCTTTCCACAAAATTTTGGAGTGTGTCGGTGGGAATTTTTGCCCATTCATCCAGAAGAGCATATGTGAGCTCAGGCACTGATGTTGGACATGAAGGCCTGGCTCACAATTTCCGTTCCAGTTCATCTTAAAGGTGTTTGATGGGGTTGAGGTCAGGGCTCTGTGTGGGCCAGTCAAGTTCTTCCACACCAAACTCACCCAACCATGTCGTTATGGTCCTTGCTTTGTGCACTGGATCACAGTCATGTTGGAGCAGAAAAAGGCCTTCTTCAAACTGTTCACAAAAAGTTGGAAGCATAGAATTGTCCAAAATGTCTTGGTATGGTGAAGCATTAAGAGTTCCCTTCAAAACAACCCCATACCATTACCCCTCCTCCACCAAACTTTACAGCATGATGCAGTCAGGCAGGTAACGTTCTCCTGGCATCTGCCAAACCCAGACTCATCCATCAGACTGCCAGACAGAGAAGTGTGATTCATCATTCCACAGAACACATTTCCACTGCTCCAGAGTCCAGTGTCAGCGTGCTTTACACCACTGCATCTGACGCTTGGCGTTAAACTAGGTGATGTGAAGCTTGGTGATGTGAAGCTTGCATGCAGCTACTCAGCCACTGAAGCCCATTCCATGAAGCTTTTGGCACTCAGTTTTTGTATTGGGGTTAATGCCAGAGGAAGCTGGGAACTCTGCAGTTACTGAGCCAACAGAGTGTTGGTGACTTTTACACACTATGCACCACAGCACTTGGGGGGCGGGGGGGGGGGGGGGGCCGCCCCCGCGGCGGGGGGGGGGGGGGGGGGGGGGGGGGGGGGGGGGGGGGGGGGGGG
>JAODKC010000137.1:7686682-7697113 GCA_026777985.1 Mormyrops attenuatus
CTTGGGAACCCCCCCCAGCCCCCCCCCCCCCACTGTGTTACTTTACATGGTTTACATGGTTCATGGCTGAGATCCTGTGGTTCCTAAATGCTTCCACTTTGCAATACAGTAATACCACTTACAGTCGACTGCGGAATATCTAGCAGGGAAGACATTTCATAAACAGACTTATTGCAAAGGTGGCATCCTATGACAGTACCACGCTTGAATTCATTAAGTTCTTCAGAATGACCCATTCTTTCACAAATGTTTGTAAACCTGACTGCACGGCTAGTTGGTTGATTTTATATACCTGTGGCAATGGGTCTGAATGAAACACCTGAATTCAATGATTAAAAGGTGTGTCCCAATATTTTTGTACATATTTATATTGTACGTATGCAGCTCAAAGATCCTTTCCCAGGCAACAAAACGCACAAGTTGAGCTGGGCAGATTCATAACTTGAAAAAAACTATAAATCGGAACGAATGCAAACTGAAATCTAATTTTAATAAATCATATGAACATGTTGTCAGGCGTAACACTAGAAAATGATAGTAGCTACAGTTTGTTGCCGGGTGTTTTCTCTAACAATCTCGTTGCTCATTTAAGGGAACAAAAGGGTTTGTCACAGAGTTGCCACTTGTCCTGTATTTTATGGGGTCATCCCATTTTGAACCAATATTAGACGTGATTTGTCACATATTTCTGAGGCGGGGTGGGGTCCCATATTTCTTCAGACTTAAAGTGGAAACCATTACTGCTATCTCTGACTGTGTTCTACTCTGTGCCAATGCTTCAAGTGGTCAAATAAGTCTACAATACTTCCAATTCTAGTCGGCACAAATTTTCAGCAGTTTATAATACATAGCTCAAGTCTGTTGCGTGTCGGACTTTATAAATTACCTAAGTACCGCCACACCACCAGCGTCTTTATACCTTGTTAATCCAGAATAGGTTATTAAGCAGCGACACTTTAAGTTTCCTGCAAGGGAGCGCTCATCCCTCCCATGACCCACATGTCCCACCAAAACCAGGGCCGTAACCAGGGTTTGAGAAATAGTGAGGTCCGGGACCCGGGGGTTGGGCCTCATCGATACCATTACTGATACCACCCCCTTAATAAGACGTTTATTTATTTATTTTTAATTAGTTATGTGAAACGTTAGTTCGCCTATTTTTTACTGACTATTTAGCTTCAAATTTTATTTTTAGTTCTTATAAAAAAGCCCGGACCTCGGTGACGTCATACCCCTGACCAAAACAGTAGCACGTGGCCTAATCCGCTAACGCAGTCAACCTTGTTGTGCGTAGCTTGTCCGCGCTTAAAAGACTACTATATGATTGGCTGGAATTGTTTTCATTTCTGTGATGTGCTAGGCTGATGAGTGCTATCAAGCGAAGTATCTCACAGACATTTTGCCGAATTGTCTCATTATAATATCGTATAATATGGCAATTAGTTGATATATCATTTATATCGCCCAGTCGTAGAAGGTAGGGGTATATCCTGGACAGGATGCTAGTCCACTGCAGACCACACAGTCCCACGCACCAAATAATAATTTACGGGCTATTTAAATATACCAGCATGCCTAACTGCAGATCTTTGGATTTCAGGATGTAACCAAAGTTCCTGGAAGAAACCTGCGTTTCACAGGGAGAACGCGCTAACTCCAAACACAATGCGGGGCAATGGGACACTCACCCTCTCGTTTTTATAATTCGTTTTTAATATAATAATTCACCAGGTGGCGCTGTGTAGCACATTCAAGCAACTGTGGAAAATAAATTGTCTCAGATATTTATTGTAAGTTTAAATCATATAACATTTACTAGCGAACACACATATTTATTACGAATTGCACGTGATCTTGTTTGGCTAGACTGACCTACATGAAACGGAATGTTTTTCAACAAGTATCGCATCAATGAAGCGCAGCAGCCTGTAAAGATGTTGCAGCTTGTGCGGAATATTTATACTACAGATCTACTAAGATAAGATATACTTTATGGGGACGTTTTATACGTTATATACTATATATTTTTATTGATCCCGAGGGAAATCCTTTAATAACTCCAGATATGGCGCAGGTTACAATTGCGAAGATCTAACCGTATAAATCAGCGTCACACGGCGCTGCTGGCTACCCTGCTTTTCTTGGAAAACTCGCACACGTAATACATGGCGGCGTCGCAGTCCACCGGCGTCCACGCTCCCGTGCTCGCCATTTCCACGCAAGTTCCGTTCCTCTGCGCGCTCCCGACCGTGCTCCAGGAGGTGAAGTTTTGCAGCGGGGAGCTGTCCGTGAACGTGTGCTCGCCCCCCGACTCTGCGGCACGCAGCCCAATGTACGCGTGAGTAAGGCCGGCTTGGTTGATGTAACTGGCGACCAGGGCGTTTGCCGCCTCGCTTTTGGGCATGGCCAGGGTGCCACCCCGCAGCTTGCAGTTCAGCAGAGCGTCTTTGTACTTCCTCGCCTCTTTGACGATTAGGTAGAGCTTCTCATCTGTCTCCTTGATCCCTAAAATGACTGTAATAGTAAGACACATTCCGGTAAAGTATAAAATGGGTGAACTGCAGTCAATTTGCATTTTGCCAGCATATTTCCCTCGAGTTTGCATGAGTCTGTCTTGTTTCCGTCTCTAACCCAAAAGCATGTAGTTAGTTGAACTCATGTCTCTAAATTGTGTGTCTGTGTGCCCTGTGATGGACTGGCATCCCCAGGGGTGTAGGAATCAGGGAACGAAGGGCATGTCCCCTTCCCCAAAATCAAACCGGGCATCCCACCCAAGATATCTGCTGCCTCATGAGCTGTGCTGCCCGGGATACACTGGATATGGAAGAGATTATGGAAATTCAACAGATGGATTGATAATAATAAAACAATGGATTTCGTTCCTTGCAAACAGACTGTAATACTTCACAGAAATTTAAAAAGGCAGTCACCCTCATGCGATTGCGAGAGAAAACTGAACCTGCGGTGTGCATATCTGACTCCTATCATCTTTGGGGGTCTCGGTTCATCAAAGTCAGCCAAATCGCACATGTTAAAGTCAAGGGAGAGCCGTGCATAGCTTAAATGTGAGAGCGATGTGACGTTACCGCTTTTCACGAACTTGACAGACTTCTTCAGCTTGTCTATGTTGACGTCCAGCTGCCCAACAACCTTCCTGTAGCGCCCACAGTCACAGGTTGTGCCTGTCGGCAGGGCAAATGTCTTACACCTCAAATGCATTTCATAAAAATATTTCTTGAATGGTTTTGAGCAGTATTGAAATCATTGAACTGGCATCCCGTCCAGGGTGTATCCTGCCCTGTGCCCTGCACTAACTCAGGATAGGCTCCAGGACTCCTGCAACCTTGTACTGGATAAGCGGTTGGAATATAAATGGAAAGATGGATGAATGAAATAATTAAAAACTTCAGAATGTAATTGTAATTAAAATGCAATTCAAAATGTAACTGCAATTAAAATGCAATTCATGTGTAATTACAAATGTGCTGCACATGCACCTAAAATGTAATTAAACGACAATACCATCATATCAAGTACAGCTGTATTTGAATTAAAATAAAATAAGATATTAAATATTGTACCAGGTCTTCCTTTAAGTCCCGGAGGTCCATCAGTGCCACGTATGCCTTTGTCCCCTGAAATGATAAAAGTCACATCTTAAAGTAACTGAATACCCAACCATAAGGCTGATTGTCGGCAGCCTATGCTGCCTGTTCTGGATTTCACAAATGATTTAAGTTTAAAATGGAGATGTGAAGATGTTTTTGAGATGTGAAGTGTGATAGTCCCTTTCCAGAATTCAGAAACAGAAGGTTTGAAAAACTGCCTGTCGTGCCTCATGTGCATCAGCAGATGGCCACACTGTACAGTAGGTCTCCTCAAGCACTTGGTTAAATATGGATCCAAAAGCAACAACTTAGGTAGGGAGATGTTTTCTTCCATGTTAAAGTGTCTGTCTGTACGTGTGTGTGTGTGTGTGTGTGGGGGGCGGGGGGTTCATTGTATCACAATAGGTGGTGGGATATTGATAAAGTACTTAAAGTCTACAGATGAAGTGTTACATTACTGGTTCTAGCTGTAGTTCTTAGACCCTAAAATGTGTCAGCAAAAGACCTAATTGTATGAGACAGTAAATTTCTGTCAAAGTCACTTTGAGAAAAGACCTAACAATTAAGCAGTAAAAATAATGACAGTCGGTGATACTGATTGTGAACTGTAAAAGTTTGTGTTTTTTCCCATCTTGTAAAATCAGGTTCAGTGAATTTGACATATTGAGAGCGCTGTCACACCTCAGGAGAAAAACACGTAAAAACTCTGCTTATATCCATAACAAAAAAAAAACTGCTTATATCCACACCCTGAATTCAGCCCTTAATAGCTTCCTGTGCTGGATTCGACTGCAGACCATGTCACAATCAGGCCAACTGTTAAACTCCCGTACACTGCACTCCAGGGAGGGTCCTGCAGCCGACCCATGGATGTGGGCTGATGTTAAGTAAACACGCGCGTCAAAGTCCTTCCAACTCCCAATCCAAATTAGAGGCTTTTGCTGATGATAATGATGTCGGGTTTGAGACGCGCTGGACTGAACTCAGGTGTGGAGGGGGGGTGTCCTGGTGTAAAAATGGCGTAAAGCACTGGTGAGGGAGCCGCCTCCCCCAAGCTGGCCAGATTCGGCTTGTTGGATGTTCGGGACTGTACCTCTTTCCCCGGCTGGGCCGGTCTTCCCGACTGGCCCAATGTCTCCCTGGCCACCCAGCTCCCCCCTCGAACCTGCAGTGGGACAGAGAAAGAGCAAACGCTGTCATGGAGGGATGAGCCTTCAACATGAATGACGGACGGATTCAGAGTCCTAAAGTCTCGCTGGGTTTGTACTAGCCTGTTGTCTATACCCAGATGACCCCCAAACTTAGGATTTCACCAGAAATGTGTGGATTTTCTTATGAAGTCCATCTGCCTGGCTGTCTCAGGGCTGAGGTGCTGGAAGACGTCTTCCCTGATAACCCCAATTCAGTGAAACATACCACAGTCAGGCACATTTCACTCGCCTGACTTCAAATTTCTCATCTGATACAGTTTTAGAGCAATTTATTGACGGGAAAGGCCTGGAGTGGCCATGGTGTTGTTTACTTTAATATTCCTCAGTATCTGCTTACATTTTATGGGTGTAATATTCATGTCTTTGAATTAAAGGGTTTTTCCACAAAAAATACTGGGATAATTTCGCTACTGGTAGTAAATCTGAACCAGACTGTGGTTGCCTTAGGTCATTTTTAACTGCAGCATCTTTACACGTAAAGTGCAGGTTTACTTCACCTACATGCTTGTCATGCCCTCATTGGGCAGAGGAGTCCTACAGGAAACAGAGTTACATGGCAAATACATACTTTGATTCTTGACTCTTGAATGATTTTGGGGTAGCGTTCGTGGCTTGGATTTGGCTTGGCAGTTAAGGGGGTCATGCGACACCAGAATGGGAGATGGGTTTAACAAAAACAGTGGTAAAGAATAATAACAGAAGACAGCTGTTTTAGGGTCAGCACAAGGGGAAACAAATATATGTTGGAGTACAGCAGGAGGCAAGATTGGACACTGGGGGGTCTGAGTGTCTTTCCAGGAGTTAAGAGAAACAGAGCTCAGTCATAATCAGCAAAATAAAGTAAGGTCAGTTTAAAAGGATGCAGTTCCTCTACTTAATAAACGCTGGGCGAAGTTTTGCATTTGGTACGTGCCACTTGCATGCAAAGCAGCTTTCGGTATCCCGAGATAAACTCCAGTACATGAAGGGTACGTCTGGTAAATGAATGACTGTCTACGTAAATACCATCAGATAACAGAGGTTTTGTTTTTGGCCGGTGGCTTAGACCACGTGACGGGTGTCTCCACGGAGACAGACGTATTTGTGAATGAAGGCTCCACCTTGAAAACGGCACGGGCGGGGGTGGAAGGTAAATAAATAAACCAAAAAAAAAAAAATGCCTCGCTTCAGCCCCGGCAGGGGACGGGCGAAACTGCAGCCGCAGCCGTAATTAACGTGTCTGCCTCGCTTGGGAGCAGGTCCTCGGAGTTTCCTGACTCGGGTTTGCGTCACAGGACTAACGCGCTCGTCCTCGGCGCTACTTTCCAGATGTGCAGACTTTTCGTTCAATCGTCTGTCCAGCTGGCAGCGTGCAGTGCGGCGCTGCATCGGCTTTCCAATCAGGGTGCTTACCTCAGGCTCATCGACATGAAGCGTAAATATAATTCTGCCGTTTTGCAGTTTTGATTCAAACAAACAAAACGAAACGTAAGAAAAACGCTGGAACCTGGCTGCCCGGGCGGGCCCGCTTTTCCCAGCCTTCCCTGCTCCCCCTCATCGCCTTTGTCACCCGGCTCCCCTGTCGGCAGAGAAAAGACACAGATTTTACTCCCAGATACTTTATTTACACAAAATCATAATCAGTCTCCTTAAATGTCCCAGTACTGATTGGTAAACTAGCCATCATTAGCTGGAAGCATTAGCATTCAGCTCAGACTCAGTAAACACAGGATACAGACAAAAGACAGAGTACTGTTAGTAATGTACAAAATATTCTGACATGGTCTTTAGAGTAACTCTGCACTCCATTGTCAATGCATGGATGGATGGTCGCTCTTTGTTTTCCTTTTGTCCACACACTTAATTATAGAATGATAATTAACAAATTATATATTTCCTTAATTGAAGAAACTGAACTCCTTTCAGCGGCTTGAGGGTAGCTGGAAAGGCCCATCGTGGTTGGGAGACGCTCTGGTTTACTCTCCCTCCCATGGTTCACTTGAACCCGTTACAGAGAAATAAGCAGTTTTATTATGTTGCAGCTGTACAAATAGAGACTATCGCTCCGTTGGACACGTGGCACGCTTGTTTTCTTTCAGCAGAGTAAAAGAAGTTGCTTTGTCTAACGGTTTTGTTCTTTTCTTTTCCTTGCCACAGCGTTGGACATGATGCGTGCTACTATCACTTTGGGTCTTTGTTTGTCATCTAACGGGAATCCACCGTTTTTTCAGCACAAGCCCTTTGTGGCTAAGTAAAAACAAAGCATTCGGTGGCATAAACATTGCAGTGGACTGTCATGAGAGGTCACCTGTCATGCTCATTAACAAAAAACAACCGAACCATGCTATTCTGAAGCGTGGTTTTTGTTTAGTGATAAAAGCGGGTGTTGCCGACACAAAGAGAAAGATGTCTGTGTTGAATTATTTAAAAAAGAAAAACAGAGTCTCTCTCTGTTGTGGCTACAAAACTTTAATTCAAAATATAGAGATTAGTAAACACAGCAGGTAACATATTGAATAATATATAGTATGTATGCTTGTTTTTGAAAAATAATGTGTCTTCATCTGTGCTGTTAGCTTATTTTTGTTTTTAATACTCTCTGTAGTATGTAAGCATGTAATACTCTCTGTAGTATGTAAGCATGTAATACTCTCTGTGATCGTGGTGTTTTCTTACCTTTCAATCCTAGCAGTATTGCATTTGAACAAACATCTGTGGCACCTAGAAATACAAAAGCTTTGAAAAGTAAAAACAAGAAGAAGAACATCCTTCTGCAGTCCAGGCCCCCCATACTCGATCTCTGGCAGGATGGCTGGCGGTGAAGATGGATCTCAGGCTTGTTTACTGGACCTTATCACTTTCCCACACAGCTGTCAAACCACATTATCCAGGACACAAAGCTGCTTTTTCTGCATGTGCATGTAACGCATTACTTTATTGGCTGTTTGGCCCCAGAATGGATTTCAGCAGCTGCCTACAAATGCATAATATTAATTGAGTTGCCTGTGACTTTGAGGGGGAGATATAATTCATGTTTGTTTCTTTCTTTCAACATAAAAAAACAAATATATTAGACTTCAGGATGGACTGTTTCTGTTAATATTTTGGTTAAGGGCCATAATCCTGATCAGTTGTTGTTCTTAATGTTGTTGTTATTGCTAAGTTGTATAGTTACATAAGTGAAACTTTGACTCATTTATTCGGCTGGATATTTTTAGCAAAGAACATCACTGTGCTCTGCGCAAAGATTCAACAACAGGGACTTGGTTGCACGTCCAGTTCCAACAGCCCCTAGCCTACCCCGGAGAGCCAAAAGTTACCGGTCAGCGCTTTCGGAATGATGTCCTGGCATGAAGACTTGGCGCGGATCACTGTCGCAAATCCATAATGGCCCTTAAAAGATGTCCGGAAAACCTCGCCTCTTCTGATGAAGGAAAACCAGCGTGGTACTCCGAACGGTCTTTTTTAATTGGCCTTATCAGTCATCACTTTGCTGGCCAGCATTTGTCCAGTCCAAGTAATTATTAAAGGGTGGTTTTGTGTATGTGTTTTTGGTAGTATTACTAAATACAACCAAAACGATCTCCTAGTGAGTCATATAGAGGAAGAAATTCCTTTTTCTGTTTCCTTTCCACAGCAGGAAGCCAGGAAGTCACCCAGTCTACACTTCTTTCAATGGGCTAATTTGGACATATAGGTGGGCTCACAGCTAGCAATTATTACGAAGGCTAATTGTAGACATGTGGGGTAATACCAAGCCTTTCATGTAACCAGCAAGCAGGAGGGTGATTCAAGCTTTTATACTGAAGTTTAGTGGGTGGTAAACCATTATGTTACGCCACAAGCCATTCACAACATGTACGACATTATGACATATGACGTGGGTGAACAGAAATTCCCAGAGAGGTTTAAGAATTGCAAATTGGGGTAAAAATCTTCCACAAATTCTTTTGTGATATTTTCTTGAATAAATACTGATAATTTGCTACATGGCAGTGTCGGGCATTTCAGGTCCAGAAGCGACAAATCCAGACCAAGATTTTGTTTCTACCAAGCAGTCGAGTTCTCTGTGGCTGTGACTTTTTATACTCAATTGGTTGGTAGAAGCAAAATCTTGGTCTGGATTTGTAGCTTTTGGACCTGAAATGGTCAACACTGCTACATTGATTAAAAGGGGGAATGAAAGCCAGCTGCTCCTGGTTTGAGTATCATGTTATGGATAAATAAGGTCAGCTGAGCAGGTGTTGGACAGGCTTGAAGCGAGGGTCTCGCCATCAGGCCAGCTGTCACGCATGTGTACACTTTGGGTTTCGGCTTATTCTGCTTCATGTTTGTCTTTTTCTCTGGTGACAAATGGCCCAGACTCCCTGCTGTCATACACCTCAAAAACCTGCCACACCTTATAAACAAACTCGAACCGACTCATTTGCTTATAATCATCGAACAGAGATTTTGCCCTAAACTCTGTCTCCGTTGGCTTTTTTTTCCATGGTAAAACTTTAACTAGGAATTCAAATGAACACCTGGGTAAAATGCGATAGCATGGCTCCGCAGAATGTGAGGACGTGTTCCCTGTTATCTCTTAACAGCAGTGCGGCGTCGTCATTTTGGTGCACACAGGTTTTTTTTGTTATTTATAGATTATAATGCTTCCTTTTCTATAAAACAGACCCGGCATAAGCGTGTGTGTGTCTGTATCCATCTTCAGTCAACGGTTCTGTTTCTTTACTCATAAAGACAGGCTGGTATACAAATATAGATATGTTATGCAATTTGGTCACAGAGTAAATATTTTTTGCATGCTAAAATAGGCTACACTTGATTCATAATGAAGTCACCATCTGACTTGTCATAAACGAGAAGTGACGGTGACTGCTAACGTTTCATCCACCGAAGGGCAATTAGTTGCAGCTAAATTTTCCTCGCTGGATGGCCATCGTGCTCCGCCCCTCTTCCCTGGCAACTTTTCACGTGGTAGCATCTGGAGAAATCCGCCCCGGAGCATTTAGTTTTCTTTGTATGACCTTGTGCTCTGGCCGAGTTCGCCAGATGGCAGGAAGGCCTGCGTGTGTCTGACACGCTTAAGGCCTTTTGAAGGCTGCTGCGGTGCGCGCCCCTGCCTACTCGTATTCCTCTCCGCTTCTAAAGTGGAACTAAACAAAGTTGGCCCTCCATATCCGCGGGTTCTGCATCTGCAAATTCGACCAACCACGGATTGGAAAAAAAAATCCAAGAAGTTCCAAAAAAGCAAAAGTGAGCACTACATTGAATCCACATGAATGTAGTGATATGCAGGCATACCCTGCTGCAGCCAGTACAATCGGTAAGTGTGAAAAGAAAGAGAATGTTACATTGTTGCTGACATGCACTATGTAGCTAGGCCTATGATGGCTGCATCTGTATTGAACAGACTTTTCCTTGGTCATTATTCTCTAAATAATACAATATGACAACTATCTGCAAAGCATTTATGTTGTATTAGGTATCATATATAATCTAGAGATAGTTTAAAGTATACAGGAGGATGTGAGTAGGTTATATCCAAATATTACACCATTTTATACAAGGGATTTGAGCATCTGCGGATTCTGGTATCCGGGGGGGGGGGGGGTCCTGGAACCAAACCCCTGCAG
>JAODKC010000137.1:7697123-7717436 GCA_026777985.1 Mormyrops attenuatus
CACCGTCCTCTCCCCTCCCCCCACACACAAAACCCCCCCCCCCCCCCACCCCGGCCTCCCCCCCCGCGGCTCCCCGCCCGCCGGGGGGGGGCCGCCCCCGGGAACCAATCCCCTGCAGAGGGACGATTTTACCATATGTAGTAAAAGCATGATAACATTTACTGGATTATTTCACATATATCAGACAATTGGAAGGAGATGTCAAATTCAGCTGGAAAATACTCTGTTTATTTGCATGGTTTTTAATTTATTTTTACCGCTGTTCTTCCACTGATGAATCAGCCTTTGTCTCCACTTAGGCAATCTGAAAAACTGCTATGCACGAATTCAAGGGAATTATAGAAATTAGGCAAATGGACCCCCCCCCCCCCCACCTGAAAAAAACTGATGCTATAGCTCTGCTATGGAACTCCGGGGGGGGGTATCCACAAAGCAGGATTTCTTCATTAGCCAGATAACTTAAGCCAAATGTAAGGATTGTCCAACAGGAAAGTCACTTACCTCTCTTCCTAATGGGCGGTTTTCATGTTAGGCTTAAGTTATCTGGCTAACTGAGAGATCCTGCTTTTTGGAATACCCCCCAGGTCACAGCTGCCATGTGCTTCAGCAGAACTGTTTACAGCAGCGTGTGGCTGGAATGGACGGCGTTTTAAGTGTTTGCCAGATGAAAGAAACAATGAAACTAATGACTCCTATGTCACTGAATCAGTAACTAAGCACAAATTTGGTTTCGGTATTGCCCTATAAACATTACAACAGAAAAGCTATATCGTAATTATTCTCTGAAACTTCAAAGAAGGTTTATGAGTAATGCTCCTGGAATGTATATGTAAAGAGCGAATTCTGAGGATGGTCTCTGATGTTGCTGGGGGGTTTTGTATAAAAGAACTTAAGTGTACCATGTCAAAGTTCTGTCTAGAATTCCCCCTTATAGATAATGAAGAGGTGGATCCCCTTTTCTGCACAGCCATTTTGATACTATCTATACAGATGGCATAGATGATGACCAAGGCTCCGCCCCTGCTGACACACCATTGGCCGGCAGCTCCAGGCTGCATGGAGCTCGCAAGTATCGCAGGCTAAAGTTTCACAAACAAGCCAAGTGACTCTCTCATATTGCCATTCATATTATCTCTCATATTAGCTTCTTCTCGTATTTGTGTTTTCCGTGTTGCTGAGAATTTTGCTGGTGCTTTTAATGTGATATGAGTTGTACTAACGCCATACAAAACCAATTTTTACTCCTAACCAGGGGTCATCATCGTCATGGTAATGACAGACATTTTGATCAAAATGAAATTTTTATGACAGACATGATTAAAAAAGTGGCCTACGTAGCACCACACAGACAAATCTTTCCACGGACACGTGTCTGTGTAGAAGCAGGTTTACGGTGCCTGCTTCCTACTAACTTACTCTCCCTTGTTACCTCATTGGTTTTGCTGTTCTGTATACAGGATTGCATACAGTGTTCACAGAAAGTCTTGGAATGTTTGCTTAATTCTGTAAAAATGTTGCAAATTTATTGATTTTATAACAAAAGTCCATTGACAAGCAATGTTTAACATATCTGCACCTATCCTCCACACATACATTTTCTTTTAATTGTCATAATTTTTCTTTTGACTGACTCGTTCAGTTCTGTTCTTGCCATTTTGCTATCAGTTGCAGTCGTAGTCAGTGACTCCCAAAGGGACACCGAACACAAATGTTTGGTGTTTTATGTTATTGCGAAGGTTTTACCAATTAAAAAACACCCAATGAGACTGATTGTCAATGAACTTTTAAACTCAGAACAGCTGTTTTAGAACTTTAATTTGGGTTTCAGTTTATTGCTACTTGAAATGAACATTTTACTTAAAACTGCTGGTTGTTTCTAATATGATTTTATATTTTTATATACTATATATATATATATATATATATATATAGTAAACAAATGAATAAAGCTGTGATGACCAGTCGTACGAGCAGGAAGCGGGGAATCAGGGTCGGGAAACAGGAATCCAAAACACAGGATTTATTGGTAGAACGAGCAACAAAGAACAGCACGGTACAAACTTCAATGACAGGCCTAGGGAAACGTACTCAAACGCGGACTGAAATACACAGGACAAGCCAGAAATAACATGAAACAGCTGGTAACATGCGGGATTGCACACGAGGTTAATGAGGGGGCATGGCACACGGGAGGGTCGTACGAGCAGATCATGACAAAAGTAATGTTTTTTTGTTATGAAACCAATACATTTGCAATATTTTTACTTACTTAAGCGAGCGTCCCAAGCACTGTGTATGTGTATAAATATGTAGGGGATACTGCAGTGATTGGATGTGGTTTTATGCTAAAAACAGACTTGCCAATACATTGAAATATGTAGTTCAACCCCTTTGACAAATGGCTGCATTCTTTAAATGCTTTGGTTTTATTTTCACAGTGTTATCATAAACACTTCCTAATATGCAGTTATTTAGGAGGACATTCTGAAATGTCAAGATATTATCGGCCAAACAAAACTACACCATCAGTAAGGGCCTCAGCTAAGCCACTTCAGAAGAGCCGTGTATGTATATTGCATTTATAATAATATTTTCATACCACTTTCATGACAAAGTTATTGCTTATTTCTCATCTCTCGATAACAGCCAATTAGGCTCTAAGTGTTTTTGGACATCTCGTCTTCCCAGACTTCAGTTGGAATTTCCTATTGTTTATGGTCAAAATACAGCCTTGGACTGAGAAGGATACTGTTTCCTTGATTTGTATTATAATATTCGTAAATTCCGAAAATAAGTCATTCAGTGGTAAAAACGATACATTTCTATGGTAGAAATACTGCAGAAAGAATCTTCTATATTTTTAAAATATTCATGCCTCTTGGAAAATAACATCCATTTCATTACATTTTTGAAATAGTTACGTCAGTGTCTCGCGCGTTAATCGGTCTAGCTGGTATTGTATCTGTTTTTCCGTTCACGGTAATGTTTTTTGGTGTGTCCACTATGGCACCTAAATGAAAGCATCTGTGGTCTGAAGGGCAAATGACAGAAAACAGTGGTAGCATCAAAATTTTATGTTTCTCGTGGTCTGTCACTGTGACCGAATTAACACGAGAAAATTCCCCTCCTACCATAGGACGTTGTGAAATCCCAGATTCTGCTCAGCCATGTCTTGGATCTGTTTGTTGAATCTCATGCCCATGGAGAGTAAGTGCTACATTCCACTGGAAATGGCCGCCTGCCTTCCATCTCCAGAACTTTCTGAACTGGAGTTGTCTGGTTCAAAAACTGTGACATTTAGTGTGCCGGTCCAAAAAAGTCCCCTAATTCATCAAACAAAAACAAAGAGTAGATACAAACAAAAAATTCTGCCAAAGAGATGAGTACAACATAAAGGAAATAGTTGGTGTTGCTAGATTGTTCTATTAAAAGTAGTGGTTTAAAGCTTTATTCTCATGACCTTTCATATGCTTAGTGGCAATTTACACCATATTCTTGAAGTCTTAAAAACAAGTTGAAGTGAATTAGTGGAACGGTGCAGTTTTTACAACTTGGCTACTGTGTATGCGGTATGTGTGTGTGTCCGTTTAAGCGTGTGTAATTTTTATTACGACAATTATAGTCTGTCTGTTGAATTTACCCCAGCTGGATGATACAAAGGCTTCCCATAATAGTCCCTACAGGTCTCCAGACAAATAAATATGAAACCAGCCCTACAATTGATGCACAAGTGTGTAACGCAGCTCTGACAAAGGCGTTCTCCTGCGGAAGCGAATGACTTGGGAGATTTTAGCTGTGGTATCCGGTTTATGAAACATCTCCATTAAATGGGAGTGGTTGTGTGTGAGTTGGGGGGGGGGGTTTAAGGCTCCTCTTCGCCTTGTAGGTGCCGGCCTTGGCCTTGTCACTGCCCAATCTTGGCCCCCTCGTCTTGGGGGTGGGTTGGGGCTCTGTGGGTTAGGATGCAGTACCCATGTCTAAAAGTTCTGCAGTTTAAGCTCTATGACTGGGAGAGTATATGAGGCAGTATATTGGATCTGCTTTTCTGTATTAATTTGTCAAAAAAAATGTGATCAGCTGTTAATTTAAATCATAGATAAACAAGTGTGCTTAAGGTAACACAGCAAACAATTGTAATCCTTCATGTCGATATCAAACACGCCCATTAAACATTTACGGTGCCGTGAAAAAGTAAATGAACCCAGATAGATTTAACGACTGGTCGAACATCTTTTGGTATGAATAACCTCAGACAGACACTGTGAGTAACTGGAGATCAGAAGTGCAGAATGTTCAGAAGGAATTCTGGACCATTCTTTCTAATAGAACTGCTGCAGCCCAGCCATACTCTTTGGATGTCTGGTGTGGGCGGCTCTCATGACGTTCCACAGCATCTCTCTTGGGCTAAGGTCTGAGCTTTGGCTGGGTTACTCCAAAAGGTGGATATTTTTTTAATCCATCGAGCATCAGATTTACTTCCATGTTTAGGATCATTGGGGGGCAGCTTCAATGACATTATCCTGAAGGACACCTTGATAAACATTGCAATTCATTGTTCTCCGCAAGCTGTCCCGGCCCGAAGGCACCAAAGCAGCCTCTAACCCTAACCCTCTCTCACCACTGGGTTAATGTCTTCATACTGATTCGAAGTGCCCCTTTTATGCCACACTTTTTGCTGTGTGGTCTTCCCAGATAATTCAACCTTAGTTTCATCAGTCCACAAAGCATTTTCCCAGTAGCATTGAGGAGCATGGCGGTGGTCTTTGGCAAACTACACGTTATTTATTTATTTTTTCGAGAGCAGTGGCTTCCTCTGTGGGGTCCTGCCATGGACACCATGCCTGTTAAATGTTTTGCATATAGTAGACTCATGAACAGACATGTCAACCAGTTCTTAGGAGTCCTTCAGGCCATTTGCAGTTAGGTTTTTTACCTCATTGAGCATTCTGTGTTGTGTCTTTGCAGTCATCTTGGCTGGGTGCCTACATTTTGGGAGAGTAGCCACAGTACCAAATTGTCTCTGTTTATAGACAATTTGGTACTGTGGACTAATGAATATTTAAACTCTTTGAGATTACTTTGTGACCATTTCCAGGCTTATATTAATCAACAATTTTGCAATCACCTCCAATCTCATTTCATTGTTTGGACTCCAGTATTGCTAACTCCTGACTCCTTTTAGCTTTTGTTGAGGTCATTAGCCTGGCAACTCTTTTGTGAACATTTGAATGATGCATCCAATATGTACAATTCCGTAATTTGTATGGTTTTAGCCAAGTGTTTTTGTTCGTTATTGTAACCTCCCTGCTGGAAAAAAATCAGCTAAAATCTAAAAAAGCTTATGCTGATAGCTGGTTTTTGCTGGTCTAAGATGCTCTTTGATGGTTTAGATGGGTGAGTCACCAGTTTGGCCATGCTGGTGTGGTCAGTCTATCAAGCTGGACATGCTGGTATTACCAGATAAATCAGCCAAAATTACCATCATTTGCATGTATGACCAGCTAAACCATCAAACCATCATACCTTAAGCTGGTCAACTATAATAACTTGGTCAACCAGCTTAACCAGGTCAGGCTGTTTTTTTTCAGCAGGATTTGATGAAGATCAGAAACTGTATTAAGAGAAATTTTAGCAGAAATGCAGGTAATTTGAAGAGGTTCATATATTTTTCTTGCTATTGTACCTGAATTTATACTTAACAAAACATTCATTCTACAAATCATCAGATGTAAAAAGTATTTTATTCCCATCTGGGAATATGTGTCAGGCAGGTGTTGGGCGGTAGATTGTAGGTATGCGTTCTTCTAATGTCTGATCCAGCACCACCTGGGTCATGACCAGGTCATTCTATGTTCTGAGGTATCAGATGGTTGCACCCTCAGGTTCATTCCAGAAAGGAATATCAGTGAATTTACTACTTGAAAAAGTTTCCATGTGAAATACAAGCCAGCACGTACACGCGTGACACTTTAAGCAGTGCTTCGGATTTACGTAAACAGTATATCATCTCTGCATTCAAATGTGCACACATAGACAAAAGGTCTTTTTAATTAAACCTTTCCTTACCTGAACTGAATAAAATGTTTTCCCAATTTGCTTCCTTTATGAAAATGTTAAACATGCCGCTAATTTGTTTACAACCTGATTCAGTCAGTCCGTCATGTTACCATCTCTCTTAATTTCAGCAAAACCAAGCCATCTGTACGCTTATTTCAGTCCAGACGAAAAAATTATAGCGCTGAAGTGGCAAGATGTTATTTAATTGGTAGATGTATTGTACTTTATTACACCTTTAAATGAACATTTCAAATTTTTAAGGAAAAAATTCTTATGCTACCGAATAAAGATAGCTTAAAAAAATAGATTTAGAAATAGCAGCCAGTTCATTTATTTTTAAAGGCGTCATTGGAAATCTTTTGTCTACTTTTATTTTAGAACGTAAAACCACAGTTTAAACACCAGTTGGTTAACAGCGCAGACTAATGTTTTGCGTAAAGTTTGTATAAAGCATGAATGTGTGCAGAACCCATCTAAGTGCAATACAGCATATTTTTATATGGTTCATCAAAAACCACAGTCTAAATAATCTGATACCGTAGGAGAGCAATGCGGAATGTTTTCACTGACATGGAAGTAGGTGCAAAGCCCCTGTGTTGTATTATGATAAATGGAAGCAAGTGGGCGATCGATATGGGGTTTGTAGGTGGTGTGTGAAAGGAGGATGTCATTTACACAGTATTACGCACCAAGTTCAGCAAATATCCCCAAATGCTATAAAATGAAGATGAAAATATGCTAACTATTCAAATAACCGTCAGTGATACCGCACACGGGAAAAACCAAGCAACAAAATGTGCTTTGTTGTCAGAAAGGCCTCAATTCTGTAAGCTTTTTTGTACCATATACGACATGTATAGTGTCTACCGCTAAGATGCTGCTAACCACATTTTTGTCATTTTTTTAAATTAACGCGAGCAGGAAGTAACATACTTTTTGTTACGTTATGTAATTAATACAGAAAGTAGCATGTTTTCATTCCCCTGATAATATGAAATATTAAATTGACTGCATTGCTACCACGGCCATAGCCTTGTCTGGTCGCCTCCACCTTCAGGAAAACCGCACACCAGGGAGGACCTCAGTAATAAGTTCTGGCTAATGCTAGGACAATCTAGATTTACTGTGAGCCCATCACCTTCTGTTTTTTTCTGACTCGATAAGAGGCTTTAATGTGAGACCCTAATGTTCCAGTGCCAGCAACCAATATGTGTGAAGGACCCCAAACCACTCGAATAGCTATCAGCTAGCTATTATCGTACCAGACATGCCGCCCTGTAAACTGTCGCTATCAGCTAGCTATTATCGTACCAGACGTGTGGTTCCCTGAACTGTCGCTCCCGGCTAGCTATTATCCTGCCAGACGTGTGGTTCTTTAAAGCTTCACTCGTCTACATCTCATGGTCCTGTAAGATACTTGTCAAAAAAAAAGGATTTTATTTAACACCCCTGTGGCGCTATGCAGGCCAATTTTCTCTGAGTGTGTGTGGTTTTAGGAAAGCCTTCCAACTGGAAATGCAATATTTTCTCTTATTCTTTGAAATTATTGAAATTTAACTTGAAATTGACTCCCAAATCCCTGGAAAAACACTGTTTTGCTAACATGCTGGACTCTGCTTAAGTAATTTGCCTTTACTCTGTAAGCTGATGGAATATGTCACATAGCTTGGATTTACCACTCATGAATTATAGCTTTTTAAGTGGTTCTACATTTTTTTAAAAATAAATCAATATGTGGGCCAAACCATGTGATTTCCCAAGTAGAAATTATGGGTGACAGAGAAGGAGGATTCCGTTCGCAGGCTGCGTACCTCTGTGTGTTTAATAAGCTAATTTAGAACCTCACAGTTGAGTGTGGAGAAAACTGACAACAACCAAGTGGCAAAAATGGTGGGAGTGACAATTAATAAAGCGCAACAAATGAGGGAACAGCCAGGGAGCCATTGTTTGGATGGAAAAGCGAGTCGCTAAAGACTCCAATTAATTATTCCCACAAATTTTCACATCACACAAAATTTTGGATGATGTTTCCGGCACCAAAGCCCATTACTCTAATTACTCATTTGTGCTCTGGCCCGCAGTGAAAATCCCCAGACCCCGTGACCCTTCTGAGCCATATGTATGGTACTTTTCTCAGTGCCATTTTAGTCCAGGTCACTTCAGGATAAGTCAACACTACCATATTTATATCTTTTATATCTGTAGCCAGAACATTGCTTCTTTGATGACTATATGATGACTGTAAACTTGGATTTCCCTTTATTTGGTTATTTATTTTTTTTATTTGGGGTTGTCTTGTGACACAAGAACATCTTCGCAAGTGTGGGGTGGTAAGCCTTGACTATGGTTCCTAGCCGTAATTCAGGGGCGGGGATGGAGTGCAGACTTCCCGGATCACACACATTCCGAATTTAACACGGCAGCGGCTCAAAAACTGAAGGCTTACGCCATCCAAGCCGGGCAGCGCTGCACCAATGGGGCTGGATGTGAGCAGCATGTTGCTCTGAGCAGTAGCGGCGTTAACCAACATTCACCCATTTGCCTGGGGCCCCTGAGGTTTGGGAGGCCCCCTGTTGGCAAAAGACAGTCACTACACTAAGAATAACTTTTTGAATGAAGCCTCTGAAGCATCAAACCCGCCTCTGAGTCTGAGAGGCGCGCGCGGCATCCAGTTGTATTAGGAATCGTGAGTGCGGAGTATGGCTGCTGTTGTCATTCAGAACTGGGATAGAAATAGTTAGTCTTGGCCACCCGTCAGTCCATTACTGCACATTCTGTCAGCCCTTGGTCAGAATTTACAACAAGGGCAGTCAGAGTATTCGTAGTGAGACTTGCGATCGGTCACCATGTCACATTCAGAGTCATACTCTGTTTGTTTCTGTTGATATATGTGAAATGATTAGATAGACAGGCAAACACTTTATTCATCACCAGGGAAACTGCTGGTTTGCAATAACACAAAACACACAGAAAGAGTAAAAAAGACACTTAGACATTAATGGGCAGTGACCATAAATAATGACAATCAACACTGACAGTGTTATGGTCTGAGGTCTTCGAACACAGGCACTGCATCGCCTGTCACATTAGTCACTGCTCAGCACTCCTCGTTTTAGCTTCTGTATACATTTATTCAACTATTTTTATGTAGCATGCCTTTGAGAGATTTTTATTTTATTTTTTAGCACGGTATCACTTTTCCTTTAATTTCCTATGGACGTCCCTGTCCGGGATATTTTTTCAGTACTGCTCGGGATGACTGTATACTTGTGCGATGATTTCATTTTGGATTTCAGACGTTTAATTTAGTGGTCCTTTTATGTAACTGCAAAAAAGAATGGAAATTGGAACAGCATGTAACCACACCGAGCCTGCAGATTTAATACCAAGTAGTAAAAGTATCAGGGAGAAAAACAAAGGGCCGGTACTACTTGATGAAGCATCTCTTGTGCAACAACCGAGGCAGCTGCAGGCTGGAGTAGGGCGTATCTGTGGCGGGAGGGACAGGAGCTTCCTCTAAACCGCTGTGTCCCAAATGCCCGAGGAAGCCCTCTGTGGCGGCCAGCTTCCAGGCAGCTGGGATTCTTGGAATCTGTCACCCCTTCTCCTTGGGAGTAATGGCTTCCAGTCTTTCTTTTTTTCATTCAGCATCAAAGCACTTGCTTCAGCCCTACTGTACCGGGAAGGAGCTCATGTGGAAGACCTGCTGGCTTGCTCTGCTGCAGGCCCACCTGGTAATGTGGAAGACCTGCTGGCTAGCTCTGCTGCAGGCCCGCCTGCTCATGTGGAAGACCTGCTGGCTAGCTCCGCTGCAGGCCTGCCTGCTCATGTGGAAGACCTCCTGGCTAGCTCCGCTGCAGGCCTGCCTGCTCATGTGGAAGATCTGCTGGCTAGCTCTGCTGCAGGCCTGCCTGCTCATGTGGAAGATCTGCTGGCTAGCTCTGCTGCAGGCCTGCCTGCTCATGCATTTGCTTTGACTTATTTAACAGACGCTTTTCTCTAAAGTGATGTACATGTTTTTCAGAAAGCCAGGTCAGACAGTCCCTGGAGCAACAAGAACCGGTGACCTTCCAATTCCAGGCAATGCATCCTAACCTGCTGAGCCGTACGGCATCTTTGTAACATGATGTGTTGAGATGGAAGGATGAATGAAGCAGGCCCATTCAGCTGGAACAGCCCTACAGTTGCACAACTGATACATCCAAAGAATCATTAGGCCTCTGCTGGATAGGTACGACTCATAGAAGCAAATGCCCGTAAAGTTAAACGGTTCAGAATGCAAAGAAATCTAATGAGGACATCAGGGTCCCTGAAATGCTGTGTATCAAACAAATGAGCAATGACTCAATGGGCAAAAATGATCAAAATTTTTGCCAACAAAAAGCTTCAGTTTTAGTTGTCATTAAATCAGCGTGTCCATAATGTGATTTAAAGTTCTGATTCTAAATTTTAGGTAAATTCTAGTCTTCAAGATGGAGGCCGTTGTTCTTCTTTCTGTGTACATAACGCTGCAGAGTTTGCAAATCAGATTTTTGTCAATGTAATGCTAAATATGGTACAATATGGTAGTAATTAGGCAGTACGTCGGGTGTATCTTTAAGTATCATGACAGTGATACCCCATTGGTTACGACCAATTAGAAAACAAAAAGGGATATTTGTCATAAATGCAAATGATTCTACACCATCCTTCCATCCTTCTTTCAGCCACTTCTCCTTTATCCACTGTGACTAATGACACATTTTTATGATTATTATGGCAATAAAAAACTGAACCAATAAAATATTAATAACATGACGCTTGTACGGCCACCCACACATGCCTTTTTGGTGAGCAGTAATTCATTTACAGTGACTATGCCGCGAAGCCTATTCTCTGGCCTGAAGGCAGAGGGTCCTCAGACACTAAGGCTCCTTTAGAGCCGTCCTTTTGCCAAAACTCTATATCTTTAGGATAAAAACAATACCAGAAGAGGTGCAGGTGAATTCTGGGAAGAATTTGGCAGCAGTCAAGACCTGAGCATTCTGACCCTCCAGATATGAGCTAATCTAGCATGATTCTGTCTGGGTTGTGACAGTGACCCTTCAGGTGAAGGATGGTACACAAGCTGTACCAGTACATCATACAGCAGTTAAATGTACAGTTGGGCAAATCAGTGTGATATGTTGGAGGGATTGTGTGGAAAACAATGGGGTAGAGATGATAAATTCAGTGGTTTTCACCACTGGGGCACTGGAAGACAAACAATTGGTAAGAACCAAAATATGGATGAAATGATGACAGCGACAAAGATAAATTATATGAAGGTTTCTTGAAAGATCAGAGCAAGGATAAGCAAACCAAGAAATATTTCACAGGGGAAAAATCCTGGTTTTAGCTGAAACGGGTAAGTCAGGACTCATAATGGATCCCAGAGAGAAAAAGAGGAAATGTTATTCATCCCACCATTCTGTTAGGCTAAAGTTTAAACCCTTTGGAATGTTATGACCACCTTCAATGGCTATTTGAACCTGTTCTTCTGTGCTGAGACAAATGGACATATATAAATCGGCTGGCACTCTTTTTCATCATGGACCACAATCTTGTAGGACTGGGAAATGAGTACGATGACACAGAATTCGCCTTAGCCAAAGGGGGTGCTTTGAAAGTAGGATTTTTTGAGAACCTTTTGAGTTTTATTCATACTCTGGTGAGCCACAACCAACCACACACTCCGCTCTGAAGTTTGCCCATCGAGCAACAGATGTGAGGATCTCTGGATATTATACTTGCGTCAACAGATGAAAGCAACTGAAATATGGCCATTGAGCATATACTAAAAACTGGGCCAAAGAGATTGTGTCCTTTCTTTAACATGGAAGCATAATGAAGATTCTGCCTTCAACTTAGCCTCGTTACTTGAGCAGTAACCCAACTGATTGTCATCTAAAATCCTTGGCCCATCTGTGTAAAATTCAGGCGCGGTGTCCATAAGGCAATGAAGGAAACCCTGATGTTTTCACAGGAAGCTGAGACATGTACGTACTCTGGCCAGTTTCTGACAGCCCCAATAATAAACGAGACTGTTCTCTCTCAAAACTCAAACAATGCTTCGTAATTGGGTAGGATCACACCACCAGTAACATTAGTCTGTGGGGTTGGTTTGAGAGTAGTGCATCTACCGTACTTTACAACATTTTGAAACCTGGCTAAGGTTTGAGAGGTAGACCACGAGTTGCATGGTAGTAGACTGTCTAAATTATGAGGTGAGGTGTTCAAATAATTCCTGGGAGCTTGGTTCATGGAGGGGCCCTACACATCCTGGAGTGCGTAGGGGTAATAACCAGCTTCAGTTTCCCTTGCTGCTTGGTAAACACCTCTGCGGTTCAGGCCCAGTTCTGAACCTGCCATTCTGTAGAGCAACATCTAGCCCCCCCCCCCCGAAGACTGAAGTTGGGCACAGCAACGATAAGCTCTATCAGTTGCTTTAGATTAATTATTTCTGCTAAATAATTGAATAAGTACCTATATATAAATCCCAAAGAAAACGAAAAAGAATACTTGGACTGAGTTGTCTGTGTTTGGGGCTAAGTCTTGACCTATATTTACAGTTGCCCCCACAATGACCCTTCTTACCAACCTCAGGGCTGCCACTCAATGAGGAGCCCAGGATCAAAGCTATGTACTATATCCTACTGAATTCCACAGGATTCCACGTCTCAAAGAGAGAGGCAATGTTTGCTACTCAAAATACTCAAAATTGCGGCTGCCATAGTTGTCCTAGAAGTGTCCCTCACCAGACCTCCTGACATCATTATCTGCTTCAGCAGCCTACCCAGGGACACCCAAGCGGTGAGTCACGCTAGAAGGACTTTGACTCATCCAATTGCAGGATTCTTTTCCAATGTACAACAAGGAGTCCTAGTAAGTGTGAATATAAGACTTGTTCAAAGTACTCAAAGTTGCGGTTTGCGAAACTCCTAGAAGTCCTAGAAGCATCCCTGACACCAGGTCTCCTGACATCATTATCTACTTATACAGCCCACCTAGTGACACCCAGGCAGTGAGTCAAGCCAAGAGGGCTTTGACTCACCCAACCGCAGGATTCCTTTCCAATCTACAACGAGGAGTCCCGGCGAGTGTGAATTTAAGACTTGCTGTGGTTTTTGGGTTCCTTATGAGGGTTTTTCTGCCAGCCCGCACGGAATACAGGAACAGTGAAGGCGTCACAGGGCTTCACAGGCCAGGGCAGCTGGCGGCACACAGGACTGCGTGGGGATAATCACTGGCCCGGGCTCCCCTTGGCCGTTTGACCGACACCTCTGCAGGTCTGGCTCGGATCCACAACCTATCGCCGACGACCTGGGCCCCACAGCCCTGTCTGCCACGCATGTACTGCTGACTCACAGTGAATTTCCAGTGAATGCGCTACCTTACGTTAAGCCAGCGCCCCTCTTTGTGGAAATACTTAGATGCCAACCTGCAGGAAATGGAAAAGCTTTGCTGTCCATTTACTGCATCCCCGGCTCCTAAATAGACCAACCACACCGCATCGGCAGGGGGCGTGCTGTGTCTATAATGAGCGACGACCAACGTTTGTTCTGCTTGATGATGCCGAATAATGCATTTACTTTCCATTTGGTGGCATTCCTAAATCACTCCTTCACATTTTTATTTGCCTCCATATTACTGAAGGCAGTCATACCCCGCTGCTGTAGCCAAGCTCCTGTTTTTGTGGTATTTCTCGTTAACGACTAATTTACAGGAGTCTGGGTTGGGAGGTCTTGTTGTGGGGGTGTTGTGTTAATATGTTGCCTGACTACTGGTTCAGTCCTGAGAGATCTACTGGCCTGGGTGTGTATTATATGCATTAAAGCCATTAAGAATCGACTCGGAATGCTTGACGTGCATATATGTAAAAATCATTCAGTTATATTATCGTGGAAAAAGCAAGCCTGTGTATTGTAAATATTTAGGTGTCGCCTGCTCAGTAAACGGGATACTGGTGCAGCTGGTTGAGAGTATTGGATTTTATTTAAATTTTTTCCCCAGGTTTGACCTTCTTAAGCCCTTATTTTTCCAACCATATCCTTGGTGCCCTTCAGGGCATGCATGTTTGGGAAAGACTGAGCTCTGCCGCGGGCCCGTGTGTCACTGGAGCTTCATAAGGACAGTCCTGTATAATCTGATTTAGTGAAGTCAGCCATTCACGTCCTCTGAAAATGCGTGGAGGTGCCCAGGTTACCCCCCCCCAGACGAGTCATCGTCTTTGGATTCTCCTTCAAAACACTTGGGTTCCCCGAAGCTTATTATGTGGTCGGCTCCTGCTTCCAAAAAAGATGGACTGGTACGTAACACAGCCGCGGGGTGACCGACAGTGTACCACCAGTGTGGTTTTGAGGAGATCTCAGTGCAAACTCTCTGCGTGGACTTTTCCTGACAACCCCTTAAACAAATATGGGATGGTGAAAAACCAAGAAGTCCATTCACTGATATTTATTTTTTCCTTCCAAACTGGATTCTCCTTTTTGAATGAGAGACTTATTTCCATTTTGCACCTATCAATTTCTACTGAAGGATTAAACAGTTTCTTCTGTTCTCGTTCCAGTCACAAAACCTCGGCAGACGAATATAGTTTTCAACGCCCTTTTACTGGCAGTGAATTCACTTCATCTAGCCCGCCTCACTTGCGGCAGTCAAAGCATCCTTCTGTTAAATTTTTTACCAGTTTTTTTTTTGTGTGTGTGTGTAAAGAAACTAATTTGGATTATTAAACCATAAATAAATAAACCAATTGTAGTGATACTTTAATCTGCTAAGGCAGCTAAAATGTGATTGGACCAGCCAAAAATGTGAAGAGGCCAATAAAACGTAACTTTTATCCAAAACAAACTGATGTCTGTTCCTACAAGTAGATCGGTGCATCAGTAGTCAATGGACATAAAGATAAGATATACTTAATTGATTCCGGGGGAAATTTATTAGTTTAGCATATAAACATGGGCACAAGTTGTGCAGTACTGTTGTATGTTAATAATCAGAATAGCCAAACCATGCCTGCTTATGTGTGCTGGAAAGTTTAATCTTACATTTAACTTACCCACAATCCTGCTTTACCTCATACAGACAAACGCCTATGACCGTATTCCACTGATGTGGTGTTAATGATTTTATTTATTTTGCTCAGCTTGCATTTTACCTTTAAGGCTCACACCCAGATGACATGGCAATTCTATACTGTAAAAAAATACCGCGAAATAATCAAACTTCAGATGTTCAGTTCATGTATCTTCAACCTCAGCTGAATTATACATACAGCGCGAATTGCTTTTCGGGTTAATGTGACTATCAGGTGTCTTAAGCTGAATTTCGACTCTTTTTTACGCTGTACAAAGCAATGCTCCCAGCGTTAATGAATACGGCTGCACGATCATGTACATAAATCCATGCTAAACAATCTGTTTGTTGTCATTCAAAGTCAGACAAAATGAAAACTATATTCCACTGGTATGGTGTTAATGACTTTCTTTATTTTACCCAACATGCATTTCACCTTTAAGGACCATACCCAGATAACATGGTAATTCTACACTGCATGAAAATACAGCTAAATAATCAAACTAAGGATGTTCAGTTATTGTACCTTCGACCTCAAATGAATTATACATAGAGTATTAATGGCTTTTCCGGTTAATGTGCTTATCGAGTTTCTCAAGTTGAATTTCCGCTCGTTTTCACGCTGCATGAAGCAAGATTCCAGCATCATATATCTAAACTGAAGGTAACCATCAGCTTGGTGCCGTTCTTTGTGAAAAATTTAGGTGTTATTAAAAACTGCATTCCTCTGATGTTGTGCTAATCAGTTATTTTTTAATGTTGCTCAAATTGCATTTTGCATTTTATCTTACGTTTATTTTTACATTGCATTCATATTTATTTTACCTATAAGGACTACACCCAGATGGTAGTTCTCTCAAACTAAAAAATATATGTGAATATATGTAAAAATAATGTAAACATAACAAATATTCTAACTATGGATATTAAAGCACACCGAAAAGTTATTAACAGTCTATCCACAATGATGCCTAAAGTAAAAAAAAAGTTTCATGTAAACAAAGCTGAAAGATTCTGCCAGTGAACATTATTTTGCGCATTGAAACAATCTGTCAATATGCTGGGAACCAGGGGTCCAGAATGCGGTTTGGAATTTTCATTCAGTCCGGGAAAGATTCTTCAGGGTGTACTTTAGTGTGAGCAAAAAGGTTTATCTAAACAAACTTTGTTAGGATTTATGCGAAAGAAACGCTGTGCATGTGCTGTATGGTTTGGTCTACAGGACAAAAAAGGCCTTCTCTGCTTCTCTGTAATAATAGCTACAGTTCATTGTAAACTGCTCTCCACTTTGCGTTTCTACAGCCTCGAATGAAGTTTACGTGTGTATGAATTGATGTTCCTGTTGATTCCTGTGACTATCAAGTTTCTCGATCTGAAGTTCAGCTGTTTTTCCCTATAGCAGCCCTGCTGACAGCATTCATCCGATAATGGGCACAGGGTCATATCCCTAAAGCCATGCAAAACAGGTAGTTTGTTACAGTCTGCCTTGAAAAAGTCAGACGAAACGAACACAACACTCAAGCGATATACTGCTAATGGTTTATTTTGCTTGACTTGCCTTTTAGCTTTAACAAGTACAGCTGGATGACCCCAACCAATCAGAAGCTACAGCAACACTCAGAATTACAGAACGGCAAGTGTCGCACGAATTTGCCAGCAAAGGGGCAGGGCTCCGAAAAAGGAAAGAGAGCGTGCCTTGTTTCAGTGTATCACAGTGATACTGTTCACGCGTCATGTGGCTCGTAATTCCCCCTACAGTCATACGAATCACAGAGGACTAATTCCAATGTGTTTTGCAATTCAGGTCAAATCTGAATCGCAACAATGGCTTACAACAGCACTATTAGCCAGTCGTTTTAAAAATTGCCCAATTTCTGAAACCACCTGTACTATTCAAGATTATGGGGGGGTCTGGAGAGAGGGGGGACCAGAGTATCTGGAGGAAATCCCACAATGGCAACATGCAAACTCCACACACACAGGAATCCAGGGCAGAGACTTGAACTCAGGACCCAGTGCTGCGATGCAACAGTACTAACCACTGCACCACCACGACACCCGTTTTAAAAAAATCACTGCCGTTAAATTTACCTTTTGGCCATGAGTTTACTTTAATACCATTTGGGCTACACCTTACACAAGTAAAAGTGCTGGATTTCTACGACCCTGAGAACTGATGTATTTCCTCCAATAGATTTTTTCTTGTTGGATTTAGATTTTTCGTTATACCGACATTTTTACAGTCGTATTTATGGTACAAACTATGTCACTGCTAGTAAATAAAGTTTGTTTCCATGACTCTTTTCTGTTAAATTAAAGCTCAATAAAATGAACAACACTCTCTTAATTTGTAGCTGCCAGTTGCAGGAAGCCATTATATGTACTGTGGATGTAGTTAACACCTATTTCCAAAAAATCACGCAGTGTTCCAGAAGCCTGGTTTTATTCTGCACTTTACAATTCCCAGAACGGCAGCTATTAGGCCTAATAATTGCTTGTAAATGTTCTCGATTAAATGACTGAAGTCAAAACGGATCTGTTCAAATATTAATAGTTCTGTTGCTACGAAGGAGAATAAACTGCAGAAGTTTTGTAGGAAATCCTTCTTTTCTGCTCAAAAATGTTTTTCTTAAAACTGGTCTGAGAATGGAATATAGTTGCAACAGGTTGCAAGGGTGTTTTTGGGTATATTTTCCATTCTTCTTTTTACGAGATGATGTGTGCATGGAATTCAGTGACAAAAATAATGCTGGAAAATAACTCTTTAAATGCTTTCAGTCTGCATTTAGCAAACGGTCCTTAAAAAATCAACATTTTGGAAGATTATTGGGATATTTCGCCTTTATACACTCAAAAAATATCTTCAAATGTCTTACTTATATACGTTAAAAGTTAGTACTCCATACCATAGTGTAGTGTAAAGGTCTGTAGGATGGACTCCCCACTAATGGATGAGATCCGTAGCCCACTGATTTGTTTTTTTAATGTTTTGTTCCGTGGCTGTTTCTGAGGAAATACCTGAAACTTCTCTGGCCGTATTTTGGCTAGCCGGCTAGTTGAAGTGACGTTGCTAGCCTGCAGCCTTTTGGCTGCACACATGTCAGAATTTATTTTCCTTGAAACAACATCCTTCCCTTAAAACCTACCTCATTCTGGCACATGTCTGTATGTATATAGCATTGAGTTCTCATTGCTGTTTTGTCTGCATCCTCACAATATATCAGAGCTGCAGTTAAAGGGCAACAGGGCCACACTTTGAAACCTGGCATTTTTGTACAGCCTTGGCCTGCAAATATGAGCACAAAACGTGCATTCATCCCCATTCCCATGGAAGGAATAAAGCAAACAAACAGTTTCTTCCTGCTGTTTATTTTCCTTAAATGCAAGTTTTCAGTCCTGGGGTCTCACACTTAAACTGCACTGTGGCTAAATTTCTAATCGGGAGGAAATCTGATTTCACATCATCTCTGGGATGACTGACTGGAAGTGGCTTTTCGGGAAGACCAAAATGTCCGGAATTTTCTAATTTACTAAATGCCTAACTACAAAAGGTGATTTTTCTCTCCGCGTCGATCGGAAGTTGGAAGTCTGTTTCCATTATCCAGATTTTTCCAGCTAGCCATTTTCTGGTATTATAATGGATTGCAGTCTTCTGATTGGCCTGTTTTTACTGGATAGACTCTCTGTGCATGTAGCATTCTTCAGAATGTTTATTATATCTTGAATGCAGTCTGTTTGGTGGGTAAGTAGCACGATGGCTGTTAGACAGCAGGTGCCGTATTGGTTAAGAATGTTTGCTTGTAAACTAAACGCCAACGATTCATTTCCCAAAACAGCGTCTGCTATAGTAATCTTGAGCAAGGTGCTCAACCAGAATTGCTCCAGCGAAATATATGGCTGCATAAACTCAGGGGAACAAAGTTAGGTAAACTTGTTTTTGGGAAAAACAGTCATGTGACTGCATAAGTGTAGGGACGTAATTGCAGTATTCTGGGTTACTCTTGTACAAGAATGAGTTTTTTTTTAAAAAAGGAAAAAAACAGGCTAAATGCTGATTTGTGGTCACAGAACAGTAAACATGATCATGGACATATGCTTATTAAACGAAAAACTCTGTGCATGGTTTTATGACCCACATAAACTCTGCACAGCCCAGAGAATGGTTGTGTTCTGATGTATGCGACTTGAACCATCCACTGGAGGAAATTATTATATGTACTGATACAATTTAATCTCTTGTAGCATTAATCAATAGCATTTTGGTACATGAATACAAAAAGAACATTACATATACATTAAGTAGTAGAATCAGAGCATCTGTCACTCACTTACATCTAGCTTTGTTGGTCAGTAATTCATCATGGTAAAATATTAAAACTTGCAAAATAACATATATTTCTGTTCTTGGCCCATTTCGCTGTGTCTGTAGACAGTTCATTCCTCGCAATCCCTTGGTTAGTGGTAGTGACAAGTTTAATGGCTGTTTTCTGGTCCTCAAGCAGTTTAAGAATAATTCATACCCTGCGTGTAAACAACACTCCAAAAGGAATAAGGTTTAGTGTTGAACGCAAAAAAAGGAACCACAGTCTTTCCTGAGTAAAATTCCGTCGTTACCTAAGTCAACCGTACTCTGAAAATTATACATCACAACCAATTGTTTTTCTTAATGTGAAACGACGTAAAATGCAAAATAGCCCAACTTCTTTTCTTTTAAAAGCTGAGGGTTGTTTATTCAAAATTAATAATTGAACAAATACAATCAGAAAAACCTTGTTACTATATGTGATAATACATACAAAGGAACATGCTTATCTTCAGCTTATACACATTTCTTACATTCCCTAGAACATGATAATACTGTTTGTTTATAATAGCAACTGGAATCCTTCTGTCTTTCATAATTCCTTTACACTTCTCTTCCTATTGATGAACTCGGTCTCTCCTTAGAAGTGTTTTTGTCATAAGAAAAATTTTATTGTTGTTCCCTTGATTTAAATTCCAAAAGGAGAAAATAACCAAAATGATAGCGTCGAGGATGACGCCATGTATGGCCACAAAAGGGAGGATTTCAAAAGGTCACATACCTCGGTGGGGGGGGGGGGGGGGGGGGGGGGGGGGGGGGGGGGGGGGGGGGGGGGGGGGGGGGGGGGGGGGGGGGGG
>JAODKC010000137.1:7717536-7736084 GCA_026777985.1 Mormyrops attenuatus
CAGGGCGTTCCGGACACCCACAAGACAACGGCAAGCTGTGGCTCTGATCTCGTTTAGCATCTTTCACATCTGCCACATGGACAGCCAACCAGGGAGTCAACACGGCAGGCCGTGCCGGGCCGGTTCCGTCGTATATTCCCGCTCAGTCTAGAAGATCTTTCCAGATGCATGCGTTTGTGTGCCAGCCGACCTCGGACAAAGGCCACCGCTGACCCGAAACGCCTTGTGAATGCCGAGACTAACGTCACAGACTCGGTCACAGAATCTGTCACAGAATCGCCCGTGCAATTCAAACAGCAGTAGCCTGAGAGCTGTAGGATGAATATGATGCCGAATGAATATTCAGCCGCTCATAACCAAGAGCTGCCAGAAATATCCTGACCATATGCAGAGCAGCTTCCCTGTGGGAATCTCCTGCAAATGGAAAGAGGAGAGCATATACAGTATGGTGCAAAAGCCTTAGGCGGCCAAAGAAAATGCTGCTCAAATCCTCATGTGGGTGCAAAACTATGATGTCTGTCAAAGTGTATCAGCTTAGCCATCTCAAAACCTCCCCTACAGTCACCCCAGTATTTGCGGTAAGCATCCAGTACACCCGTGTATTTACTGACTTGACCACTAGCATAGCATGTTTGGCTAAGCAGTACCTCATCAAGTTAATAAAATAAGTTAATTAATCAAAGTGAGGTGCTGGTGAAATTTGCCGAATACATGGAATGGCTGAGGTGCCCCTGAGGAGAGGTTTGGGACCTGAAGCGGCGTTCATCTAGCCATCCAGCAAGATATCAGTAACTTTTTGAAGAACAAAAGAAATTCTTGATACTTTTCCCCGTTATTGTTACTGTTCATTTGCATATATTCTAAGGTTAAACTCTGTTTCTCAGCAAATACAATTTTACTCCGATAAACAGCTTTAAACATTTTCTTTGACTGTATAAAACTTTTGCACAAAACTGTATATATAAAATACTCTGTTATGTATATTGTATAATTTATGGTAAATTAATGAAGACTGTAAGTGTGACGCTAGTATATAAATATTAAATATATATGGTTTAACATTAAAAAAGACACCATAATGTGCAACCTTTAAAAAGTTCTTTCGGGGTGAAAGGACTCAAAGATTTCGACAAAAGGGTAGCCACTAATGCAGAGGGTGGATTGAAGTTTTGGTTTGGTCTGGCCTCCGGTTGGTACTGCGTAATGAATGGTTTACCTCCAGACACCCACGTGCGCCCTTATGGACGCTCTGGGGTCGGGGAAGATGGCCAGGCCTCACCGCAAGCCCTATTGCCACTGCCCCCTGTCAGCGGCGGCGTCTCTGCGGACAGGCAACGTGCATCCACCTGCCTGTGCCCAATTATTGCGGTTTTCCTTCGTAATCTCTCCCTGGGAATCACTTCTTCCCAAAAATAGCTGGGGCCATTCATCACACTCCAGTGTTTATGCTATTGGGAAATCTAGACGTGCGCAAGGTAATCCCCATTTCTGTGCCCCTCCCTTCCACGAAATGGGATGAGAGGAGGGTCAGTGGAATCAAGACGCACCGGGGCTATCGGGGGTGTTGTGTCGGCGTGATGGGCTCAACCTGAAGTGGCATCCGTGTGCTGTGCTGTGGACTCTCTGGAACACTTATCCACCGGTGGTCAGTCATGAAAGGGCCCAACACATCCATAGTTTCCATTCTTAACCTTCTCACAGGGCATTGATGCATTACGCAAATATTCTCCAAATATATGTTGTTGCTTGTCATGCTTTGTATTGGGTGGCTCAGTGAGTGTCTCAGGGTGCCTCCTGTGATAGGGGTTTGAATCCCGCTGTGTGTCAATTCCCCTGTGTTTTCCTGCAGTCTAGAAATGTCACCTGCTGTGTGTTTGTGTTTGCTCTGTAATAGAGTGGCATTCAGTCTAGGGTATTTCCCTGCCTTAGAATCAATGCTTACTGGCATGTGTCCCAAACTGTGTGTACCCCAGTACTGGACATGCAGGTTACATTAATTTATTTGGGTGATGTGTGGCTCAGCCAGATAGAATACTTTGACTGTGAACAGAAGGTTGCTGGTTCCAATCCTAGCATCAGTACAGTGATTTCGCCATTGGGCCCCTAAGCACAGCCCTTAACCACAAATGCTGCTTCCTTAATTATACATCACTTTGGATAAAAGAGTCTGCTGAACAAGTTTTAAATATATATATTTAGATGATGCTTTTGTCTGAAGTGAAGCACAAGTAAGGACATCTTGGGGTTGAGTTTTGGGAGCATTTGAGGTTAAATGCAACGCTTAAGTGGTGGTATGATCACTCTTCCGGTTGAGGAATTTGAACCCACAACCTTGCAGATTCCTTACACACTGAAAAAAACACTGTCCCTCTAAACCAGCTGGAGAATAATTTATAATTCCATATTATAGTTGAGAATGGCAGGTGTGTGGATCAATTCATAAAATACAAAATGAAAGCCAGTGAAACTTACATTTATTAATTGTTTATAAATAATCTCCAGATATGAAACATGAGTCTGTCTGGTGCAGAACTGATCTATTGTGCTTGCTTCAGAAATGAAGAAGCATAGCTCAATCTTTGTTCAAAGAAGGCTTTTTTTTAAAACCCCTTATCACAGAGTGTCTAACACAGTGCACAGAAATAACAACAAATAAGGAAGTGTACCGCAGGAGGCCCAGCTGGTGTTACTGGTTCTGATATACTGTTTATTGTCTTAGTGCTTCTTTTTTGTAAAATGTGCCCTCGATAATATGCACGCACTCATGAGTTGTCACACAAGATGAGTGTGTTTACCAGATAAATAAAATAAGACAAGACAATAACTGGAGTTGAGTGTATGTGACAGTCTTTCTGGGTCATGCCATTTCCAGCAGGCCAGGGACCCGAGTGGTGGTGGTGGTGGGGGTTGGGGGCGGTAGGCGTGCTACCCTGTTCAGATGTCTTGAACATAAATCTCATTGACTCCTGTAATGCTCCCGTAATATTTAAATTTTTAGAGGGGTAATCTTACCCTTGCGGTCTCCCTGTGATTTTTTATCCAAATATTTGCCATCCCCCGCCCTGGCCACCACACCCCCTCCCTGCAAATGTCTGCCGTGCCACACAGCTGGATTAATACACTCCTGGCTGTTTGTAGTTTGCGTTCGAATCCGTTGGTTATCGCCAGCATAAATCTTGTTATCACAGACTACGCCTGTATGCCGTTATAGTGCGATTATTATGGCTGGATGCGCTGCATGGGAATGTGGGGGGGGGGTAAAGATGCGTTGACGATCCAAAGTCGAACCGAGCAAAGTGTCGGACATAAAGCCTGACCCGTCCAATCTGAAGCAGGTTACAGTGTCGCTGCATGTCAGGGATGTGACCCTTACTGACAAACCCCGGGCCCGATTGCCTACGCGCGTCTCCGCGGTTCCTGCGCAAACCGCGCCGTCCCCCGGTCCCGCTTGGGAGACACGCTCCGGGCTCTCCTCCAACATTTGTTGCGGTCTCACCGCAACGGCGACAATGGGGCTTTGGGTTTATTTCGAGCTCGCCTGACTTACACCTACAGTGGAGCATGCAGGAAAAGGAAAAAAAAGCATTCGTAGAAATGCAATGAAGTGGGCTGGGCACAGTTGCCCTATCCCTCGTATAAGTATGGCAACGGACTAGTTCAGACGGACTTTACTTGGCTTGAGAGAGCAGCGTTTAATATGAGATCACGGTCTGCAATGAAATTACATCTGGTGAGTGTCATTACACGATTGTTTTTCTGGGCAATTGAGGAAACGACATAGGTTTTCAAAGGGGATTATTCTGC
Source organism: Mormyrops attenuatus (assembly GCA_026777985.1). Taxonomy (NCBI): domain Eukaryota; kingdom Metazoa; phylum Chordata; class Actinopteri; order Osteoglossiformes; family Mormyridae; genus Mormyrops; species Mormyrops attenuatus. The sequence continues at coordinate 7,721,341 of JAODKC010000137.1, forward strand.
GTTACCCATCTGGTATTTCTGCCAAAATCTTCAGAACTCTTTCCGCTATTTTATACTGTTTCATTTTAGATGTCCGTTTACGCGTTTGGATACATGAAGTATATGTATTTTTTCTTTAAATTATTTCATTGCTTATTTTACAAATTAGTAGTAAAAACTCACGTTTAAATAACGTTTAATTAGACTTGGTTTGACGAACGGAAAATACAATGACAATTCACTTTCTAAAATGACTGTCATATTTTTGAATGAGTTGCATAATTTTATTGGTTGCATTTTTAAAGGGTCTGAAGTCAGTATCACGGTTAACTTACGCGGCTTCTAGATATTAGTAGAAAAAAAGTTACGTGAAGTTCTGGATTCCTAGTAATCTGGCAGACAGGCAGCATGTCTGGTTGGCGTTTTTCCGTAAATTTTCCCATAAATGCGGAGCTGACATATAGGTCTGCTGAACTTCGAGACACATTAATGCTTCCATGACGCTGGGACTTGCTGGGTAGCCTCAGATGGAGAGTATTTACAGCCTTACCACAAGCTGGACCCAGGTCTCTCCTTACAATTACCTCCGAGGGGGAAAGAGCCCAACGCGAAGAGAGAAAGGCACCAGTAAACTGCAGCCTTCTCCCCTCCTGCAGTTTCTGCTCGTTGGAGCCCAAAATGGTCAATAATGGCGAAGAATGCATTTTTTTATTCATTTCGTTTTTGTTTATTTATTTGGCTGCTTGTTTATTTTGACTTTCCCTTTCTGTGTAAGAGAATGGGAAAAATCTCTGGATTGAAATGTGGAACGACCGCTTTATTTGAAAAGGGTAAGAAACTTGCACATCTAGAAGTATCGAAATTATATAATAGCTGCTAATTACAATGAATGAATCTTAAATTGATAAGTATTTTTAATTCCGCGTTTTGACGCACGTTCACATGCGTTGTGTGACAAAGGAATTCTTGGACTGGTAAATAATCGTGTTTATCTCTGCATTTAGGCCTTACATGCTGAACACAGTATGAGTATTTGTTTGCGAAGTCGTTCAAGTGACACCATAATTAAAAAGGTCGCAGCGAAAGTGTCCGCCGTGTTGCAGTTTTAATTAATTTCAAGGAAAAGAATATTAATATTATATAATGTTATATGAAACGGCCAAACGCTCTCTTGGGACTTGGGGTTTCCTGGTGGATGATGACGGCATTGTCACCTTGTACTTTTCGGGCTGCGGGGTGACAGTAATGAAGAATTGAATGGAAAGAAGGTCGTTTTGACGTCTCATTATGTCTGATTTTGCCTAATAGATTCTTATATTAAAATGAGCGCCATTGATTGCATTTTTTTCTTCTGGAAACATCCATGTTGAGATGTATCGATTTGCAAAGTACTACGACCTCGGTCTAAAATTAGGCCAGTAAAACTGGATCAAAATGAAGATTTAAACTGAGGGTCTACATACTAATGATGTTTTTATGACTTTGGATTCTTACCTACCATATCATTTTTTAAGAAGAAGAAGCTTGTTGGTTTTTACCCTGGTTCCTGTTCAGTCTGTGACATTAAAATTGGATAGCAAGCTGGATTCGGCCATTCACACAATGTCTAGAAAGTTCCTCTCATCTGCACATTGTCAGAAAATATCGATGGATTGGGCTGCCACCTGAAAGATCTGCATCAGAGAGTTTCTTGGTCCACTGGCAGCAGTGACATTAGTCTGAAAAGCAGTTACTGGAATCCTCCTGGGATGGTTTCACACTGGCCCAGTAGGTCCAGTGATTAAAAGCCATTTAGGATGCAGTTTCTTATCAAAGAATTCATGTGGTTCATGAATGGCAACTGTCAAACTGTGATACATGCAACACTTTGTTATTACAGACGACTGATGATGATGCCTGTCAGACCCTAGAGCGATACTACATAACACTACACAGATAAGATTTCAAAACAATATGGCCCAGAGCGGAGTTCTGCGTTCTTTTCCGTATGGTATTTTTAAAAACGTCACGTACCGACTTCGAAAGGGAACATGAAAAAAGCGGGAAATTCCTAACGCCAGTTAGAAGGAAACGCAGCACGCCTTAAAATCCAGCATTTGCCTTTTAAACTGGCTGTAGGCTACCAGCATAATCTTTTGTGACTTTCTCTCAGATCCTACAAACGATGTAATTATGGTCGTCAAGGGACCTGTACTACCATGTAATTTTGGTTTAGAGTGCTGCATGTCGTCAGACGGCGACTTCCCACTGCAAGGCACGTGGGTTAAAAGTTCAGTTTCTTTTCCACTTCTCAGTTCCTATATATATATGACGTTCCTCGAGAATAAATTAACCTAACAACTTAATGACGATCCTCCCTGCTGTAGCCCACCAACAGCTGCGAGGAGTTTGATGTGTTAAGTCTTCGATGGGGGGCGCAGTCTAAATGGCACATGCGACCATGCACACATTGTGTTTCTTGTGGCAGCTGTACATGGGGAACTCCGGAGGGAAATCCGCGTGCCAGGCCCCCCCTGCAAGTGCGCTTGCCGCTAATTGCAGGGAGCTTCGCTCTGCTGTCGGTGCGGTGGGGGTACGTTAGTGATCCATGGACCACCTGTTCAGTGGCATTCTCTCTCTTGCCCTGCCCCATCTCACCCCACCACAGCTATTTGTCGTATCCTTCGCCTGGGCCTTCCACGAGATGCCCCCGCCCAAGTACCAGCACCGAGACCCGGTGACGTCCGAGCTGCACCTGTGCGACCAGTGCCCACCAGGGACAGCCGTCAAACGGCACTGTAGCGCCGGTGTGCCCACTGCGTGCGCCCCCTGCCCGAAGAACCACTTCTCGGAGCAGTGGCACTGGGGAGAGACGTGCCAGTACTGCACCTCCGTTTGCAAAGAGCGCCAGCTGGTGGTGAGGGAATGCAACAGCACGCATGACCGTCTCTGCGAGTGCGCACAAGGCTACCACCTGGAAGTGGAGTTCTGCGTCAAACACACGGCGTGCGCCCCCGGCTTTGGGCTCTCGGCACCAGGTAGGCACCTTTCATTTGGCCTCTAAACGGCCATGCCAAGCCCCTGCTGTCCCGTGCAGATTCTCTCTCCGGCCGTTTCTCCCGAGTTTAATTTCCATTCGTACAATATAATAACCCACCAGATAGAAAAGGAACCAATAAACGATGTTTACATGGTTAAAGCTCACACAGTTTCGACCCTCGTTTTTATTGAAATCATTATAAAAGTGTAAGCCAAAGCTGTTTTTATTGTTGTTTAGTGTCGCTGTTTGATCCCTTAATTTCTTTCAGTGACAATTAATTGAAATCAGAGAGTTTTCCTAAGTATTACTGCATGATATGGGCTGCCGAGAAGCGGCAAATGGTATTAATCAGTAACTTGGCAGGAGTATCGGCGGATTTTTAATCAGCAAGAATAACACTACTGCCTTTTGTTGCGAGACACGTGTCGGTTTTCTTAACTAAGTGCGGCGACCATTTGTACCATTAGTGAATTCCTGACTTTTGAGCTTATTTCCTCTTCTTTTGAGTCCATTTCATGGAGTCTCAAACTGGCTGCTTTGTGATGGTAGACTCCCAGAGCACAGGCTGGAAAACATCATAAACAAATAATTATTGATATAACTGCACCCCCTCTCTCTCTCTCTCTCACTGTTATCCATCTACATTTGTCACGTGAGGCACTCTGACTTTCTTTAACTATGCACTTTAAAAATAGAGCACATAGAATAAGGTTTTTATACAGTTTGATTAGTACTGATAATTGACATTTCACGTTTGTTGTCTGGCTGTTTTAATACCTTAATATCCCTTGTTTTAAAAAACGTTTTCCAGTCACTACCAGGAGGTGGCGGTAGTGCTCTGAGTTGTTATTATACTGGAATGTGAATGTGATTTAACGAGAACTTCCTTCGAGCTCCGCTTCATATTACCTCACAAAAGTTTTTTTTACTATCATTGTTGCAGTGGAGTTCCTTTTAAAAATATCCAGTTTACTTATCTGCCTCAGTGACGGGTTCCTCCATAAAATGATAAAAAATATAGTACCATAAAATAATACATAAGCTCGATGTAGAATTTAATGTCATTGTACACATACAACAGTAGATGACGCAATTTATCAGCCTCCTGGCTAAAGGTGGCCGCATATTATACTTTAAATGTAATTGACGGAGTCGATGTCGTTTTAGCTATAATTGTAATATAATTGATCATTGTAAATTTCAAAACTGTGTAATGTTTGCGGTGGGAATGCATGTGTTTAGTTTGTATCCGTAAGTGTCGTATAAATTGTTGGCTTGCCTGCTGTGCTGTTAAACCGATAGTGGCTGTTAATAAAGACAGAAAATTAATTTTAAAAGAGCCGTCATACCATTTATTAATATTGCTCAACATTTTCCCTTAGTATGTTTTTTACCCTCTTCGTGTGGATCTGCTTCAAAGAAAACATTCTGAAAAACATTCGTAAAATGTTTGCTGTTTAAACACGTATTGTAATCCGATTGCCTGTGGTTGATTTTTTACCTGTGGCTTCTGGTAAACTTGTTATATGATCTTGACAAATAAAATCATAATGTATTTTTGCGGAAAAGTAGGGGGTCGTCTTATAATCAGGGTCGTCTTATGTTCGGGCTAATACGGTATTCTTTGTTTCTAGGATGCTGTAATTGGACTTGTAGCATCTTTGCGCTCATGTGTCAGGGTGAATTATGAGGTTCTGTTGGAGTGACAGAGCTGATTTTCAAAGAAAGAATTGATTGTAGTAGAGTACAGTGCAGTGGAGTATAGTGCAGTGGAGTAGAGTGGAGTGGAGTGGAATGGAAACTTTTTATTGCCACAAAGTCAATTCTGTGGATACTGTGTTTGGTACAGTTCTTGCTGTATTTCACAAGGCATCAGTGAACGCTGATTTTAGGATAAATCATAGTGGGACTATCCTGGTTAAATAGAGGTAATTTGAAAATGTCATCACTGCCTCCCATGAAACAAACAGCAAATGCAGGATATGTGACAGATAAATCTGGATATTTCAGTGTGAACAGATGCACTCAGGCGATTGTCTGAGCACAGGTTTGGAGGTCTGGTAATACCTTAATTGTCCAGACACCCGACGAAGATCGGGAAGAACAGGAGTTTGGCTGTAGGCCTCTGACCTGTCTGCTGCCCCCGGGGGCTGTGAAGGGTTTGAGTTACCTAAGACTGAAGGGTTTGAGGGACCCAAATCTATCTTGTTGACACACGTCAAGTGGCAGGGTGTCAGATGTAGATGCAGTCAAAGAAGATGCAGTAATATTGTATTAATGTCAGAGGTCTTGGCAGTTATGCAAGGTTAAAATTACCTGGTGGGAAAATAAATGAAAAACAAGAAAGTTTTACAGGAAAGTTGGAGAAATATACCAAACAAAGAGGACCCTTTAAAGAATTTGCTGGTGATTCATTTGCTGTAAGAAATGCGTGGTGTGTTTCCCATCGGTGTCCCATCTAGGTTTTAGTTTTAAATCACCTGTGTTGTGCTGTGGCCCAGACCACACATTGTTCTGCGCTGTGGTACCAGGACAAAATTCAGGACATCTCGATGAAGGTTCCGGAAAAGGCCCCCTCACGTGGCTCCTGAGGGCCGAAAACTCAAACTGAGATAGAGAAGTGCCCTGGCTGCCACCTTTTCACTTCCACAGAACACCTGGTGTTTCACATGGTCTTTCGGCCGAGAGACTCACGGCTGTTTGTTTGGTCGCTTGGCTGCTGCTGTTGCTACGGATGTCCTAAACAGCTAAACAGTCGTTTGATATCACATCACGTATCTGCTTGAATCTTACCATGGTGGGCCCTTTGCAGAGCTCAGATCATCTGAGAATCTGGCTCCTTCCCCACAGGGCCGTAAGACTAACCATGCCGACCGGCGTGGACCAGTCTGACTGCAGTGACCCTCCTGCCGTTGGTCTTTCTTTTTTCCTGGCACAAAGCACTCTTTCTTCTGCCACCATCCCTTTGTTTTGTGTCCAGGTGTTTTGTGTCCTTTCTCGAGTGACGACATTGCTTTTAATGCCCCTTCCTGTCCCACAAAAGCCCACTTCCAAAATATCTTTTGATGGAATAAACACTGATTGCGAACAAATGAACCCTGAGCACAAATCACTAAACCTAACTTTACCCCGTACAATGTGACTCACACAGACTTGTGCTGCATATCATAAACATGCACTGAAGTGTGTCACACAGCCGGGTAAGCTTTGTTATGCTGATGTTGTTATTCAGAGAAATGTACCAGCAGTGTGTCATGCACATCCGGTCCGTATAGATCAGATGGTGGAATGTTTTTGCTCTTTTCTTTTGGGAATTTCACATGCTTGGCTCATAATACAGACTCTGCTTGTTTTCCCTTTCCTGCTGCTCCAGGCACACCAGACAGCGACACAGTCTGCGAGAGGTGTTCGCAGGGCTACTTCTCCAGTGTCGCCTCGGCGACAGAGCCCTGCCTCCCCCACAGGAACTGCAGCGGTCTGGGGCTGCGGGTGGCGCAGCCGGGGACGGCCACGCAGGATGAGGCCTGCGAGTGCGACCAGGGCCCCCTGCAGTGCCGCACAGGTACCCACTGCTTACGCTGCGATGACACCACACCGCCCATACCACACCGCCCCCACTCCCCACGCTTGCAGCAGTCAATAAACTGAAGTAGTCACGGTCAGCCATCAGGTGACACGGTCACACATAATCTGTGAGGTCACTCTCACATGGTACAGTATCTCGGTAAAGTTTAGTCTATACCCTTTAACCTAATAAAATCACACCGGTCGCATGTGATCATGCTGGGGAATTTTGCGAGGTATTTTGTGGCCTGTGGATGTCATAACGTATGCAAGATGACCCCATCTTGCTGGGGGAGACTGCCGATTGGACATGGCAGTAGTATGTGCAGAAGCTAGACCAGATAGAGCCTGACAGCGCACAACACGCTCCAAAGGAAATACTCTGGAAGCTCCCGAAAGCGTGGTCTCTAGGTGTGATAGGAAACCAGATAAGCCCATGGCGACGGGACTGGGAATATTCCAGAGTCTGAGGTAACCATGCTAACCCTACAACCGGCCCATCTTGAAGAACAGCTGATTTAGTGTGTAGACCAAATTCCAGCCTTTCACCTCGTGGGACATCTTTTCCACAGAAATATGGAGTAAAGGAATTTATGACTAGAGAAATGCTTGAGTCTGGTGACATAACCGAGCATATTACAACAGATAACACCTAACCCTAAATCTTTGAGTGATATGAAGGAGCTGTCTTTGGGAATTAAGGGCTGGTGTTTGTAGCAGACTAGACATACATTCAGCAGTGAAACCCTTCGCTAGGGTTGCTACTTACAAAGGCCCTGTCCTTTTTTGACATGACTCAGGCATGTTTTATTTTAAAACCTCCTAGTTGAAATAGCTATATTTATAAAAGTGCTTGGAGCAGAGAAAGTGTTGCTTCCCTCAGGAACTAGCTTTTGCAGAATAAATAAATCTTTCAGAATGAAAGGGAAGACAAGTTCCCCTGTGTTGTTCCCCCAGACACCACGCTCTGCCAGGAAGCCATCTTTCACTTCTTGGCCTCGCAGCGGCTCTGCTCGGAGCCCCTGGACCCCCAGCTGTCGGCCAAGAAGATGGAGAAGAAAGTCACAGAGCATGCAAAGGTGTCCTGCAGGCCCGGCCAACAGACCCTAAAGCTCCTCAGATTGTGGAGGGAACAAACCAAGGACAAGGATGAGAGACTCCTCCTCCGAGGTCAGGCCCGGGGTTCCCAATGTGACATTGTGTTGCCTTGCTTTGTCATAATCATTTTGAGTGTCTACTGATGCAATTAAATACCTTAAAGACTTTACTCAATAATGTTTATAACGGCAAACCATAGGCCTCTTTTAGTCAATAGTGACAATGGCCCAGCACAGGCTCTCTGATTGCTTATAATGCACATTGACAGTAAAGTTGAATCTAATCTCATCTTACTTGGAAAAGTTGGGTTCTGGTATTTAACGCTGTGGATTCATGCAATTTAAGGCTGATTTTTACTCTATGGATTATTCATCGATTCACAAATCACCTTTTTTGACCCACTCATATTTGTCTATTGGACCTCAGCTTCTATATATTGATTAAACAGAAGTTCTGGAGTATTTTAATGTATTACAGTGCTCCTGCATCTTATGTGGTCAGTTGGTTCCACAACCCACCGCAATACTCCAAAACCACGTACGTTCAAGAGCCTGATATAAAACTGCCTATTTACTTCGCACATCCACCTATTCCCAACCAGCCGTATACTTTAAATCGTGTCTGGATTGCAAATCCGTACTAATACTATGTAACTTCCACGTAAAAGCAGTAGGGTAGTAGTTTGGTGTCAATTTGAAAGTGTACATTTTGGTCGGTTTTAAAGGTTTTCTTTTTTTGTTTAACATTTTTGTATCGCAGTCATTCAAAACCGCCCAAGACACGGGCTAACTGTATTAACAATTAAGGATGGGAATTTGCCTCTTAGACGGCACAGCTTAATTGTTTTACTAAAAGCGGCTAACCATTTGTTGGAAATGGCTGACAGACATCAGAGGTAGAAGTGCTGTATTCTAGACACAGATCTGGTCATTTCTGTCTTAGGTTATTTCCCAGGGCTGTCGTACTTACTGTCTATGCATAGATGCGACGGTTTCTGTCATTTTAGCTGCAGTCCTTAGATTTCCAGGTTTTAAAAAATCAGGCCTTGATGCTTAATTCTACTCCCATTCCTGTTCCCTGCGTCGTCTTTGCTGAGAATGAATATTGAAATGAACATCAGTCCGCTGTGCAGAGCTCTTTTGTTAACACTGCACTCCAGTCTCCAGCACTGGATGAGCCACACTCATCTGTGATGGTTGTCACAGCAGGTCTTTATCACTTTGTGCGAAGCAGGACAAGTGCACGACTCCCACACAGTTACTGAATTCCTCAACGATAAAGTCAGTGGGTAAACTGACGTCACATTCAGACACGTCAGACAGTAGAGGGACTAAACATTCAGAAGTACTTACCCACAATGCATTAAAAGGCCAACAATTTGATATAAAGCAGGAACTACCTTGGAACCTTGTGTAAAACATCTGTCCTTGAATATAAAACTACAGGGCTAGATAATGCTTGTCTTTGTAGCATTTGGAAATACTGAACATATTCCTTTGAGCCCCTGTAGATCCCTGCTCTTGGAGAAGGAACGATTAGCTGCGCCTGCTGGTCATTTGTATAGGACTGTAGAATAGCCCAGTGAGCATTAATGTACATGTGAACTAACCAAAGCCATGTCTCCATCCAACAGGAGTGAACCTCTGCGAGAGGAAGGTGTCCAAGTGTGTCGGCCTTAGGAACTTGTCCCTGAGTGACCTGACAGCGGTGATGGACAGCCTGCCAGGCAGCAAGGTGCGCCAGGAGGAAATCCGCCAGATGGCCGGCTCCTGTCCGTCCCAGCAGTCAATTCTGCAGCTTCTGCTCCTCTGGAAGTCCCAGAACAAGGAGAGAGACCTGGCACGGGCCCTGACGCAGAGCCTTCCCAAGCTGAAGGCCCAGGACGTTACGCCGCTGGTCCTGAGAGACATACGGAAGATCAGCCGCATTTTCAGTGCGTCGTCCCTGCACAAGATGTGCAAGAAGCTGCTGTTTGACAAAAGCCAGGACAGCAAGTGCTTCAGAGCCAAGTCTTACAATGACTAATCCCTGCAGGGAATGGAGTGTGAGAACTGAACTTTATTTATAAGTTGTATATAGTTCTAGGTCTGACAGGAACCTCTGATTAATGAAATGGAAAGGATATTTGTATTGTGATTATATCGGTGTGTCTGATTTCAAAATGAAATCTGTATCCATTCTATTTGGACTATTATATTATTATTTGTATTATTATTATTTATACAGCTCTATTAAGTGTTGTCCGTTTAAATGAATGTATTAAAGAGTGCAATTTTTCTGTGTTTTTGTATTATTAAAATGACATCTAACTTGTTTGTCGGGAAAATGGAATCCAGGCTTTAACAAAACATTTCAATTGTAAGAAATGGTTGGTTTGAAGATTTTTGTGTAAATTAAATATTCAGGTATTGTATTAATGCATTTTTACTAAAATATTTCACTCAAAAACATTCTAAGACACGTGTCACTGGGTTATGCATAAAAGTTGGTTTTTGTCTCACAAAGTTATAAAAAAAGGTGGTTTGAGTGGAGCACAGAAAGGGCCATAAATCAAATGGAGGGGCCAGCCTCATCATTAGCCAATAATATGTTCTGAATCAGTGAGAGACAGGGGAGAGGGCACTGTGGGGCCCAATCAGCTTTCAGCTGGGGCCAGTGCTCATGTGGCCCCGCCTATGTATTCGTTTCTGTGTTGTAGACTGATTTCAGAGGGCATTGAATTTGTTGATTCTTGCTATCAGTCAGCATGCGTTCCCCCAAAATGACAATGTGAGACATTTTAGGTATTTTCCTGAAAACTGAAACCTCCAACTTAGATAAGTATCCAAATCATTTACTGTAAGACTTTCGACACGCCAAATCGAGCTGAGATGTAGTCTCCTTCTTTCAGTTGTCTTTGAGACGTCTATTGAATTTCATTGTAGTCAACCTGGGGCAGATTCACTTGATTTGCCATGTCTTTATAAGGAAACACAGTTCACTGTGCATGAGTAACAACCAAACTATGGATTTGGATAAACTCTGTAGTCCCTTGAGCTAGGATTATGGAAATCCATAAATATGGAAAAGGGTATGAAAAATCTGGCAAATTTGCCTTGAAGGTTCCCAGAACCATAGTTTACTTATGTGTGTCGTTAACAGGAAGACATTTGATGTGACTTTATTTGCCATTTGCACAAGTACGTTGGAATGCTTCTCTTTGTCTACCCTCTCCCGTTTACCCTTTGGCTTGCTCTCTGTGAGACACACATACAGGTAAGTGAAGCTTAAGAATCACAATGCAGGGTCAGGCAGCTTACAGCACCTCTGGATCTGGAGGTTAAGGGCCTTACTCAAGGGCCCACGGACACGGCTGCTTCGTTGAGGTTGGGGCTTAAACCAGCTTAGCCTACTGAGCCACTCACTGCCCCCAGCTTGTTGTCTGGCCAAATTGGGTATTTGGGCAGGAATGGCCACTTTCACATAACTTCGGTGTTTCTGGACAAGCTTGGTGAAGTGACAACATTGGTGCGGCAATCAATCAATCGAGTCTTTATGGTAGAGTGCATAGCGGCAATCCCCTTCTGAATCATAACATGGCACAAAGACCTCTGTGTCTGGTCAGAACTAGGTACTGTTTGTCACTTTATAAATATCACCTCTAGCACAGTGGAAGCAGCATTGCATTGTGGTGATGCTTCTCGGCATCAGGAACAGGGAAACTTGCCAGGCTTGAGGGAAAGATGAATAGAATCAGATAAAGAGGGAAAAACCTGCTCCAGAGAGCACACAACCTTGGATTGGGGCAACAATTCACCTTTCAGCACTGCAATGATCTGAGGCACACACCCAAAACAGCACTGGAGTGACTTTGAAACAGGTCTCTGAATGATCTTGAGTGCCCAGAGGAGAAACCTGATGATCTGGTGAGAATCTGAGAAGCTGACAGACCCTTCCTGGAGGAAAAAACTCAAATCCAGGTGTGCAAAGCTGGTAGGAAGAGGAGTCAGAGTTGTAATTACTATAGAAAGTAGTAAGGGCATCAGAGGGGCATAGATACTCTGACAGATTTAGGGGGCCCTGCACGTCACAGGGGCCTTTGAATGGGTAAAATGGGGCAGTGGGCCCCAAGGTACCATTTTGTCAGGGGCCCGGAATGTCTAACTCCCCCCCCCCGAAGTGGTCTTAGAGAGTACTGGAGTTCTGAATATTTCTGGAAAATGGGAGATTTTTTCAGTAAATTTGCAAAAACAAAAAACCCCAAATGGTGCTTCCTTTGGCAAAAAGAGTCAGTTCGATCCATTCTGAAATGTTTAGAACACCACAGAGAATGTGTGCTGTACTACGTATTCTTGGTGAAGGAGCTATTGCTTCAGTGAGCAGATTCATTTCAAACTTTGAGTTTCATTTACAAATAAATTCCTCAGGTTTTTTAATGCGTTAACCCATTTTTAAGACTTCTGGAAAAGAATTTAGTGGATATAGATTGCAGCTCCATCCTTCCGTTTTACCCCTCATTTAGTACAGCATCATTACATTTATTCACCTAAAACTGACGTGCTACACAAAGACTTGGCGGTCATGATGATATAGCACATTTGAAATGATTTTTGAAATTTGTGAGTTATGACTATGCACACATGATCATCCACAACCCAGTCATATCAGTTGTCATGTGTGAACAAAGCTTGTGTCAAACGAGGAACTAAGTAGGTTGAAGGTCAGCAGCATAAAAGCGGTACTATATTAAGGAAGGTAGGTTGACATTTGACATTGGGAAGTTGGGAAGGACTTATCTGAAACCCTGCCCTATGTCAGTCAACACTTCAGCTAATGGCAACAGCTAAATTTTAAATTCTAATTCTAGCACAACTTTTGCTGAAGTGTCCCACAAACCTAACAATCGTTGACCGTGAATCGTGTCCACATGAACTGAGGTCAATCCCTCGGAACTGATCGACCATTGTCCAAACTGGCCACATGCATGAACGAAAATAAATAAGCTACCTTCAGCTGCAACCATCTGCTCTAGTTTGATTGCCGAATGGCTGAAGCATACTTCCTACTGTGGTAGACCACAGGGTCAGCAATGGTGTTTACCACCACTCAAATCACGCATTTGCGTGGGGGCCCTGGAGTTTGGGGGGGGCCGTTGTTGGGCACGGTGAAATGCATTTCTCATTTAGCGGATGCTGAAGCAGCATGTTCTGATACTAACTAGCTACAATCTCCTAACGCTACTCGTTAGCTATTTAATTAGATAGGTGGAGATCCAGCACACTCCTCATTCCTAGAGGACCAACACTGAAACCCGACAACTGACCCAGAGGGTGTAGTTTTACCAAAAGGGATGACTGTCACCTAAATGCCATCTCCATTTTTGGACATAGCGTTTCCTTAACGGTTACAAATGGATCTTTGAAGCATTTCCTGACAAATGCCTTCATAATCATAACAAGATTTAATTAGGGACCCACTGGATGGTGTGTCTTACTCAGTGGTGACTAAGAAATCAAAACGTAATTTAAGTTATTAACCATCTATAAAAGAAAAAAGAACCTTCATTATAAGAACTTGGCACCCCTGAACAGTGAAGAACCTCTGTACTCAGTTTCACTTTGCATTCCTGTTTTCATGTCAGTAATGGGAAGACTAATCAGTTATGATTTATTACTGGTCAGACTTGCCTTGTGACTAAGCATTATTCATTATGATTAGGTGAGAAGTTTGCAAGCTTCTTGTTACCAGATCACAGATGTGAAACGTCTGTCCTGCTCTTTATCATAGCTTAAAGTTCTACACCTTTCAGTCTAGTTCATTTTTTTGATCTAAGAGCCCACTTTGTACCTGTCAATAACAAGATCACTTACCTCTGTATGCAGTGCCTTGGAGGCCAAGACCAGGCTGTACACACCTGCTGATGCTGCAGGCTTCTCGTTCTCGGAGTGGTCAGATTATCTTATTAATGTTATTGTTTGACAACTTCATATCATGCAATGGACATGATGGACACCTTGGGAGGGTCAATGGAGTTAATCTGGTGGAATCTGTTTCTTATATTTGAATCTTTCCTTTTAGTCTTTCGGGCTTCTCCGTCCTTCCATTACTCGATTTAAGTCTTTCAACACACCTGAGGTCAGATGTCTGGTAGGTACAGTTTGATGTGGCCTTTGAGGCTGTTTCCAGCTACCAGACCAATATTTCGGCTGAGTACCCATTTACTCTGGGGTATCTTTGGGGAACAAAGACCAACATTTCAGGAGCAGCTTGTGGCTTGGTGAGTTTGCATGCTGTGTTTTTAATTGGGAAGCTACAGGTTTAAATCCTTGGGTTGTTAGAGTAACCACATCCCCACTGGGGCCTTGAGCAAGGCCAGTAACCCCATATGCGCCAGGGACGAGCTGACCCTGCCTTGTCAAAAATGCATGTTTCTTTGGATAAAAGCATCCACTAAATATATAGGTTAATGAGTCTGCACTGATTACAGTGCGCTGCTACAGCCACCACACAACAAACCACCTCAGGAATGAGAACCTGAGTGGAGCCATGTGACACCTCAGCGCCACGCTAGTCCAAATGGACCGATGTGAGTTTTTTTTTTCCAGTGTCTGGAATGCCAATCCAACCATCAATCCCCAAATTTGTCCTGTAATTTGGAGGACCTCCTTATCAGGCTGGATGTAGATTAACGTCATAACCAGGATGAAGCAATTACAGGTTAAGGGCCCTGCTCAAGGGCCCAACGGAGAACAATCACTCCGGGCATTCAGAGGATTTAAGTCAGCAACCTTCCACTTGCTGGCACAGATCCCCAGCCTCAGAGCCACCACTCTGCCTAAAAATATATGCTACATAGAAAAGGCATTGGGACACCTGGCCATTACACCCACAAGAACCCTTGTGCAAGTTCATTGAAATAAGTTATTGTGTCACGGCATGCACGCTGGCGCAGAGTGGGGAAGCAGGCACAGGAGTCCAGGGATTCGGGGGAAACAGGGGATTTTTTTGGGGAGAACACATTCTTTTTTTTTTTTTTTTTTTTAACTGCCCACCACCACCCCCCCTCTCCGGAGGACAACTTTATTTTACATTGAATTAAAGGTAC
>JAODKC010000137.1:7779426-7804212 GCA_026777985.1 Mormyrops attenuatus
AAATGATTAATACAAAATATAAAGTAAAAATACATAAAACAAATTAACCTGCACTTTACCTTTGAAAAGAATCGTGGATGGTGTGAGGGACACGAGAGAGAGGAGAAGAGAAGGGTTATTTTGTAGGACGACTTTAACTAACGGAATCACTGCTGTCTGTTGGCTCACTGGAATCTTCTTCTTTTTGTGCGACTTTAACAAGGAACCTATCCAATTACAGCTGCTTTTGTCTCCTTTTTGATTTCACGGAAATGTGACATTGCATTATCGTTAAACAGATTCATCGCTCGCACTGCTACAGCCTTATTTGGATGGTGCTTTTCTACTCAGTTTTGACGATACGAGTGAGGGACGCCGACTGAGACCGAGCATGGGAAACGATTACCCACAATCCCGCGGCGAGAGAGGCTCACGTAACGCCAGGCAGACAAAGCGTATACATAATACTGGTATTGCGAGACCTCACTCGTTTATCAAGTTAAAATTTATTAAAAATCTATGCTCGTCTTGCAAAACACTCGCAGACCAAGTTACTCGCAATCCAAGGTTTTATTGTATTATAAACACGGCAACAAATTACAAAATGTCATAGTGCATTATAGACATGTTTATTGTGCATTATGAATGTTCTATGAAGCTCTCATCTAAAATGCACTATAAATACCTTCATAATGGAGTACAAAGCATCCTTAATTCTTATACTAACCATTGTAATGCATTATGAAGGCATCTACAATGCGTTTATATGACTGCTTTAAAGAAAGTGTCACCAACATTTTTTCTACAGCCCTATATTTGCTTGTGATTAGCTGTTTAAAGTAAGCGAGAGACCAGCAGTGATGGTCGGCTCTCAGGGGTTCAGTGGCTGCTTGTTTGAAAAGATATAACTCCCTGTAACAAAGTGCGTGAGCACTACTCACTGAGGCTCACCTTTTATTCTGACACTCTGGGGGTGTGGCCTGCTTCTTACCCACTGTCTCACACTGTTTGTCTCACCCTCTTTGTTATTCAATTCAATTTTATTTGTGTGCCCTGGTGATTTTCTTGCCCAAGCCCCATGCACGGATTTAATTTCATTTTGGTGCAGCTTTTAGCACTGTACAGACTCATCTGCTTTTGCAAAGACTTCTGGACTTGGGGCAAACAGGAGAGGTGCGCTGAATTTTTGAACCGACAGACAAATGTCAGCTAAATAATGATTTTAAGTGATTTAGGTATGCTGATGATATGGCTAGTTTTATATAAAAACGCTGCTTGCTGCTTCAGTGAGCTGGTTTCTAAACTAGAATGTTGGTGTAAATCAAGCTTTTTAGTAATTAATGTCGACAAAAATAAAGAGCTGATTTTGTACAACAGATCGAGGACCATGTAGAAGCCAATAATGTAGCAACTGCCAATAATGTAATAATTCTTTTGTTCTTAATTTAATAAAAATTGATAATGTAATAATTGCCCAATTATGTAATAATTCTTCCATTCTTAATGTAATAAAAGTTGATAATGTAATAACTGGCTAATAATGTAATACCTATTCTGAAACAAAAATGCAATAACTTTTTTCAGATAATGTTATAACATTGTTGACCAGTTATTACATTATTAACTTTAACACAGAAAGTTATTGAATTATTGATAGTTATTACATTACTGACGGCTACTGACCACTTCCAGCTCTTAACCTTGCTGCACAGCATGTGGATGCTGTTAACAGTTTTAAATGTCTTTGGTCTTTTATTGATGATAAATTCAGTTTTGCAGAAAATGTGGAATTTATCAGTAAGAAGGCCAATCAAAGACTGTCGCTAATCAGGAAACTGAGGGGCTTTAGGGTGAGCTGGTTGGTCTGGTTGAAATTGTACTTATTTTGATTCTGTCTGTCTGTTATGGGTATTTGACACTCACTAACAAAAACAAAAAGTCCAGGGTTGGTGAAAAGAGCTGGGAAAATGACTGGCAGTGAGCAAAAAACAGTAATACTGACCTCAGTATCTTCAGTTTACAGTGTGAATCCCCCAGTCCAGCAGAGAGCAGTTTCACTCCTGAATCCTGCAGGTCATTGTTACTCAGGCTCAGCTCTCTCAGGGGTGAGGAGTTTGATCTGAGAGCTGAAGCCAACGCCTCACAGCATTCCCCTCTGAGATCACAGCTGTTCAGCCTGGAAAACAAATCATGTTAAAGCAGAGACACACACACCCTACACATCAGTAACAGGACTGATATACAATATCAACACAAACATTTGTTTTCAACATAATAAGCAGCACAGCTTCTATTTCAAAATGAATCACAGTGTGCAGACTGTACTGTGCAACCTGGGAATTGCAGTCATATGATCACTGACTGGGAGTCAGAGGATTTTAGTCCAAAACTTTATACTTTACAATCAAACCATAGTTTCAGCAAAATCATACATGTCACACTGCCTAATATAAGTTTGTAATTATATCAGTATTGTTCGTCTACAGAGCCAGTATGAATGACAGCATGAGTGTGAACATGCTCTATATTCCAATAAGTTACAGGGGATTTTAAATGTATCAATAAATTTGTTGTTGGCAAACACAAGCAGACCATGCAAACTCCACAGTCACAGAGCTGGAGACGGGATTTGAACCTCCAGACCTGGAGATGTGAGGCCGCTGGGTCTCTCCTACTCATTTTAATTTTCCTACTTATTCAAAGAAAATAATTTTATATAGGATGATTGCTAGTTCCTTAACAGGCAAGAAAACCAGAGTTAAAAACAGAGTAGACAGAAACACATGCAATATGGATCCTCCTGTAACATTTTTAGCCCAATCAAACAGCTTCCACTGCTGTCATTAGCCGTCATTCTGCCAGGTGACTCTGCACTTTACAAGTAACTCTGATTGGAGGAGATGTGAACATCCCCAGCAGCCAATGCAGGGCCTGATAAACGAGCCTTGTTATTATACACACAGACCGGTAAGTATTCTACACATCACTGATCATAGTGATACAAAATATCCAATCAAACTTTTTATCAGCATAATAAGAAGCACAGTCTATATTTCAAAGGGAATTACAGCCCAAACACAGCAGTACCTTAATCACTACAGTTAGAAAAAATAATAAGGTACATTTTTTAATTTTGGCCAGTCCTCTGATGGTCACCATATTCCCTGTCATATTCAGGAACTGGATCAATCTACTCAGCTGGGCAGCTGTCGGCACAACACAGGTTTTCCTGTCAGTTTCCTGTTTATTTTTATTTTTGCAGTTATATTGACAGTGAGCAAGTCTACCACAGGTTATAAATCTGTAGATTTATTCAAACTGTACATTTTCCTAAGTCATACGGACCATATTTCCAATAATGTTCTGTATGTGTTACATTGCATTATCTTCCAGAGTCGGTCTGAATGAGGGCATGAGTGTCGTTATACATTCAGTCAGCGTCTCTCGGGGAAGCTGGTGTTTCCGGGTTTATTTTGTTAAAGATAAATAAATAAGTAAATAAATAAATAAATATTCACCAAATGGAGGCATACATAGGAAAAAATATCACAATTTGCAGCATTTATCAATTTATTTATGTATCCAAGGCTTGTACCTTAAAATCTTAACATCTTTCATAAGGGGTATTTTCAGTGTTTGTCAGACTTCTGCTTTTAGAGCCATTTGCCAAATATTATTATTATTATTAATAAACCTAAGAAGAAGAAGAATCTCTTTCAACCTACCCCATCTTACACTCCATGACAGACATGTAGGTGAGAGAAAGCTTGGCCCTGAAAGGCAGCCACCTACAGCAGTACACATGGATCTGGGGGTTAAGGGCCTCGCTCAAGGGCCCACAGATATGACTATACTACTGAAGCCAGGCTCGAACCGGCAACCTTCCCATCACAGATACAGAGGCTTAGCCCACTGAGACGCATGCTGTACCCGTTAAGAGTTTTAAGGTGATTGATCACATGGTGAGAGTAAATGGTGTTTGATGCCTGTTGAGGAGCCTACATACATACATGTGGTATTAATCACCAAGGAGTGTGATAAAAACATTAACATCCCTACTTTTTATTTAAATATCTTTTTAAAAGCATTTAAGTTCAGCTTGTACTTGCTCGCATGTACACTCTAAAAAACGGTTTGAGAGGATATCAACACTTAAAATAATGATGTTTCTCAGCATAAAATTTCACGTTTGTTCCATGTTCCCAACATAGTTAACAACTTATTTTTAAAAGTTTGTCAAAAAAAAATAAAGAACACTCTCTCAACTTATTTATATACGTATTTTTAACAAATACTTTTGCTCTCCCTTAACATCTGAAAAATGTGAAGTTACTGGACCTCCTAGAAGTGAGTTTAATCTGCGCAGAAGCTCTGGGTGCTTTTCTACCGCACCAGGTACCGTAATTTTGATGCAGTACTTTCTCTTTTCCATTATAATTTCCGTACAGAATTTAAGAAAGAAAAATCCGGATCTTAAAATAACACTAGCGACGTAAATATTGTTTTATCACATCGTCCAGCCCGATAATATCGTAGCGCCAGTGAGATGCGCTGAGCATGCTGGGACATTGTATATAGCCCCTTGTTTGATAATGTTAATATCTGTTGTATTTCCCATTTTCCCTGTTGTCATGTGTGTGTTTCCCATGTCTTTCGTCAACTCTGTCTGATCCTCGCATGTTGTATAAATTAACGCTGTAATGAATTACCCACACTATGTGTGTACTTTACTGTCCAGCGTCAGACCTCCCCGTGATGCTGTGTTATATATGGTGTGGGGCTTGTTGAATACTTGTGTTAGTTGTTAAGAACTCAATATGAGAAATTCTGTCTTACTTAGCTGGGTTTCTGAGTTATTCAGGCCCGATATCCGTTTTTATGATCATGAAAAACTAACTGATTAACTACCACGAAGGCAAAAGCAGTTTAGACAGTGAAGTTATAAAATTTTTAGTCTGTATAAAAATGAGTGAAAATTAATACGTTACAGTAATTTGTTCATGATAATGACTCATGTGCTCCCATCTGTGTTAACTCTACATTAATTTGGGGATTCGGTGTATAAATGTTTAATATTATATAATATTATAGGATTAATCAAAGAAAACTGTTCGATTTTTTTAAGAATTGAGTGATTAATCGTCGATACACCACAGCGCACAGTGCAGAACAACGAAACGTGTTCTCAGCATTTAATCCATATGTGACAATGTGACACAGCAGGGGGCAGCTAATTCGGCGCCCAGGGAGCAGTACCTTGCTCAGGGTACCTCAGTGGTGTCTAACTGGTCGGAGATTCAAATCTACAATCTTTCAATTACAAGTGCGCGTCCTTAACCATTAAGCCACCACTGCCCACAACACTAGCGACGTAAAACCAGAAATTATGCAGTGGAGATTCCCACATTTGGGGAATTCGCAGGGGTCAGCACAGCCGCAGTACAATGGCTGGGCCTCTGAGTTACTGTAGAGGTCTGCAACGGGGCGAGACGCCCGCGGGACTCGCGGGACGCGGCGCAAAAGCATGAGGCGCGGGTCTACATTTGAGAGCTTCTTGCGGGAGCGAGACAGAAAATTGCGGGAGCGAGATGAAAAATCAGTCCCGCGCAGACCTCTGACTGGAATAAACGCAGAGCCACGCTACAAATTTCAGTGTTTCCCTATATTTCTCTCATTTTGAATGTGAAATGTTTCTATTGAGACTGTTTAGATATTTTTAATTCAGGTCTGTAGCCTAGTTAGAAACGTTATTGGTTGTATTTTTTTTGTGGAAAACTGGTTAGCCAAATCTACCCTTATATAAAAGACATCTTTAATTTGCAGCCGGAGTCGTGCCCACATAATATACCCTATGTTTCATAAATTCTTGTATGTCAGTTAGGCAACAAATAAATTTGGTACCTTATTTAATTTTTATAAGCCAAGATATTATAGAATTTAAAATGTGTCCGGTATTTTTGGCCCACTCTATACTCCACGGCAGCCTTAATTGCTTGCGGGATTCAGCGGGCGGGAGCGGGTCGAAATATTACACATTTCTGCGGAAGCGGGACTGAAACTTGCGGTAGCGGGAAGAAAAATGAGTCCCGCGCAGACCTCTACCCTGAGTGAACCACCTGCCTGATCATGGTATCTCCCCTGCCAGGTAATTATCGATTCACAACCCTGATTTATTTATATTTATATATTTAAGGTGTTAATATATTGTGCAGTTTGAACTTCAAATATGCGTAGAAATAATAAAGCTGTTACTTAATGTCAACGACCTTTGTTTGTGCCGGTTCCGGCACCGTTTATAAACACCGTTTTAGCACCAGAATAAGAAAAACCCAAATGATACCCAGTCCTAGTACTATGACAATATAGATATTGCCTCGTCCCATTTACACCAGTTACAGTAAGGCCAAGCACACTGAGACACTACACTGTGGTGATGTTTGTTGATGCAAGATGCAAAGTGTGAAGAGGCCAAATGTGTGGGGATTTCTTGAAAGCAAAGCGACTTGATATCTGAAGAGGTGAACAAGAAACACAACTGTGTTTCAGTCTGGATTAGGACCACTAAATCTACCGGGGGGGGGGACCCTTTACCCCTCCCCCATTTGGCTTTGAGTCAGTTACGGAATTTGGCCCTCTGGGAATGTGATTGAGTCTCCCGGCTCTGGATGAAGAGCCTCCCTGTTTATATAAGCAGGTTAGGGTGCCTGTGATCAGAAGGCAGACTGGATGGGAACGGAAACGTCACTTTTGTTTTTCTTTACTGCATTACTGCCCTCAGTCATTATAAAATCTGTGACCCAGATTATCAAAAAATCCAGCCTGGTTATTAATCCATGAAGAACAATAAAGTGTCTGTTTTATGTATTTCAAGTAATGTACATGCAAAAATGCAAGACGGGATGTGTTCTCACATCCCCACGTCACTTACAGAGCTGTCTTAGACGTCTTGACCACAGGCAGCAGCCTCCAATGCTCTTTATCTGATCTGACGAATTTCTTCATATCAAACACATCCAGCTCCTCATCTGACATCAGTAACACAAAGGCCAGAGCTGAATACTCTGCAGGTGAGAGGCGTTCTGCTGACAGACGTCCTGAATTAAGGTATCCTTGTACTTCCTCTACTAGGGAACTGTCACCCAGTTCATTCAGACAGTGGAACAGGTTGATTGTCCTTTCTGTAGATAAATTCTTGTGTATTTTCTCTTTTATGTATTGGGCTGTTTCCTTAATGTTATGTGAGCTGGTTCTTGTCTGTCCCAGTAGCCGCTGTAACAGATTCTGACTGGAGTCTGTCGAGAGGCCCAGAAGGAAGCGGAGGTAGAGGTCCAAGTGTCCATTCTTGCTCTTTAATGCCTCGTCCACTGCAGTCTTTAGCAGGTCAGCTGATGAGTCTGACAGAAACACGTATAAAGCAGCGAGATACTCCTGAACGCTCAGATGCACAAAGCAGTACACCTTCTTCTGATACAGCCCATATTCCTCTTTAAAGACTTCTGTGCACAATCCAGAGTAAACTGAAGCTTCAGTGACATCAATGTCATTTTCTGTCAGATCTTGCTCATAAAATATGAGATTGCCTTTCTCAAGGTTGTCAAAAGCCAGTTTACCAAGTTTTAAAATGTATTCCTTGCTGTATTCATTATGCTTGATGTCACAGTTTTTCATATACTTTTCATTTTTTAAACTTGCCTGATAAATCAGGAAGTGTGTGTACATTTCAGTCAGAGTCCTTGGCATTTTTCTACTGTCAGTCTCACTTAAGAGCTTCTCAAGGACTGTGGCTGACATCCAGCAGAACACTGGTATGTGGCACATGACGAAGAGGCTCCTTGATGATTTCACATGTTTGATAATCCTGCTAGCAAGACTCAGATTACTAAATCTCCTCCTGAAATACTCCTCCTTCTGGGCATCATTGAACCCTCGTATCTCTGTCACTTGGTGGACGCACTCAGGAGGTATCTGATTGGTTGCTGCTGGCCGGGAGGTTATCCAGAGCAGAGCGGATGGAAGCAGATTCCCCTTGATGAGGTTAGTCAACAGCACATCCAGTGACATTCTTTCTGTTACATCAAACCAGCTCTCATTGTTCTGAAAATCTAAAGGAAGACGACACTCATCCAGACCATCAAAGATGAACAAGACTTTGTACCTAAACAGCTCAGAGGATTCAAATGATTTCAGTTCTGGGACAAAGCGGTGAAGCAGTTCATTCAGACTATATTCATCTTTAATCAAATTCAGGTCCCGGAAAGGAAGAGCGAATATTAAGTGAACATCCTGGTTTGCTTTTCCTTCTGCCCAGTCTAGGATCAATTTCTGCACAGAGACTGTTTTCCCGATACCTGCCACCCCTTTAGTGAGTACAGTTCTGATAGGTTTCTCACGCCCACATAAGGGTTTAAATATATCATTGCACTTGACTGTAGTATCTTCTGTTCGCCTTTTCTTGGATGCTGTTTCAATCTGTCTCACTTCATGTTCATCATTGACTCCTCCAGTCCCACCTTCAGTTATGTAGAGTTCTGTGTAAATCTCATTGAGAAGTGTTGGCTGTCCTTCCTTAGGTTTCCCTTCAAATAAACACTCATATTTCTTCTTCAGGTTACATTTGATTCTGCGCTGACATCGTGACAGAAGATGCCCTAAAAAGAAATGAGAGATAAATACACAAACTTTAAAAAACATGCATTTTTTTACCATACAAGCAAACCTAAATCAAATTAATTGATTTATGATAAAAACGTGTATTAAAGTTCAGTTTATCATACACAATTTTTCTGTGGCAAACACACACAGAATGATATTAATCTCTTACTCTTCTCCAGCCTGTCAGCGAGATCATTTTGCTCCATGGTCCTCAGGATGTACAGTGTGATCTTCAGAGCTGCCTCTCTACCACAGGTCTTCTGCATCTGACCATCACTGTCCAGGTCATTGTCCTCCCCCAGCTGAGGCTCAGAGCATCCTGGGTCATTCTGATCTAGGTACCTTCTGAATCTCCTCAGCTCATCCTTCAGAAACATTTGGGCTTTTTCCTCTAGTAACTATAAAAACCATTCACAGTGTAATTAGTATTACTCCAGGCATTATTAATAACAACAATAATAATTGATACTTTACATCTCCCCAACTTGCTCTCTGTAAGTAAGAGTAGGGCAGCCTGTTAAAGGCCCTGCTCAAGGACTCGCAGACGCGCCAAGGCCAGACTCGAAACAGCGACCTTCTGATCACAGGCACAGAGGCTTAGCCCATGGAGCCACACGCTGGTCCATTACTCCCAGCACTATGTCTATTTATAATTTCACTTGTTAATTTGCAAATATCTTTCCTTTGACAGGATGAACTGCTAATTGTACATCTGTAGATGTCTGCGGATTTAGATAGAATTTAACATAATAAAATTCAGCAGTAAATACAGACCTTGAAGACGGATGATAAATCTCCTTCATGTGGATCTGAATTACATCTTTCCACTTGGTCTCTGTGAATAAAACACAAACATCCATCCATTAATCCATCCATCCTCTAACCATTTATTCTGGTCTGGGGGCAGGATGGGGGGGCTCTATTTCAGACAGGACAAGGCCTAAGATACGGCTTCATCCTGCAGGGGATTCAGGTGGAAATCGATGCGGTAGAGGGAGAGCGTGCAAACTGCAGACAGACAGGAGACTCAGCCTCCAGCACTGGGGATGTGCAGCGACAACACTGAGATACACTGGGGATGTGCCTGTGGTTCCATGTGACCTATGGCTTTATTTCAGAAGGAAAGCATCAATGCAATGCTTCAGGGGAGCAGCATTTTTTAAACATCACTGTATGCTGTGCATTGACAATAAAGGCTATTCTCTTCTATTGTATTCTGGATGCTTTGTAAGCATGTTTTATGGTTTGAATCATTCTCTCGGCCATCCGATTGCTGGAGGGGTGGTATGGACTCGAGAGTATGCGATTGCCTTTCAGGAGCTCCTCCATCTCCTTAGATACCAATGATGGCCCATTGTCAGTGACAATCAGGCAGGCCAAAGTGGCAAAACATCTCCCTCGATGTCTGGATAGTATCTCCAGAGGTGACGGTGGACATAACAGCAACCTCTGCCCACTTTGGAGGAGTGTCCACAGCCACCAGTACCATGGCACCTTCTACTGATCCTGCAAAATCCAAATGGATGCGTATCACCTTTCATGATGCTGTCCAACACCTTGGACAGGACAGGGTCTCTCTTTGTCTCTGCTCACCTGATCAGCGTCACAGGGGCACCATGCTGAAAATAAGGATCTTTTGTCCCGTATCCTTGGGGCAATCAGGAAGTGGAAGGCATGACAAGCATATCTACACTGGCATAAGCCTCTGACCGCCTCTACCTGCTGTCATAACTGTGGGCACCTAGCTGTACCATCCAGCGCTGTATGGGTCTTACAGCCAGGGCTGCTGTCCCTGAATATGGACCGAAACTGGATGTCAGGGGGCAATGGTCCATCACTAGGGTGAACCTTCCTCTGAAAGTGTGGAACTTTTGAATTCCGATCCAATCACTGTCCAGTGCTTCTTTGTCAATTTGTGGTTATTTCATTTTGGCTCTGCTCAGTGTTCTTGAAGCAAAAGCTACTGGTTTCTCTTCTCCCAGTGGTGTGATATGGGACACCACAGCTCCCAATTCATATGTGGAAGCATCACAGACAAACCGGAGTGGGAGAGACGAGTTGAAATGTGTCGACTTCCCCTTGCACATTAGTGCCATTTTTGCCCCTTCATTGCAGCTTCACACTCTTCTGACCACAACTTGCTCTCCTTCAGTAGCTCATGCAGAGGCTTTATCAGTGTAGCAAGCTGTGGAATGAACTTCCCATAGTAGTTCAGGAGACCCAGAAAAGACTCACATTGTTGGGAGCCAGTGTCTCTGCAATGGCTCTCAATTTAAACGGGGCAATGTGGAGCCCATCAAGGTTAATTACATGGCCCAGGTACTCCACTGCAGACTGGAAGAAGTCAGTTTGTACTGACACTCTCGTAAGCCGTACTCCTCAAATCTCCTGAGGGTCTCTTCCAGATTCAAGAGATCCATGTCAGGAGGGACACTATGAGCTACTTCAGGTTTTACAAACTACTTGTTTACAAACTACTAAATGTCTATTTAAGGTTTGGTAGGCCCAGACCCCCCTTTTATTTTGGGAGTAAGAGAGCTTTGAGTCTTATCCTGGGTTCCGCCAAATGAATTTAGAAATTTGTTTATTTAAAATATTAAAAGTGGAGGTGGGCACTCTTACGGGTAAGGATTGGAATGAAAATAGAAGTCAGGGCAGGTTCATTCTCACTGCCTCCACCCTTCCAAACAAGGAGAGGGGAAGAATCTCCCATCATGTTATATCATTTTTTATTTGTACAATTATCTTACTATAATTAACATCACATAATTGTTTGAAATTTGCAGTGAGAGTAATTCCCAGGTATCTAAATCCTTGTCTGGGCCAGCGAAAGGAGACACTGTCAACTAGTTGTATCGGCCAATTCCTGGATATCATCATTGCCTCTGATTTGTTTTCGTTAATTTTATATCCTGAGATTGAGCCATATTTGTGCAAGCATTGCATAAGAGCCAGAATGGAAACAAGTGGATTTTTTATAAAATGCAAGATATCTGTGAAGAGAGATATCTTACGAATTGTTTCTCCTTCATCTGATATTCCTTTTATTTGTGTATCTTGTTGTATTTCTTCCGCCAGGGGCTCAATACTGAGCACAAAGAGAATAGGTGGCAATGAGCCCCCCTGCTTTATACCCCTTTCCTCCCTAAATGAATCAGAGCAACAACCATTAACCCTAATTTTTGATCTAGGATCTTTATAAGGTATATTAATCCAAGAAGCAAACGTTTCTCCAAATCCCATTTCTATCGATATTTGTTCCAAAAAAACGCCATTGACTCGATCAAATGCTTTCTCAGCAACCAGGCTGAGAAGCATTGATGCTGTTCTATCTCTTGCTGCTACTGACTGTAGATTTAGTGCTTTCCTTATATTGTTTGTTCCTTGACGGCCTATAATGAATCCTGTTTGGTCTGGTTTTATCAATTACTTTAAATTATTTTGTGTTCTACTGGCTAGTATAGAAGTAAAAATTTTGTAATCTACACATACAGTAGGAGACTTATAGGACGATAGCTACAACATTGCATGGGGTCTTTTCCTTCTTTTTGTAAGACTGCTCGTATGATCCTCCTGTGTGCCACGCCCCCTCTTTAGCCTCGTGTGCAATCCCGCATGTTACCAGCTGTTTCCTGTCATTTCCATTGAGTCCTGTGTATTTCAGTCCGCGTTCGAGTCCGTTTCCCCAGTCTTGTCATTGAAGTCTGTATCGTCTTTCGCGCTTGTTTTACCCTTTGCGGAATAAACCCCTTGTTCTTGGATCCATGTTTCCTGACCCTGATTCCTCGCTTCCTGCTCGTCCAACCGATCCTGACAAATTGCTTCCGACCATGATTTTGGGGATCTCCTGAGTTTAATGTATAGTTATATACTTTGCATAATATGGGGGTTAGCTCGTTCACAAAGGTTTTATAGTATTCCCCTGCAAATCCATCTATTCCCGGTGATTTATTGTTCTTTAATTTAGCAATAGCTTTTTCTATTTCAGCTTCAGTGATGGGCTCTACTAATTTAATTGCTTCCACATTTGATAATTTAGTCAATTTAAGAGGTTTCAGGAACTCATTGATATGTTCTTTCTGGAATTCTCGTACTTCTTCCTTATATAACTGTTCATATTTTGCGAAAGCATTTGAAATTTCCTTAGGGTGAGTTTCAATAGAGTAAGTCTCTGGATTTCTGATCTCAGGAACTGTGCGTGTGGATTGGGTCTTTCAGAGATGAAAGGCCAAAAATCTACTAGCTTTGTTACCCATTTCATAATACTTTCTATTAATATATCTGAGACCTCCTTCTACCTGAAATGTTAGTGCCTTATTGTTGTCTAGCTTTTTTTAGCTTTTGAAGTGTATCTTCTTTACTGTGTTAAGTTCCCTCTGTAATCATTTTATTTCATTTTCCAGTTCTTGCTGTTTTGCGAGTCTCTGTTTCTTTATTGTAGATCCAACAGAGATGATTTTCCCCCTTATTGTGGCCTTACTTGTATCCCATAATATAGAGAGAGAGACATTACCATCATCATTTATTTCAAAGTATTCAGATAGAGCTAATTTTATTTCTTGTTTGACCCGAGTGTCTGTTAGTAATGAAACATTTAGCCTCCAGTATTTAAAATGGTCATTTACCCCTATATTAATTTTCATAACAACGGGGTTATGGTCAGAAATAGTGATTGGTTCAATTGTGGCTTCTTTTACTCTATATAATTCTTTCTTTGACATACAGAAAAAGTCTATCCTTGTATAGCTTCCATGCACTTGAGACATAAATGTAACGTCCCTGTCATTAGGATGGAGGTGGTGCCAGACATCCACCAAGCCTAACTCTGTCATCATACTTGACAGGCTCTTAGACATTTTGGATTGAGGTCCTATTATTACCTGTAATCTATCCAATTTAGTGTTCAAAATACAATTCCTTCCCCTTTATCTGCCACAAGGGATGCAATCTTTTTAAAGAAATGTGGGCAGTCTTCATTTGGAGCGTACACATTTAAGATGGTTATTTTTATACCACCAATTGTTCCTATTACCATGACAAAACGGCCTTTGTCATCTTGAAAAAAAATTTCACTGTTGTAATAAATCTAGATTTGTTAAACAAAATGGCAAGTCCTCTTTTCTTCCCCTTCCTGCATGATGCACTATAAATCTGTTCTGCCCATTCTCTTTTTAGTTTAAGGTGTTCTATCTCCAATAAATGGGTTTCTTGAATTAGGGCTACAGAGCACTGCAATTTCTTTAATTGTCCCAAGATTTTTTTTCTTCTTGATTGAGCTATTGATTCCTTTTGCATTATAGCTAATGAAATTCAATTAAGCCATAATCCCTATATGATGCTATGATATGTTCCCCTTTTTGTTTAAACAAATATATTGCATTAACGTACTTAACTCGCATAAACATAAATAAACTTTGGTCATTAACATATGTCAGTATAAACAGAAAACGAACATTAATAACATAGAACAGTACTTCCACCCTTCCAGTCATCCATAGTTGTTTAACCGTGTCTGACCCCCGCTGGTATTAGGGCAGAGAGGTGTGACCTATCCTCTCTGTGGGAAAAATGCAAAAGTGACCAATATTACATTGACGTGCAAGAAAGGTCTAAGTGAGTGTAAACCACTCATGTTTAACCTAAACACAGCATCCGCCAGGACTTTGTAAAGTATAACTTATATAAGCTTGTGACAAACTATCCAAAACTTAATCACATATACACTGCAACATTATTCATGACATACTTTGTACATTATGTCTGTTCAACTCCCCCTGTCTTGATATCAGGAGTTGGTTCAGCTTTCTCCTTGCATGAGAGCTTTAAAGTCCGGTGTTGATAGCACCGTGTCCCTCTTTCTTTTTTAGCCTTACTCTCCCAACCTCCCTTCAGCTCCTCCTCAATGTACTCTCTTTCTCCTCAGATTACCGCAACTCCTAGCTCCCTAAAGCATTCGTCAGTGTTGCAAAAGTCTTCTCTCCGTTATCCAATGTTATTTTCAGTTGTGCCGGATGCAGACATTTCGCCGGTATTCCCTTTCTTTTAAGTTGTTTGACGACTTTGTGATCTTTTCCTTTGTAGATAAGGAGAGTAGTCGTGATCAAAGAAGATCCTTTTATCGCGGACAAAGACTTGTTTCTGGCTCCATGCTTGCCGTATCATCTTGTCTTTTATTGCTGCATCAAGAAATCTCATTACTATCGAATTGGGAGGCTTCACTAGGTCTTTAGGTTTAGGTCTAAATGCGCGATGTGCTCTCTCAATCTTAATATCAATTTCCGATGGTATTTTCAGTGTCTCTCGGAGCAATTGCATAAATCTTGCATAAATCCAATCGTAGCATTTCCTTCACTTCCCTCTGGGACCTGGTAAATCCTTATACTTTTACATCTCAATCTGTTTTGGAGATCCTCGCATTTTGCTGAGAGATCCATGTCACGGTGGATCAGGTATCACAGCGCCCTTTGGTGTCGTGCGACTGCGTCTGCAGTCATGCTAACTCTCTCTTCTATTTGTTCAATTCGCTCTTCATGTTTAGCCGTTTGATCTTTTATATCAGTAATCACTTGTTCCAGTCAATCAAGGGTCATGCCCGTCTTGGTTTTCTTTACGCAACTGTTCCATTAGCATTAAGTCTGGCTGGCTTTGCCTGCTAGCTACTGTAATGTGTTTAAGCTAGCTGAACTCGGCGGTCTCTGTTTATTTTTATTTTTCTCTCCATGTATCTTTATTGAGAGTTCTTTGTCTCGTAGTTGTAGACTTTTGTAGGGGTTTATTTAATTTTTTAACGCCTGTTATCTATAATTGTCACTTATTTTCGTTTTCTGGTGGAGCTCCGTTTCTAAGCTGCCTTATCGTCCATGACATCACCGGAAGTCCCCAGGCACTTTTCCACTAAACATGTTCAAACTGAAGCCTTAGTCTGAGCACAATCTAATGAGTCCAAGAGAATGTATTTATTTGTTATCAAAACAGAAGCATCCATCCCAGATAAGCTATTGTCTACTTGTTCTTAATGGATATATAGCAGTGTGCAGGTGAGTCTGCTTTTATCCAGCTGTATGCTGAGGACTGCAATTTAAAATGCACTTTTCAATTAATAGGCTTCCAAGTCCAGCTCACAGGAAGTCAGTCTTTACAGTAATACTCATCCTCTTACCTCAGATGTGATACATAGAATATAGACAGTTATACAAATGGAACTTCTGTTTAAATGCTCAAAGACGATGGGATTTGCAAACGTTAAAAAAATGATGAATTCATGATAAAGGTATTTCCTCATAGCTTGCGTGTGCCTGTATGGCTTCCGAATGAGACACTGAGTGTTTCAAACAGTGTTTCTTTAAATGCACATTTACCTTTGATCCGTAGGAAAAGGTCCCTCACTGAATTTGGGTGGGGGGTCCATTGACCTGTCACTCTTCATAGAAACACAGCTGGGTACAGGTGAGCCAGCTCTCTCCATCAGGACCCTGTGGACAGCGAGAGGAAACAAATTGTCACGTTGAGTGCTGGCAAGCAGGCGAAGGAAGCCGTCGATATGAACAAACAGGGTTTATTACGGGGAAAACTCCACAACACATCAACATCAATGACAGATCTGGGAATCGGACTGAGACGCAGACTGATATACACAGGACGAACCGGAAATAACATCAAACAGCTGAATACTATCAGGAAGTGACACGCGGTGACAAGGGGGTGTGGCACACAAGAGGATCGTACAAGCCGGGCGTGACACAAATCCTCATAATATCAATATGTTTTATATATATATATATATATATATATAAATTTTATTCATATAATGGAGCTCAGAATTCAAGATGCCTGTGCCCTTTATCAACAAAAGTGAAACCTGTAGTTTTATACTGTTTATTAGCATTTACATTTTACTTGTAGCTCATTAAATCAGTTGTACACACAGTACTGTCCAACCGCTATCTGTGAATGTGTTGTTACGGTGTTTTATGCACAAAATATAGCGTAATGTGTTGTTATCAATTGACATTGCTAACAGAGGCTAACAATTAACTCGACTAGAACTGGGGACTGTCTCAGAAAACTAGATTTCTTAGTTTGATTAACGAAATCCTTTAGTTATCATTTAAGTTTCAGTGTTTATCACATACATACCACATTTATTCAGATCTACATCACCAACAATTTTAATATGACCTTTGGTAAAGAAACCATTGTTTGATTATTTTGACTGGTTATTTAACAGGATAGACTAGTTAATTAACAGGCACCTTTCCATTAAAGGTGTTCAAACTGAAGCCTTAGTCTGAGCACAGTCTAATGAGTCCAAGAGAATGTATTTATTTGTTATTAAAAGAGAAACATCCATCCCAGAATGACAAGCTACTGTCTGCTCGTTCTTAATGGATATATAGCAGTGTGCAGGTGAGTCTGCTTTATTCCAGCTGTATGCTGAGGATTGCAATTTAAAATGCACTTTTCAATTAATTCCAGCTCACAGGAAGTCAGTCTTTACAGTAATCCTCATCCTTCTGCCTCAGATGTGATACATAGAATATAGACAGTTATACAAATAGCACTTTGCTTTAAATTCTCAAAGACGATGGGATTTGCAAATGTTAAAAAAATGATGAATTCATGATAAAGGTATTTCCTCATAGCTTGCGTGTGCCTGTATGCCTCCCGAATGAGACACTGAGTGTTTCAAACAGTTTCTTTAAATGCACATTTACCTTTGATCCGTAGGAAAAGGTCCCTCACTGAATTTGGGTGGGGGGTCCATTGACCTGTCACTCTTCATAGAAACACAGCTGGGTACAGGTGAGCCAGCTCTCTCCCTCAGGACCCTGTGGACAGTGAGAGGAAACAAATCCTCAAAATATTAATATAGTTCATATAATGTGGACAGCATCACATTATATCTTCAGATGTTTAGCCTTCTGCTCTGCCTGCCGTGAAGCTCTTGATGCAAACAGGCGTGTTTATGGTTAGTTTTAATGTGAAACTGTGTGACCGAAAATTAAGATTCTGATATGAAAGGTTTAGTATCTTTGTTACATTGTTATCTCCATCACTAGACTTGGTTGTTGTTTTTCTTGCTTATTGACTGAATTGTTTATATACACTATATTGCCAAAAGTATAGGACACCTCTCCAAATAATTCAATTCAGGTGTTCCAATCACTTCCATAGCTACAGGTGTATAAAATCAAGCACCTAGGCATGTAGACTGCTTCTGCAAACATTTGCGAAAGAATGGGTTGCACTCAAGAGCTCAGTGAATTCAAGTGTGGTACCATGATACCACCATGATTTGTGAAATTTCCTCGCTACTAAATATTCCACGGTCAGCTGTTAGTGGCATTATAAATGGAAGCAATAGGGAACAGCAGCAGCTCAGCCACGAAGTGGTAGGCCACGTAAAATCACAGAGCAGGGACAACACCTGCTGAGGCACACAGTGTGCGGAAGTCAACAACTGTCTGCAGAGTCAGTAGCTACAGACCTCCAACTTTGTGTGGCCTTCAGATTAGCTCAAGAACAGTGCATAGAGAACTTTATGACACGTGTTCTCTGGGTTGACCGAACATGCTTCTCTGTCTGGCAATCCAATGGACAAGTCTGGGTTTGGCGGTTGCCAGGAGAACAGTACTTGCCTGACTGAATTATGCCAAATGTAAAGTTTGGTGGAGGGGGGATTATGGTGTGGGGTTGTTTTTCAGGGGTTGGGCTTGACTCCTTAGTTCCAGTGAAAGGAACTCTTAATGCTGCAGCATTCAAAGACATTTTGGACAATTTCATGCTCCCAACTTTGTGGGAACAGTTTGGGGTTGGCCCCTTCCTGTTCCAACATGACTCGCTCATCCATGTGCATTGGTGCGCAGTCTATTGTGGAAGAACTTGACTGGCCTGCACAGAGCCCTGACCTCAGCCTGACAGAACACCTTTGGGATGAATTAGAGTGGAGACTGCGAGCCAGACCTTCTCGTCCAACATCAGTACCTGACCTCTCAAATGCTCTCCTGGAAGAATGGTCAAAAATTCCCAAAAACACACTCCTAAACCTTGCAGACAGACTTTTGCTTCTTCCCTGTTTGTGCACATATTTGAATAGGCTGGGGTGGTCTGTTGGTAGCCTCCAGTATAACCGAACTAGCAGATTGTGGAAGAATAAGGAGGAGAAAGAAGATGCTGAGGTCTTTTTATTAACCTGCACATATGATTGTGCTGCCCACTGAGCCTAATTGGGAACAGGCCAGGTCAGGTTAGGGAGCATGATGCAGCACGTTGCCGCACCCACCACACAGCAAAACTCCTCAGGATCCCGGCCAGCGATCCCCCAGGCAGATACATGGTCCAGGCCCACCCTCCGGAAATGGCCATCCATCCCGCAGCCAGGTGTTACGTGGGTGTCCCCTTGGCCTGGTCCAGCCGCTTGGGTCCTCAGCAATGAGGATCCTGTGAGCCAGATCACCCTCAGGGAAACGCGCCACATGACCGTAGTGCTGTAACTGATGCTCCCTCACAATGCAGGTAATGTGCCTCATTCAGGATTCCTCTAGCAACCGCTCATTCGACACAAAGTCAAACCAGCAGTACCCAAGGATTCTCCGAAGTGACACAGTACCGAAGGAGTCCTGTCCTCGTCTCAGGTCACTAGATAGTGTCCATGTCTCACAGCCATACAGCAAGACAGAGAGCACCAGGACTCTAAAGACTTGGACCTTCATCCTCTTGCAAAGATATCGGGAATGCCACACACCCCTTTCCAGCGACCTCATGACCCCCCCCATGCTCTTCCAATCATCTGCTGACTTCATAGGAAGAGTCACCAGAGACATGAATGTTGCTGCCGAGGTAGGTAAATCTCTCGACAAGGTCGACATTCTCCCCGCAGACAGACACACTACTGATGGCTGTGCCCAAGAAGTCATTAAATGCCTGGATCTTGGTCTTTATCCAAGACACCCACAATCCCAGACTCCTCGCTCAGTCTCTCGAGAGCCCCGATCAGAGCCTCCCTTGACTCTGCTAAGATCACAGCATCGTCTGCAAACTCAAGATCAGTAAATCTTTCTTCACCAATGGATGCCCCACAGCTGCTGGACCCCAAGACCCTGCCCAACACCCAGTCCATACAAGCATTGAACAGAGTAGGAGCAAGAACACACCCCTGGCGAACCCCAGAATTACCTCGAAAGAACGCAGAGGTTCTCCCTCCACTCTGCACAGCACTCACAGTACCAGTGTACAGGCCAGCCATGATGTCCAGCAACTTTGGGGGGATCCCATGAAGTCTCAGGATGTCCCACAGGGCAACTCAATCAACTGAGTCGAACGCTTTACGAAAATCAACAAAGGCTTGCGCAGTGCAAGGATACGGTCGATGGTAAAACCAAACTGCTCCAGTTGCTGACAGACAAGCAAGTGTTCACGGATCCTGTTAAGGATAACCCTAGCAAGGACCTTACCCGGCACTGAAAGCAGTGTTATCCCCCTTTAGTTGCCACAATCCAGGCGATCACCCTTCCCTTTCCAGATAGGGACCACAAGTCCCGTTTTCCAGTCAGTTGGGATGATGCCTGACTCCCAAATGGAAGCAAAGATCGCCTGCAATGCCAGGAGGACAGCCTTACAACCAGCCTGGAGAAGTTCACTCCAGATACCACAGATCCCTGCAGCCTTCCCTGCCCTCAGCTGATTCACCACCCGTGCAATTTCAGTGAGATTGGGTGGTTCAACGCTGATTGGAGGGTCAGCTTCGAGAACCGTGGACCCAGAGATGTCCAACATCCTAGCTGGAGGGTCAGCTTTAAACAACTGCCCAAAGTAGCTGGCCCAGCGGGTCACAACTGCGGCGTCATCCATAAGGACCGTTCCATCACTCGCCCTGACTGCAAGTCTCCGAGGAACAGACTCAGATGTGCGTAATGCTTCGATTCCTCTGTACGCAGGACGTGGGTCACTAGACCACAGATGGTGTGTCACCTGCTCACATATTTGTCTAACAAATGCCTCCTTATCTGCCCTCACAGCTGTCCTTCTCAGTTCCTGGTACAGACTGGACCCACCCGGATGAGTCACCTCAAACTGGGACCCGCCATGCAGCAGGCGACGCCTCAGCACCACACCAGCCCCGATCCCCAACAGGCCTGACCCTATTAGCTCTCCAACGGTTTCGAGTCATCCGAGGATAGAGCTGTTGTGCATTGTTTTACGGTGGCCGGAGTGGCAATTCCACCACCAACCCCCAAAAAATTGTTTCACTGTAAGTTGGAGGACCACTTTGCAGGGTCCAATGCAGTTTGACGTCATACCCAGGAACTAGGAACCCTGTTTACTTTTATGTTAAGGCCTAACTATAGACCCAAAGAGACATGCAGGCCAGTGGGCTGTAACAGTCATTTTACCATAAATCACAATGTTCTTCACAACATGACTGACAGTTCTGTCTTATTCAGGTATCGCTCCTATAATCACTGTTAATTTGTATCATTTATTAGATGCAAGGTATTACTCAATGCCATATTTTTGAAAATATGTATTTTTATAAAAATCAACGAGGTAATATAAACCTAGATACTGTCAGAACAACAAGTTCCCTCGTGCGGGGGGGGGGGGGAATTCCACACCACAAATTTTCTAAAGCTTTTCTGAGCAGGAGCACACAAAGACAACATCCATCTATCCATCCATTTTCTGAAACCGCTTATTTTGTTCAGGGTCGCAGGGGGTCCAGAGCCTATCCCAGAGGCTATGGGAGGAAGGCAGGGAACAACCCAGGATGGGGAACCAACCCATCGCAGGGCACACTCACACACCAGTCACTCACACATGTACACCTATGGGCGATTTGGTAACCCCAGTTAGCCTCAACAAGTTTTTGGACTGTGGGGGGAAACCGGAGTACCTGGAGGAAACACCATGATGACCAGTGCTGGGCACGTACCTTTAAAAAAGTAGTTATAGTTACTAGTTACTTCTCACAAATAGTAACCGAGTTAGTAACTGAGTTACATCATTATAAAAGTAACTAATTACCAGGCAAAGTAACTATTGCGTTACTAAAAAAAAAATCGAATTTAATATAACTATAAAATAAATATAAAACATTGTACACTCATCTACACTATTTTAATGTTGTGGGACAACGTGAGAGACAACTATCAAATTCAACATATTATTATAAATATTATCATTACTATAGTGGAACAATAAAGCACAATAGATGGTTTAGAACTTTAAATATTTATTGCACAGACCACAACTCGTCAACAAATAAGTCTAAATATAAATTATGCTTCTGAAGAAATGTACCAAAAATAAACAAATAATAATCATCACCAGTGAACTGTCCAAATATCGGCTGTTGTAGAGATATATTCTACGTGTTCAAATGTCTCTTTGAGTTCGCCATTCATTCTGGCATACTCTGCGTCTATGTACTTTGAAAAAGTCTTTTTGCATGGTGGGCTTACCCCCTCTCTTGCGGGTATTTTCGCAATGATTGCCCGGAAAGAATCCGACTCAACTGTAGACAACGGCAGCATGTCCTCAACTATATATCTAGATATTATTTTGTTTAATTCTGTCTGAGTAATAAGTGTTTGCGGTGGAAAAAAATCAAGTTTTAGTTGCTTTGATGTTGTGGCTTGGTCTCCTCCTTTGGTAGCGGAGCTCACGTTATCACCTGCGTTCTTAGCCACTAATTTTGTGGCGGCATGTGACGATGTGAGGTGCTTCAGTAGATTAGAATTACTTGTCACCGACGCAGAGAGACTCTTTTTCCCTGGGCATAAGTTGCACGTTACATAAACATTTTTGCCTTTCACCTCAGCGAGGGAAAAGTAGTGCTTATACTTTCAGTTTGCAAAAGCTACCTTTGAACTTGTTGGACTTGCCATCGTTGCGATTCCTGGATGTTGGTGTCTGCGACTGACCGTGCGTGTGCTTGTGTGTGAACACCCGCACTACTCTGCCTCTGACTGGCAAACAATGGGAATTTACTCAATCTAAGCCAATCATTGCGTTCTCAGTTACACCACGTTTACAGACACACCAATCATCATCACTGGTTATGTGTCCCGCCTTGGCCCCGAACACACACAAACACACACACCCCAGAGAAAGAGAGGTCCTATGGCTGAGAGAGACGCTGCTCGCATGAAAACCGCTTTAGTGTTCTGTTATAGTAACGCGCATTTTATTGTCAGGAACGGTAACGCCATTGTAACGGGGGAAACAGTAATTCGTCTGATTACTTGTTACTGAAAAAAGTATCGCCGTTAGTAACGCCGTTTATTTATAGCGCCGTTATTCCCATCACTGATGATGGCGTCATCAGAAATGCAAACTTCACACACAAGGACCCATGGTCGAGACTCAAACCCAGGTTCCAGAGGTGCTAACCACTGCACCAACGTGCCACCCCGACCAACAACATATACATTTTATTTTACAATATTCAGAAAATCTCCTCACGCCCCATAGACATCTTTAAAAAACTTAAGCAGCAGCACTAGGTGGCAGCAGAGGACGGCGTCTGGGGAACACAATTAAATACAGATTTCTGAAGGAAATGAAATTTAATAAATGATGAACATAAACCATCTACCCCATAGAGCTGAATCACCGAAGTCTCAATGAAATGTACTAAGTTCTGTTATTACTGCCTGTTTTGTCTGCTTGTAGAGAAGTGCAAACACACACAGGTTCTGTCTTACCTCTCAGGTCTCTTCGTTTTAACCTCCACAGAGGGGCTCATTTCAGAAACAGCTCCTCTCTCCTTATCCTCCACAGAGGGGCTCATTTCAGAAACAGCTCCTCTCTCCTTATCCTCCACAGAGGGGCTCATTTCAGAAACAGCTCTTCTTTTTCCTCTCTTTCCTCTCTTTCCTCGTTTTCCTCTCTTCTTTCCCATTTTTGTGCTGATCCAGACCAGATGACTCCTGCTGGGGTCTCTGTGAACACGAAGGATAAACAGATACATACATACACAATATCTAGTACTCAACACTTTACACTGAACTTACACACAGGGTCTCCATTTTGTTACTCACACACATTTCACATGTAATATTACACTTAGTGACTGAGTGCCAATTTTCAGGGAGTTTCTGCCATGTGTCATTATTTTATACATGAATAATTGTATGGGAGCCAGCTTGCTGACCCTGTACCTTTTGTCCAAAATATATGTGGGAGACGCATGAGCTAGAAGTTACAGTTTATTTATTATTTTATTATGGTACAGACCTTACCGTGAAAAATGGGAGTCCCTAAGGGGTCCTGAGGACACCAACAGTACTTTTGTGGATACTGTATGCTCATATATCAACTATTTTGAACAGATTTGTTTCTCAACTAAAACTTTCACTACATAAAATAATCACAAGCCCTGATTTACCAAAAAAGTCAGAGAACTAAGGTGCCACACAGAAGAGCTTACAGAGAAGGCGACATGGATACACACAAGCTGGCTAGACAGAAACTCAAGAAGCCAAAACGGATTAAAAAGCCAGACTAGAGTGTGACTCTGCCCCCTGGGTCTCTGCCAAACACACTCAAAGTCATCACTAACTACAACAAAAAAGCTGAACAATCACCCCTCCCCCAGGCTTGCTGATGAACTTCACACTTTCTACACCAGGTTGGAGAGGCCATCCACCTCTCGCACAGACAGAGCACTCCCCCCCCCCCCACTTCACAGAGAAGGACAATTACAAGTTGTTTTCACGGCTGACTACAAAGAAAGCCCCCGGACCTGATGGTGTCTCCCCAGCCATGCTGAAGCACTGTGCTACCCAGGTCTCACCAGTGTTTTCATTCATCTTCAAATAGTCCATCTCTGAATGCCAGGTACCACCCTGCTTTAAAGCATCCATTACCATCCCAATCCCCAAGAAGGATAGGACCACATGCCTGAATGACTATAGACCCATTGCCCTGAGATTTGTTGTCATGAAGTGCTTTGAAAGAATTATCCTGTCCTATCTGAAATCTATCACGGAACCTCTCCTTGACCCTTTACAGTTTGCCTACAGGTCTCACCACTCTGCAAATGAAGCTGTGAACTTCAGCCTCCATCACATGCTTCAGCACCTAGACAGGCCCCACCCCTACGTCAGACCACTGTTTTTGGACCTTAGTTCAGCCTTTAACACTGTCCTCCCT
>JAODKC010000137.1:7804383-7817436 GCA_026777985.1 Mormyrops attenuatus
ATCGTTTAACTTTCAGTATTTATCACATAAATATTGCATTTATTCTGATCTGGCTCATCAACGATTTAAATATGTCCCTTGGCAAAGAAAGCAATTGTCTGATTTTTTGACTGATGACTTAACAGGATATACTAGTTATTTACTAACAGGCACCTTTACATGAAACATGTTCAAACTGAAGCCTTAGTGTGAGCAGGATCTAATGAGTCCAAGAGAATGTATTTATTTGTTATCAAAACAGAAACATCCATCCCAGAATGACAATCTACTGTCTACTCCTTCTTAATGGATATACAGCAGTGTGCAGGTGAGTCTGCTTTTTCCAGCTGTATGCTGAGGATTGCAATTTAAAATATACTTTTCAATTAATAGGCTTCCAAGTCCAGCTCACAGGAAGTCAGTCTTTACAGTAATACTCATCCTCCTGCCTCAGATGTGATACATAGAATATAGACAGTTATACAAATAGAACATCTGTTTAAATTCTCAAAGACGATGGGATTTGCAAAAGTTAAAAACATGATGAATTCATGATAAAGGTTTTTCCTCATAGCTTGCGTGTCTCTGTATGCCTTCCGAATGAGACACTGAGTGTTTTAAACAGTGTTTCATTAAATCCACATTTACCTTTGATCTGGAGATCCCTCACTGAATTTGGGTGGGGGGCCCATCGATCTGTCACTCCTCATGGAAACACAGCTGGGTACAGGTGAGCCAGGTCTCTCCCTCAGGATCCTGTGGACAGTGAGAGGAAACAAATCCTCATAATATTAATATAGTTCATATAATGTGGACAGCATCACATTACATCTTCAATGGTTTAGCCTTCTGCTCTGCCTGCTGTGACGCTCTTACACATAAAATATTACTCAGTTCCATAGTTTTGAAAATATGTATTTTTAGACAATACCGTCACTAATACATATTCAGAAAATCATCTCACACCCCACGTCTTTAAAAAACTGAATCAGCAGCACTAGGTGGCAGCAGAGGACGGCGTCTTAGGAACACAATTAAATACAGATTTATGAAGAAAACGAAATTTAATAAAATGATTAACATAAACCATCTACCCCACAGAGCTGAACCACTGAAGTCAATGAAATGTACTAAGTTCTGTTATTACTGCCTCTTTTGTCTGCTTGTAGAGAAGTGCAAACACACACAGGTTCTGTCTTACCTCTCAGGTCTCTTACTTTTATCCTCCACAGAGGGGCTCGTTTCAGAAACAGCTCCTCTTTTTCCTCTCTTCTTTCCCATTTCTGTGCTGGTCCAGGCCAGAAGACTCCTTCTGGCGTCTCTGTGAACACGAAGGATAAACAGATACATACACACACAATATCTAGTGCTCAACACTTTACACTGAACTTACACACGGGGTCTTCTTTCTGTTAGGCCTCGTCCACACGGACGTTCGAAATGAACGCCCTCTGAATGCCATACGTGTTTCTCCTGCGTTTTGTAGCTGCGTTCGATTGGCATTTCACTGGTGTTCGCTTGACGTTGTTTAACACCAGCCTGACACCCAATCTGTAGTTTTGTGTATTTACCTGTGGGGGCAGTAATTACTCTGTCCAGAGTGTTTACACGTGGGTCATCTTGGTTTATAGTTCTGCACTGAAAACATGGATCCCTATTCTTTCTTAAAACTTACATTTGACATTCTTGTTTTAAAAATCCTCCTGATACAGCGCCGTAGGCAGGAGAGGAACAAACATCGCCGCCGCTACTGGGTTCACCCTGTTACTGCGGATCAATGTCCGACAAATCAACTTACGGGCTGGATCAATGTCCGACATTTTCCGTAAAATGTGGTTTCTCGCAGTTGCCGTACAGAATCATGGGACATATTCGGTTCTCCAGAACGCCAACCGAACGCCATGTAAACGCAATAGCGTCGTTCTCCTCGCATTCGGCGGGATTTTGATGCTAAGAAAACGTTGCATGCAGCGTTCATTTGACGCCACCAGAACACGTAGCCGGCCGAACGCCCGTGTGGAAGCTTTGATTTGCTCCAATGAGTAGAAAAACGGTCGCCGTTCAGTCGGCGCTCACCTGGCGCCACGAACGCCAGAAAAACGCCTGGTACAGACGTCCATGTGAACGAGGCCTTACTCTGACACATTTCATATGTAGTATTACACTTAGTAACGAAGTGCCAAATTTCAGGGAGTCCGTGCCATGTGTCATTATTTCATACGTGAATAATAATCGGGTCTCTGTGATGGGTTGGTGCCCCACCCTGCCTGAGACGGGAGATGTAAATAAGCTCCCCTGTACAGGGGACAGTTTGCTGACCCTACGATACTTTTTGTCCAAAATAATATAGGCTGATAACCTATAGGCAGGCTTTTAAACTGAAGAACAGAAGTAAAAAAAAATGGAAACCGCAAATTTTATTTCAGTTGGATATGGAGTTTGTTTCAATTTCAGTTACAGTTTTGTGTGTAACACTTTTAGTTTTATTTTAATTTTTATTAAAGAAATCCTTTACTCATCATTTAAGTTTCACTATTTATCACATAAATATTGCATTTATTCTGATCTGGATCAGCAACAATTTAAATATGTTTCCCTTTGTTTCCCATATTTTTTTAAATATGAAACTTTTAGAAGTTGAGAAAGAAAATAATAGATCACCCAAAAACTGAATATGGGCAAGATTTACTGCAGTAGCCGAAAAATCCACTGGAAAAGGCACAAATGAGATGATAGGTTTCACCTCTCGTTCGCGCTTTCTCTCGGTTCTGTTTGTGCGCAGGCGCACACAGCACTCAGCAGAAATCCCCCACTCACCCTCCCCCAGCTAAACATCCAATCACTGTTCGTATGCAAATGAGGCGCTGTCAGGTTTCTAAGGAAGGCGGGGCAGGGCAAGATGAGCTGCGCAACAGCGGGAGGATTTGAGGAAACAGCGAATCTCTGTCGTCAAAATCATAGCGACTCGTGAGATAATTAACAACTAAAAATACATCTATATTTGTATAGTCAATGGGGGACGTTCTTCTCACAGTTTCAGTCTGGTAGAGAAGTGTTTCTTTCTCGATCCCACAAGCACCACTGTGAGCCTGTCTGCTGCACAGAGCCGACTGGAGGACCCGTGTCTGTCAGACCCCGACACAAAGCCTCGCCCAAGCTTTCAACTCTACACTCAACAGTTTTCTCGTTTCATATACTGATGTCATCACGGCGATTTTAGTAAAGCTTATTCACTCTCCACCCCAGCTTCCAGCAGCTCACAAAGGGAAAGTTAATGCTGTGAGATG
Organism: Mormyrops attenuatus; assembly: GCA_026777985.1. NCBI lineage: Eukaryota > Metazoa > Chordata > Actinopteri > Osteoglossiformes > Mormyridae > Mormyrops > Mormyrops attenuatus. The sequence continues at coordinate 7,807,650 of JAODKC010000137.1, forward strand.
CATCCTTTTTCCAAGCTTTTAAAAAGTGTGGTGTCTACTCCTGTGGCAACAACAAGCACTGCTTCTCCTGTACCTCTGCCAACAACTGCTGCCCCAAAGCAACCCACTCAGCTACCCAGTGACTTAAATGACAACCCTTTTTAGTTTTGTAAATATTGGCTATATTGAGAGGTCCTATTTTATTTTGCTAATTTATTTGATAATTAGGCCATCCAATTAAGATAAATTTTATGTTGTTGGTTGTAAAGATCTGGACGTTTATTTTATTCTTTATTTTTTTTATTCTATTTTTCAGTTTTATTTTTCAAGACTTGGTGAATAGATTATTTTTTTATAACGTCGCCTACCCTTTTTAGTTTTGTTAATATTGGCAATAGTGAGAAGTGTTATTGTTGGGTTCGAATATATCTGATATAGGCCATCCAATTATGGTAAATCTCATGTTTTTAGTCGTTAGAATCTGAGGAGGAATATTTTATTTTTTGTTGTTTTATTTTTCAGTTTTCCCCCTGAGGGATCGCCACCTTATCGTCGTCAGGGGGGTTTGCGTGCCTCAGTGATCCTGAAGGCTTAGCCTACAGATGGGACACCCAAGATGGACAGGTCTTAGAGGAGAGGCCTGACTAAGTGCAATCCAATTACATGACAAAACAGTTATCCAGAGCACCCCCACCACCCCACCTCTTTCCCGCCTCCGTCGCTACCATATGCCCCCTTCACATTTCGGTCTGCCCCTCATGTATGCCTGTCTAGAACTGGCCCCTACCACGGCACACAACGAAATGTGTCCTCTGCATTTTTACTCGTAGGAGAGAGATCGAGTTTTGCCATCTTCACCACCCTGGAAGCGTTTAAAAAACGCAGATATTTTTGTCTGCTTGACGCGACATATTTTTCGACGCGATTCGCGATACAGAGAGCAGAGGAGGATTATAAACGCGCCAAGATGCATGGTTATTAAGACTCGTTTAAAAGAGAACTAAACAGCTGCCGCGGATACGTGACGTTTGGAAACCACTATAACGCTTAACAAATGTGTTCTTTATTGTTCAAGAAAACACGAAATCATTTTAGCTGTTTTACTTGGATGGCGGCCTGTATCATAAAAACTCACGTCACTATCAAAACCAAAAGTGAAAAAAAATCACAATACGTGTTATACACCGGTAAGCAAAACACCAAAGTGGCCAACCTAATAACAGTATGGTACATTTTGGTAGAATAACAAAAGACCCATTTTAACTTTTTTTTTTCTTTAGGTCAATTCTAATAACATGGCGATAAAAGCACCATTTCGAAATACGCCTCAGTCACACTACATGCCGTCGTGAGGAGTTTCTACGATCTTACGGCAATTTTCGGATAATTCCCGTTTAATTGCTCACGGCCAACTCGCGGATAACCAAAACTACGAATATCAAATGCGTGAATGTGAAACAATTACTGCATCATCTTACCTTAGAATAAAAAAATGTCTAGATATTTATGCCAGAATCTAATGCGCGTTTCTTGACAAAATGGCGACTCCAGCACAGTTTACTATCACTTTAAACAGGAAATGATCTGCTTCGTATAAAACGCGGAAGCGATCTAAGCAGAAATGGTCACGGACTCTCAGCGACACATCGTGCCATTTTGAGGATATCATCAATATGTAACAATAAGAGAGAGGGAAGGAAAGAAAAAAACAAAACAAGCCAAGCCCCCGCCGGCATCTCTCATAACGCACATTTTGCATTATATTTGTTCTTATTCCACGGCTGCGAAGTCGATATAATCGCAAGCTCAAACAAATTATCTATAACTGTCGTCAGAGAGTGACAGGCTACACACCGCACTATACATCAGTAAAATAATTTTATTAACATTTACATGAAGCATTTGCCTCCGCTTGGACTTGCGTGTCTGCGTTGTTGCCGCCATTATTCAACTCTGAAAACTTGCCGAAAGTCCCTCCCCTTCCGCTACGTATTCAAAATGGCGTCCGTTTAGTGCGAGTAGTGTCTGTGTCCATCATTCTGCACTGCGTTTTCTGACCGTTTTCAGTGCACCATCCGGGTACTTTCAGCGCACTGAAATTCAGCTTAGTTGTCAGTGTGAACGCACTACGCCCTAAAATCGCGCACTAAAAGTGCGCAAGTGCGCCATTTCGGACACAGCCAGTGTCTTTCTGGTACGCTACAGTCAGGAACCCTTTGGTATTTTCTGGAAATCATTACAAAAGACAGTATTACAACAACAAAAAGAGATTGTATGCAGAGCTAAATTACTGTAGTGTCTTGCTCCAACTATTTTATATATATATATATATATATATATATATATATATAAAATAAAATATTCTCTTCAAATAGGAACCAAGTCTGAAATTTCTGCAGCAATACATTTTGTAGAGTCTTTGTATAACAGTAACTGGCATTAATGTTGACCCTGCTTGTGGCCTCCCTTGTTTGTAGTGTTCTGAGCTCCTGGTTTTGATCCTTTGATGCTGTTTCTTTTTGTTTTGGTCTATTAGTTGAATAAACCACTGATTTGTGATGAGTTTGTTTGCCCCATCTCCTACTCCTGTGTCCTTTGTCCTTTATTGCATGATAGAATGCCAGTCCTCCCAAATATTCCCTGTGGTTTCCACCTCCAGTCTGGCTTCCACACATCCCTGCATCTGGCTGACTGAATACCCCAGGTGCCTAAGACCATGGGACCAAGAAAGTTGCCCATGTCTTGGAGACCAGCCTTCCTTCGGACGGAAGACCTCCCTCCTGCACTCCACTCAGGAGTGGAGGAGCAATCTAGTGGTCTGGAGAATTCCCAAGGTTGCAACTCCTTTGGTCCATGGGTGAGGTGTTGGCAAGGTTCACACCAGACTCGGACCAGGAGGTGGAGAAGGATTGGCACCTACTGGCTGAGCTGATGGGAATTGCTGAGTATGAAGCTGCTGATCCGGCCACTGATGCCCCACAGCTGGCCACTGATCCGCCTGACTCCCTGGCTGCTACCTGCTCAGAGGGGATGGACCTAGATGACGCCCAACCAGAAGACTTGGAGTGGGACCCTCTAGGGCTGGCCCCAAGACCTGTTTTGAAGGCCCACCACACTGGTTTAAAGACCCAGAGTGGTCTGCAGAGTAAGCTGGGGCCTAAATGAGAGGTGGGCAGATTCTCAGTGTCCAGGTGAGGACGCGCTTTCTGGGCCAACTAGGCTGTTGACCCGGACACCATGGTCATCTGACCCTGACCCTGGTCAGCCTGGTGCTCTCCGCCTGCATCCATCTGCTGCTGCCTTGAGTGCTGCTATGCTCTCCTGCTCCTGCCCTGCAGTCCTTGCAACACTCTACTCCCATTCTGCCATCTCTTCATTGCCGTCTGGTCCCACTGGACCTCCAGAGTCTAGGAGGATCCACAGCCCAGAGTCTTTGCCCAGCTTCCTGGGGTCAGGAATGCTACCTGGATGCCCCCTGTTATTCTTCTTCACCCCAGTTTTTGCCCTGTTGCATTCCAGTAATACAGTGTCTGTGGTCCAGTTTGCTTCAGAATATCAGAAAAAGGAAGTAACTTCACACATTTTAGAGAAAACACTAAATGAGATGTATAAGGAGTTTCAGATTCACCTGTTGATCACCATTTGTTTAATACCTTTTGGTTTCAGTTGCTGTTAGAAATGAATGAGAATTCCACCAACAGGTAATGTGATTTATTTTAGACTCTGCATTGGGATCAGAGTTGGGTAATTCAGGTCCAGAGAGTAAAAGTCCAGACCAAGATTTTGTTTCAACCAACAAGTTGAGCATAAAGAGTCACAGAGTACTCAACTGGTTTGTTGAAACAAAATTCCAGTTTGGACTTTTACTCTCTGGACCTGAATTACCTGACTCTGATTGGGATGCATAGATATGTGTGTGGTCTGGGAGTCCAAATGGATCGATGGTGTTAAAAAGTGAGGATTAAAACATACACTGGTACAGAAGAAAATTGCATTTTCAAGCTTAACAACCCAACAGCAGGATTTTATTCATTATAATTAAATTATAGCTTGTAAAGGGAGAGCTGAGCTAGAAGGCAAGGCGTTCGATTTACCGGTTGATCCCCATTCCTACCCTCACCTATGGTCATGAGCTCTGGGTAGTGTCTCAAAGAATAAGATCATGGATATAAGCAACAGAAATGAGTTTCCTCTGCAGGGTGGCTGGGCTCAGCCTTAGATAGAGTGAGGAACTCAGACATTCAGGAGGGGCTCAGAGTAGAGCTGCTCCTCCTCTGCATCAAATGGAACCAGCTGAAGTGGTCTGGGAATCTATCTAGGATGTCTCCTGGGCAGCGCCCTGGGGAGGTGTTTCGGGATGTCCAACCGGGAGGAGGCCCGGGGGCAGACCCAGGACAAGCTGGAGAGAGTATATCTCCAGACGGTGGAGCTGAAGGAGGTGGCTGGGAAGACGGAGGTCTGGGCATCCCAGCTTAGACTGCTGCCCTCGTTACCTGACCCAGGATAAGTGGCAGATAAGGGATGGATGGGTTTTTCATTTTCAAATTTTTGCACTATTTACCTACTTGTAAGAATCGTCTTGTCTCGTATAATATTTGGAAAGCAATTTCTCATGCCATGCCAGTTTTGTTTTGTGTAATAATAAAATTAATAACAAAGAAGATGGATGGATGGACGGATACTGGAATATACGCGTATTTAACGGTCCTACCAGTAGATGTCACCATCCCTCTGTTGTAGAGCATCGGCTTTGCGCCCCACCATTTACGGCTCAGAGAGGCGTCGTGCGAGGAGGGGCTCGTCTATCCGCCCCGTGTCGCGGTGCCGTGGGCTCCGCCGAGGGTGTGTGATCCTTCCGTCGGCTCATTCTCGCGAGGTGAGCCCTCTGTTTTCCCTTTCTCTCCTTTTTTGTAAGTGGGCTCCAGTCTTCCGCCCAGCTCCTGCTCCATGCGCGACATCTGCCGCTGTGCTCATTGTAAGGTGCCCGGGAGTGAGGAGAGATGCGCCGAGGCGTGTGCGGAGACCGCGTCCCAACATCTCGCAGGGCAGGAAACATGTAACGCAGCCTGAAAATACAGCACCAGTATTTCTGCCCCGTTTTTGTCACCTTCCTACATTTTATGTAGTCCGACTGTTGTATTTTTTGTTCTTTGGATACCATTAATTTGGACATAATCTGCGATACACATTTGACAGAATGAGCGAGGAGACATCCGATATTCCCAAAGACCTTCTTGGTAAGAAAAAAGATTTTTATTTTATCATTTTTTAACAATTTTGCACTTGATTTCTTTATTCTGATAAAGACACCGCGGTGATTATCGCCTGTGTTCATGCATACAGCGCTATTGTTGTAGTTTTTACACAGTGGAAGAATGTTGTACAAGCAGTGCGTTTGTCACAGTTTAATGAAAATGTCGTGGATATACTGTTATATGCATTTCACATATATACATGCGTCCCTCTGTGCGTGATCCTGATGAACAGCTGGATGTAAATCATAAATAGTTGACAGTTTCCAGAATTTGCCTGATAGTGTTTATCGGATTCTTCACTGAAGGAATATTAGGCTTTTAAATATTTGTTTATCCTTTCATTACTCGATAATTACTCATTTCATTATCGACCGCAGTAGTGCGCCTAACGCTTGCTGGTTGGAATTTTGCTGAAACGGAATAATAATAATAATAATAATAATAATTATTATTATTATTATTTATTAGCTTCGATTCGCACAGTCCCTTGTAATTAACCTTACCAAATTCTCCTGTTTATGCTGGTTAAGCGGTCCAAGGACGTCTTGAGCTAGTGGTAGTAGTATATCTCTCAGTCACCACTAGCGATGACATTTCAAGCGCTTCATTCATAGGTGCAGCATTTACCTTTAGGAGAGTAATTTTCTATAAGATAATCGTGTTTGGAGAATTTATTTAGTGTGCAGTTGAGTGCAGGCATTTCCGTGCGCACGTATAGCTTTGCTGCAGATGGGCCAACGTGTTGCTGCCGTTTGCTTTGACTCACCAAAGGGACATACTGCTGACAGGACACTAAATCGGTACCATCATTAAAAAATCAGTTGCAAATCATGCCCGTGTCTAGGTGGTACGGTGTGAAACTCGTCTCTACTAATCTAAAAAGAAAATGGCAAGACATATTTCTTGTACCTGTCTACCAAACTTGGGGTTTTGTTTTGAAGTTTCCCGCGATGTACCGCAAAAAATCAGAGATTGAGATAAAATCGACATGCTGATGTTGTGAGAACATGTGAATATTATGATAGTAAAATCGGGCGGCTGATTCGCATGGCGCGGCTGGTAAATTACAGCAAAGCACGATAAATCACAGCTTCTATATTTGCTGTCCTTTCTTTGCAGAGCAGTTAAGTCCATGTAAGAAAATCGGCAATGTGGTAAACAGGTGAGGAAGAGGAGCATTGTCCCGTTGGCCTCAGCGAACCGGCTGGGCTGGAGCTTATTGTTCTTTCTCGGCTCGTCGAATAGGTTTTGGCTGTTACCTGGATGGATGGAGGGAGGGAGGGAGGGAGAGTGCGTAAGGAAGAGGGAGAAAACTAAAGAAGAGCCAGCGTGAGCAACTTGTCCCTTTGTTTTCAGGCTCGTGCAGCAGCAGAATCTATTCAGGGTCATTTAAAAAAGAAAGTGAAATTGTGGCAAGCGTTTGCCCGTTGTACTGGCAGACAGGGTCTCTACTCTAGATCTGTGCTGTTTCATGGGTGGTCACCAGACAGATTTTCTATTTACACTTGAGTTACTGGAAGCTACATCTGGAGACTTCTAGGTGTTGTGTTTAAGATGCTGGTTGGAGGTCTTAGCTACATCACAAGTCAGTCTTCACAATAAGCTGATATTTTATTTATCAGGGAAAAAAAAGGTGGATGGTTTCTTATGGCTGGCTGGAGTTTGACTACTGCAATGTTCTCTTTCATGGGATCTTGCGAAGGTGGATCCATTAAATCACGTCTGGCACTCCTGCCAGGTTCATCACTGCACACTGGCCGAACACTGCAGACTGCAGAACTGGTCTGTTCTTCAAGGGCCAAATTCCACTTCCAGATTACGTGTCCAAAAAGTGTGGAACCGTTTGGACAGGAGGAGCCAGGGTGAATCCGGAGTCACAGAGCTGCTTTTGCCATCAGCTTTCTGGAATATAAGCCTCACTGTTTGTTTTTGTGATTATTATATAAATAGTTTGGGTAACTGCTTATAGTATTTCCACAAAATGTCAGATAAACCCACTTCACTTTGTAGGTTCCCTTTGAGGTAAAATTCAGGCATTAATTACTAGTGGTTGATAATTCTGCCTGACTTTGGGTTGAATGAATCATTTTGCCCATCAGTACTTTAAATTGCTTGGAAAACTCAGCTTTTTCAGCTGTTACAGTGTCAGAAAAAATACCAATTGGTACATCTGAGGGTACAATTACTTGTACAAATATCTTCAAGGGTCTGTCAGTTGTACACTAGCTGTAGGTAAATGTACCTTTAAGGTTCAGAAATGGCTGATGAACAATTTTGTACCATTGGGGTACATCAATGTTGTTTGTACCTAGGAGTGCATGACTGTACCAGTGCTGTACCCTTTTATCTGACAGTGTAAGGCCTCCTTAATCTTCCTTGTAAATGTCTCATGACCCTTTGTGTTTTGAAGCTGGTTTTAAAGTTATGAGGATCCTTGACTGGGCTGTGCGGAGTTTTTGTGAATGAGTTCTGTGTACAGTTTCTAAGATGCTAAGTCGTATGTGGTCAGTCTGCGGATTTTCGAAGTGAATGACAGCGTCTTTCCCGTCTTGCCGGTCTTCCTGATCTCCGGGTGCCCGTTTTCCTTACAGAGAGCATAAAGGACACCGTGGGCAGGAGGGTCAAACTGACCCTTAAGAAGAAAGTCAAGCTGGAGATCAAGGGCGATAAAGTTGAAAACCGCGTCCTGGTGAGTCTGCCGGGGACGCTCCTCTGCCCCGCTTGGGTTTTTTTCTTCGTTTGGGTGGGCGGTGTAGTGTGGCACGTTGGTGTCTCGTACATCCCAGGCACGTTTCTTCCTGGGCTTGCCGGCGTGAGGTTCTGCCTGACCCGCGGGCCGGACAGAGGCTGGTGAGGCCGACCCAGAAAGATCGTGTCAAAGTGAACTGTGGAGGAGCGCGTGAGCCCCATACTGGGCTGACGTAATTGGCCAGCTGTTTATGTGACCTGTGTAATCCTAATAATCCAAATTAGTGCTAAAAACAATGTTTACTGTGTATACAAGAGATCAGAGCATGAAGTGCCACAAAAGTGTACAGCCTGGGATGATTATAGCATTTTTGAAAGTTACAACACTATTTATGACGTATTATAATATAATTCATAATCTTCCCCCTCCCTCCCTCATGGTTTGACCAGGGTTTTGATCAGACTCTATGTCTGAACCCGGCCTTTCTTGGAATGAATTTTACATGTGGGGAAGGGTGAATGAGAAATGTTCTGAGCATGCACCTGACGAGGAGATCAGGAAAGCGGCACCTTAAATGCAGTCAGATGGCTGAAAGCCTCTGGCGGTCACATAGTCTCTCATCCACACTGGTGGCAGATTCATTGGTACAGCTACTCCATTCCGTGGGCAGATGAAGGGTTTCATTGTTTTTCTTAGTGAATATAGACTTTCATAAGTATATAAATGACTACATCCCTCGGCATGTTGACAAACTTACGCAAGAGTAATTAATTCTAGTAGACCTAGAGGTGGACATTTCAGGTTCAGAAAGGAAAAATCCAGACCAAGATTTTATTTCAACCAACAAGTTGAGCATAAAGACAGTCACAGTATTCAACTCGTTGGTTGAAATGAAATCTTGGTCTGGATTTTTCCTTTCTGAACCTGAAATGTCCACCTCTGAATAGACCTTTAAGAGAATATCATTTTCAATTAGAGATCTAGTAAATTATAATGGGTGGCTCACTGGGTAGCGCTGTTGCCTTCTGCCTCCAGTGCTGGGGGGTTGGCATCCTGTCAGGGCGTATGGAAGAAGCTCTGGACCCCCACTGCTCACCTCCATAATCCTGGATATTCAATCACTGGATTTTAAATTGACGTGTCTAACAAACACTAATTGATACATTAACGGAAGCCTACAGGTTTAGTGGCTAGAATGAGTATTACTTCACTGATTCAAAGTCCTTTCTCAGCATTAGGGAATTCACTGTCACTTTACATAACATAAAACAGTGTGGCATTAACCATATGAGTCTGGTCACGTACGCCAACAAAGCAGTGGCCCCTGATGACAGCAGGGTTACGCTTAGTAACATTTGCATTCCTCTGGAGTATAGTAAGGTCATTGAGTACAGTTGGAGTATTTCTTCTTCTTTTTAAGTATTTGTGGGGCTTTGCAACGTGGCTCAGGCTTTTTCATCACCTTTAATGAAGTCTGACTGTAACTTTGGGCTCCTGTCACTCTTACTGTTCTATTCTGAGAAATAAATGTGCAACAAAACAAGGCAGCAGGGAATTCTGCTCACCACAGGCGAACATGAAATGGAGCTTTCACACTTTTCGTGGAGTAAAAATGGGACCGTCAGCGTGGGGGATGCCGAAAGGAAGCTGCCCTGTTTCCCTGCGGGTTATCAGGCGCCGAGAGATGAGACGCCAGCTGGATCAGACAGCTCCGTCATTCAGATGATGAGCCGCTGACCGTGATGGATGTGGTCGGCCCCACTGGCTGCGAGGGTCAAAAGCAAGGGCCTTGTCGAGCCTCTGCAGAACCTGTGACGGGGGGGGGGGGGGGGGGGGGGTCACCGAAAAAAACAAAAAAAGTCAC
>JAODKC010000137.1:7817536-7840366 GCA_026777985.1 Mormyrops attenuatus
TCGGGCCGGGCGCGCGGGGCGCGCGGCGCGGGGCGCCGGGGGGCGCCCCCCCCCCCCCCCCCCCGAGGTGCCAGTAAAAAAACAAAAACTGAACCCTGCATTTATTTAGTACCTGCTTTCGATAAGCGTGTTGGCTGCCCAAAGAGGAAGTGGGAAATAGGAAATGGCTGTTAGGAACAGGAAAGCAGACCTACTGACGAGTGGACAGTGAGACTACAGGCCACGTGTGTGTGTGTGTGTGTGTGTGTGTGTGTGTGTGTGTGTGTGGGTGGGTGGCGCGGGAGGGATTCCTATAAAACGAGCTCACAAACATCTCCACTGACCTCGCATTCGTGTCACTGTCTCACCCTGTAAGAGCCTCTGTGGTCTCGCACTCGAGTGTCTGTTCGTGACTGGACGCACAGATGCTGTATGATCAGCAGTGGGAGCCTTACTCAGCGCTGGGATGGGACTCGGTCCGGCTCGCTGTGATTGACCACCTAAGTGGGGGCCGAAGATGATGAAGATGAAGTCAATTAGACGCCAAGTACGCAAAGCTTGAAGCTTGTTTTTATATCTACATTTACTTTAATCTATTGTATAGACTTTGAACTCCATGTAGCTACGTCAGCATTTTGTTCAACTCCCAGAAAACTCTCCTTGACCCGGGGGCTCGACTCTGCAGCCTGAAGCAGCCCTTTCAATTTCATTTTGTCTTTTTGTTTAATTTTCATTCCTCCCTTCCCTCCATTTTTGTTCGCCCTGTCTTCACTCCCTTTACTCCCCCTCCCCCACATTTCCCGGTCACGTGAATTTCTTCGCCATCCCACCTGAGGAAGGCATTACAATACAGTGTCAGAAATAACCTGCCCAGGATTGTAGGCCACTTTTTGCTAAGCTAATGCTTCTCATCCCTGGTCCTCAAAGGGCCGATTCCCTGCAGGTTTAAGGTAATGAAGTTAGCGTCTAAATCAAGGTGAGATGATGTAACATCCAAATAATTACGTAGGCAGTAAGTATTTAGGCAGAAATAATTAAGGCAGACAGGGCTGAGTGAAATGCAGAACTTTACCCTTAAAGGTACAGCTGGCCTCCTTTCTGAAGATGCTGCTGCAATAATATATCCATCTGTCTAGTTTTAAGAACATTTTAATTTATTTATTTATCAGACACTTTTATCTAAAGCAACATGCGATTGTGAAAGAAGGATCAGCCAGTCCCAGGAGCAACTGGGGTTCAGGGCCTTGCTGTCTTTGCTGGGATTTGACCCGCCGACCTTCTGATCCACAGGCCACCATCCCCATAGCCACTCCAGGGATATGGAAATGCGTCACAGGATGTTATAGCTGCAAAGGGGGGACCAGCTACATATTGATGCCTGTGAATTTAGAATGGGATGTCATAAAAGTTCCTATGGGTGTAATGGCCAGGTGTCCCAGTACTTTCGTCCATGTAGTGTATCATATAAACCCAATATTGGAATTTTCAGATGCAAAAATTTATCCCAATACGTGTGTCTTCGGACACTGAGAAGGACCCTGCACAGCGGCAGGTAGGAAATGAGTGCTTTACGCAGAAACATACACAACTGTGGCAAGAATTAAACCCCCAGTACTGGAGCTGTCACAGTGTATTTTTAACATTTATTTTCACATTGAAATACTAATGCATAATTCAGGCCAGCAGAATTTGCTAAAATCAAAGTCATGTTCTAGCGTACATTTTCGAATCCTCTCGAATCCGTTTGGTTGTGTGGGTGAGTGCGCACTAACGTAGCGTAAATATGTTGGGTTATGTCGTGTTGACGCCAAGTTGGCAACTTTCCCACGGTTTCTCAAGTAGGTAGCTTAGTTTGTTATCTAGCTGTTAACAGACAAAATTAACATCCAAAAAAGGGTTAAAAATAGACCCACAATAGAGGACCCTGGGACTAGCATATTAATCAGTGCACTGACCAACCAGCTGCTCAGGACAACACAGGCAAGCCAGAAAAAACGACTTTGGCATAGCAGTGCGATGCTGTGTGGATGGATGGTACATGATTCATGGGGTTGATCTGTGAGTATGTGTGTGGTGTAATGATGTACTTGTTTAATGATCGTAAAGCGTTTGCAGAGTGTGTAGTTTTTTTGGGTTAAGTCACTGCCCCCTCTCTACATTTCAATTGCATTCAAGTTAGCATTTTTATTAGAGATATTTTCTCTCTATTTTCCAGTCTAAACTTCAAATCTTAAACAGTTTAGGTCTCTGCATACAACCTTACCTGTGTTCAGCTGGACTGCTGAAGTTTTTAATATGCAAAAGCCAGACCTGGGTCAGTGAAGGTTTTTACAAAGTTAATCTAATTATCTGACTATCGAGACCCCACTGTGGTACAGGCCTTTTCATGTTTTCCCTGAGGTCGACTGCTAATCGGCCGTGTTTAAACAGAGGATCCCAGTATCGTATCATCCAATCAGAGAAGTTTTGGTTCTGCAGTAAATAATGGATGCGGCATCAGCTGGCAGACAGAACCTATAAAATGGGTAGAGTATCACATACTGAGCCCAACAGGCCGCCCTGATAGGGCTTTTAAAGCGGTAATGGGCTTCTGCACTGTGGGCGGGGTCAGCCACAGACCCAAGCTGTGGGAATGAAATAGCCACCTTCAATTAATAGAGAGATTCATTTGATTTGCTGTTCCAGGATTATAAAAAACAGGAAATGGCACCGGGACACAGAAATCGAGAGGGGGGGCTGAGGGGCGTCTGGCCCTGTACTCATCACAGCTGGGCTGGGGGGTCCCTCTCTGGCAAATTTTACCGAGTGATCCTTTTGATAACAGACGATCTTGCAAAATTTGCAGCCATTTACCAAGACCCCGCCCGTCCTCTGCCCTGGACACATGAACAAGGTCTGGCCTCCCCTTATCAACCTGTTTGTTTATATCTTTGTTTATTTACTTTTGGAGAGGCGAATCACCCTTTTCCTGGAAAACAAAGAAAACGCACATGGGAGGAGGGTGGGGGTGGCGGTGAGGTGCAGTGCAGCCCCTAGGGACTGGCTTCACTTTCCTTGGGCATTGTGGGATTTCACGTGCCCCACCCGTGGGGATGAGTACTTCTTTCTAGTCCAATGCCGCTAATCTTAGCTGTCGGCAAGTTTGCACGGTATGTTGGGAGGTGGTGTTTTGTTCAGAAGGTTAGGCCTTTCTACCTGTGATCTGAAGGTTGCTGGTTTGAATCCCAGGGCTGGCAGAATAGTCACATTGGTGCTGGGCACTTGGTTGAGGCCCTTAACCACCTGAAAAATGCTCCAGGGGTGAACATAAGAAATTTACAAACGAGAGGAGGCCATTCGGCCCTTCAAGCTCATTTGGGGAGAACTTAACTAATAGCTCAGAGTCGTTAAAATCTTATCTAAATCTGATTTAAAGGAACCCAATGTTGTAGCTTGCGCTACACTAACAGGAAGACTATTCCATACTCTAACTACACGCTGGGTAAAGAAGTGCTTTCTCAAATTCATTTTAAAATGTTCTCCTGCTAATTTTCACCAATGACAATGAGTCCTTGTATTTGAACTAATATTGAAGTAACTATTTGGTTGAACAGTATCCAGACCTGTTAGAATCTTATATACCTGGATCATACTTCCCCTTAGTCTCCTTTGCTTGAGGCTGAACAGATTCAGCTCAACTAATCTTAGCATCACTTCCCTTGACTTAAACACCACACACCTAGAGATATAACCCAACACCCTATTGGCCTTTTTAATTGCTTCCACACACTGGCGAGATGGGACATGGAAGCATCATACATCAACATACACACCGAGGTGTTTCTCATAATCCGCTACCTTTATTTCAGTGGGACCAACAAAACTCTGTACTATATATTTCTACTCCCTGCATGGACTACTTTACATTTGTCTACATTAAATTTCATCTGCCAGATATCAGCCCAGTCACTAATTAAATCAAGATCCCACTGAAGCCTTTGTCCCGCTAGTTCAGTATCTGCTACACCACCCACCTTGGTGTCATCTGCAAATTTAACCAGTTTGCTGTATATATTGGTATCAATATCATTAATGTAAATTAGGAATAATAGTGGTCCTAAAATTGAACCCTGCGGTACCCCACTATGAACGCAGGCCCACTGTGACATTGTGCCTCTAATAATTACCCGCTGCTTCCTGTCTGCTAACCAGTTTCCAATCCAAGCTGTTACTAAAATCCCTGCTGTTTTTATCTTAAACTGAGCTGTTTGTGGGGGACAAAATCAAAGGCCTTCTGGAAATCTAAGTAGATCACATCGTAGGCCTTTTTGTGATCAATTTCTCTTGTTGTTTCCTCAAAGAACACAAGTAGATTAGTTAAACAGGATCTACCTCTCCTAAATCTATGTTTGCTATCCCTCAGAATGTTATTCGAATCCAGATAATCTACCATTTTTGCTTGGATTATAGTTTCCATTACTTTTCCAGTTATGCAAGTTAAACTAATTGGCCTATAGTTTGATGGAAGGTAAACCCCGAAAATCATTCATAACAGTACCTGTACAGAACAGTACAGAACCTTGTAGAAGACCAAGACCAGCCTACATAAGGCGAAAAGATCTTCAAGGTGTAGCGTTAAAGATCACTCGGGGAAGTGTGGCAAAAATGTGTTTTAAGCTCTCCTTAGACTCCTTTCTCTTACACGATCGGTAGACAGCCGACCCTCTGCACGGACCCTGAGCTTTACTCTCACCTGTGTGTGTGTGTGTGTGTGTGTGGTGCTGCTGGGATATGGGAGCTGGGGAGCCCGTGCCTGGGTCCTGTGGTCTGGCCTGACCCAGCGAACGGGAGCACATTCCTGAATAACGTGGAGGCTGGAACAAAGCCAGCATTCCTGACGCCCACTCGCAACTCGGCCACGCTCCCAGGCTGGGGTATCTCCTCCGCGCGTCGTTGCATTATGCCACCCCCGAATTTCAGCGGACAGCGTGTTTTACTCTGAGTCGCTTTGTAGAGCGTAGCAGCAGCAGAAGGCGCGTAGCTTCCCTCTGGCATCAGTAAACGCTTTCCTGCTAAATTTAAGTGACTGAAAATAGTGCTGAACTCCGAATACCGGAGAATAAAACAGGTCAGCAGAGTCACCGCTGTGGTGACTTTTCTTACGCTGACATATTTCTCTGCTTCTGAGGGTCAGTGTTTTCACCAAACTCCCCGGGGCAGGACCCCAGAACGGGCCAGCTTCCGGAACCTTCCCTACTTGCACGTAAAAGACTTTATCTACAAGGTTTTTTTTCTTTTTTAAAGCTGTGCCTCTCTGAAATCTTTGAGTAAACAGATTTTACAGCTCGGGTGTGTCTGGCTGTGTTTGCCTTCTCGTCCTGAGAGACCGGGGTTAGTAGTAATGGTTAACGTAATATTACGCAACATTGTTCGCACAGAAGAAAGAGCCGGAAATTCACATATAATCGTTGCCGACGTGACCTCATACCTTAATGGGAGGAAAGTTCAAGATGCAGCTACTCTAAATAAGCAGCCAGTGGCTGTTTTATTAAAATCTCATAGTTATTTCTGTCAATAAATTATTTGAAAAGGGAGGTGATGGTGGGGATCAGCAGATTGTGCCTGTGATCAGAAGGTTGCTGGTTCAAATCCTTGCAGATCAGTACAGTAACTTTGTCATTGAATCCTTGAGCAAGGTCTTTAACCCCCCATTGCTCCAGGGATTTGACACTTCAGCTCCCGAGATACTGAAAGGTGTTGTGTAGTCTGATGATCGTGAGCTGGTGTACATCATGTCCACTCTGTTTGTGCCAGTCTTGCTGTTGCCAAAGGGATGAATCACCGTGAAACCTTAAAACTGTCACCTTGAAGCTCCATTTCCGCACCACTGCCAAGATTGTCTCTAAACTCATCGAATGACTGAATAGCACACAGTGGTACCCTGTTCTCCCACGGTATATGTTAAGGCGCGCGGTCGGAACCATTCACTAGGTCCACATAGCACATGGAGATTGGGTTACCATATTCTCATGTACCCTCACCCAGCTATGCCAGGGAATAGAGCTAGTCCACCGATCCAGTGCCAGGTCAGAATCTGGACTAAGCCTCTTCTCCAGCCCCAGTGTCAGCCTTCCCAGGGAAGCTAGTAAGAGCCACATCCGCATGCTTTGCACAAATGCAGAGCTGATTTGAGAAGGTGTTCTCTAAATCAGCGATTGCCATCTTCAGACACCCATGGCAAAGTGAATAATGTGCACGATAATAGCACACATCCTAAATCCACTCGGTGAGCGGCTCTTCGGGGCTGTAGGATCCAGTTCTCTGGCGTCGATTTCCTCCCCTCCTGCCTCGATGGCTCATCTTTCCCGCCACCCCTTAGCTTAAGGGGCATGCCAACTTTCTGCAGCTCCTGAAAATGAGCCCTAAGGGCTGTCACTCTTGCCATGTCCTCTCTGATCCTGTGACGGGACCCGTAGGTACCCGGTGAGCGTGTGTCTCGGGCCCCACAGAGGGCTTCTGAAGAGGCGTCTCATTTGCGAGTAGACTGCCTACCTGGGGCTCACTATCACCGCCAGCCTGAGGTCTGTCACCTGCCACGTGATGGAACGTGCACCCACCGCTTTCACACGCCGGGTCCTTCTGCAAAATTACACCCCCCCCCCTCGCCATCATCAGCTTGATTCCCACTTGTCTTGACAGGATAGCGGAAGGAGTAATACCTGCTGGCTTGCCTCATCCCCTGGGTCCTAATGCTGACCCTGCAGTCTAACTTCTCCTTTAGTCACTCTGCATGGCCTCCATTATAAGTTGTAGCTCCCTGTGGATGGTTATAATTGTCCATGCATGATTGCTGGAATGTAGGTTAAATTGCATAAGTCTACTTGATGTGCTTGTAATGGTATTTTCACACGTATTGTACATACGACGACATGGTTAACAGTGGAGACTTTGTTCGGAGGTACCAATGCCAGACGAATTCGTTTGATTGTCACTCAGAAAGGCAGCACCGTCACAGTCCACCTTAACCTCAATGTTTGCATAGTGAAGACATGTGTGATGCGAGTCAGACCGGCAGCCTGCACCTGAACCCGGCACTGTGTTCGCCTGTGATGTGGTTGAGCTTTGTGTCTCTGTATCGAAGTGCAGGTGCATTTGTGTACAGAGTAACATGTGTTTGTGTCTGATTGTTTATTGAATATGTGTGTATGTCTGTATGTGTAATTGTGTAGAGTAACGTGTTTTTGTCTATTTGTGTACTGTATGTGTGTGATTATGTCTGTGTGTGTATTGGTGAACAGAGTAACGCATGTTTGGGTCTGTGGGTGTGTGTTGGCCTGTGATCACAGGCCCCCGAGTGAGCGTGCCCACCCACACTCCACATGGAGTGAATAATCAGCACCCAGCCTGCCTGGTGTAGCCCTGCCTCACACCCCGTCCGGCTCACTACAGCATGGGTGTATCCTGTAGCACTGGGAATACGTATCTTTCACAATTATGGGGCAAAACTCCTGTATAAAAACAAATGATATCAGTGTAACAGACGTCTCCAAAGCTCTTCATACTCCTGTACTTGTATATGTGAGGCAGGGCCCGGTGGACTTTGATAATGACACCATCCTATTTGCTTTTATTTAACTATACTAAATCCTGTATTCCCCAGGTAGCTCTTTCGTACACGACTGATCTCACATCAGCTGAAAGTGGTGCCATGTAAGCGTTTGGCCTGTGGCAACGTTCAGAGTATTTTTTCTCCTGTGTAGAGTTGGTTGTGCTTCTCGGCTGGCATTGAATTGTAGCTTTGCCTCTGATGTGATTTCATACCACAGCGCTAATGTACCTTAGCACTGGCTTGTACAGCCTATGGGGGTGGATTCTATTGCGTACCGTGAAATGAAATTATACTTTATCGCACAGAAAACTCTTGTCCGCGCCTGTTTTCGCTAACTTCCTGCTGCGCTCCTGTTACATTTTAAGCCCGCTGGCTTTGAAAAGCCTCAGTAGTGACCTTCCCCCCTACCCGCCCCCTCAGCCTCAGGCTCTTGGCTGTGCCTCTTCAGGGCTGCGGTGCATCAGGGAAGCCTGGACTTCCAGCCCCATAGCACCTCCTCTCTGGAGGCCGTCCTTGTCGCCTCCACTGCGGTACTGAGACAAAGCGATGATAAAAACTCGCCCAGCACCTTGGCCTTCTATGACTGTAAAAGCCATAATTTCCTAGCAATGTGACAGACACCTCTTCCTCTACACCTCTGCTACACAAAGCCTTTATCTACTAAGACAACGAGGGCTTTATACCTTTATTACACTCATCAGCCTCCCCTTTGTATAGTGCTTAAGATTGTACTTCAAGCACTTCAATTTTGTGATCTAATAAATAATCTCTTCTATAAATCTCTGAAAAAACTTGCCAAAGGGTCAATTTTTATCTCCTTCAGACACCCTGGCTTATTAGTTTTTAGTTTTCGGCATTGTTGCTTTGTCCTTTTGTGGTGTCTGGACCTCAGTGTTTAAGGAGCAGCTGGCATTTGGCCGCAGAGCAGCTCATTTTCAAACTAATTTGTCTTTAAAGCGCCGGTATGTGCCGAGGTGGCGTGCGAAGGCATGGTCTTAGTGGGAGCTCCAGTAACATTTCAGAGACAGGGCTGGACAGCCTGTTACCTACAGGCGATTAAGGATCTCCTATAGCAGCCGTCTGAGAACCGTGATGATTTTCAGCTGTATTTTCCAGCTAAAGGTGGGAGCTTCTCGTTAAATAGAGCAAGATCACCTGTGTGTTTTCTTGCCCTCTAAAGTCTCAGCTTCCTCAGAGAGATGTGCTGGATCTTACTGATTGAACAAGATACTCTAAAGACCCTGTCTTTGTTTTTCACTAGTAGAAAAATAGTGTTTTAGTCCTGTTGCCGTTTCATTCTGTGTTCACGAGTGAAGTGGTGTTTTGTGGTTGGAGTATGTCCTTGACAGTGAGATTAAATCGTTTGCATTTTTTCTTTAAACTGGTTATGACATGTTGGTTTAATCTGGCCAAAGAGGGCAATGTAATAAAAAATCTTGGTTTAGTGAGAAGCAGTTTAGTTTTCTTCCACCAACGATATACATGTGCAATTTACGATCCATTTGCTCAAGTCACACTGCTTTAGTACTCAAACCTTCAGTCTTCTGTGTTTAGTTTAATCAATTTTCCACCTTCTGTCAGTGTAAACCATTGTGCTCTGTTCTATACAAGAACACACTACTGTCTGAAATTCTTCGATGAGTTTATATTAAACCGGCTTCTGCTACTCTTTAATGTACATGGGGGTGTGGCCTGTGAATGTTAGTCATTCAAGGCAGTGAGGTCTATGAATCTCAATCAGCCATGAGACAGCCAATGGAAGTAGAACACTGCTGTGCTGCTCCGCCCCACATTGATATGGCAAGAGGTAGGAACCTCAAGAGAAATTCAGCCCATGTTGAGGTAACAGGCTGATTGTTGTGAGCAGAGAGAAACCTGAAATGCCAACAGTAACTATTGTGAATTAGATTCTGTTTTGGATGCCGTCAATGTGATTCGACTCAAAATGGAGAACTGACTGATCCATGAGTATAATCTATGCAGAAGGTGTTCTGCATGTGTGCATGCCAGGGCCGTACCGAAAGAGGAAGTGACCTCTGAAAGGTTGCCATTCCAGCATTTTGTAAACAGCATGCAAATGATGTGTAAAAGTTGGGCTCGCAAGTTTACAACTGGGCTCTCTAAAGAAATTAGAGGTGTAAGTGCCAGGAAGGCAGAGGAAGGGTGCAGCCCCGCCCACATTACATTCTATTTAGCAGACACTTTTGTCCCTCCATGATTCTCTCCTTCCTCATTCCTTTATTCCCCAAAGTCCTTCTCCTCCTGGATCTCTCCTCTCTTTCTCTCTCTCACATCCAGCAGGGTTTTCTGATATCAGCATCCATCGCAGCTAAGCTACTCTTAGCCTCCTACTGGAAATCTTCCGACCTTGCCGTTTCAGCTGTCTGGAAGTCCACTTTTTACAATCTGGTATTGCTGGAGTTGTCTGTATCTCTAAAACTCTTCCAATTTAACTATTCAAAAATGGCTTCACACCTTGCAGCAGGTTAAGAGTTGACTAAGTGTGGCTAGGTGAGATTTATTTTTCTTCTTCTTGCATTCACTCTGGGGTGGGGTGCACATTACAAACATACAGCTGTCCAGGATTCAGCTAGGCATAATCAGGTTAACCTCTCTGTATTTGATATACAATATTGTTGTTTCATACTATAGGCTTCCCCTACTAATGAGCCAACTGCGCTCCTGGAAATCAACTGGCAAGAGCAAAATCGCATTTCATCCATCCAGTCCTATGCAGGGCCACAGGGGTCAGGAGCCTGTCCTGGAAACTGCGAACACAAGGGAGGATGGGGGCCAACACACCATCGCAGGGCATGCGCACATGCAAACACTTTTATTTTCATATCTGTGTGGGGACCGTTCATTCTTTTCTGTGGGAAAACCCTAATCCCAACAATGACAACCTTTACCGCCACCCAGCCCTAACGTTAACCATAAGTAGCCAAACAATACAAGACATTGTCAACTCCAGTTGACCTTGGCATGTTGCACACGCCACACACAGAAAGCTGGGGCAGAGACTCAGTATGGGGTTGCCGAAGTTTGAGGCAAAAGTGCTAACCACTGCACCCAATATCATTTAATCTCTGTTGAAGTGTCTGTTTTTATTTCTGTTTACTTAAATGTTGTTGTGGTTTCCTCTATATCCTCCCTCCTCCCATTTAACCCTGAAAAGGAAATCCGATAGTAAAGCCATGAGTCTTCCCAAAATCCCAGCATCACACGGTTCGGATCTGGGATCCACCCGGGCTTTCCCACGGCCTTGTCACTCACAAATATACATAGACTTGGACTAAGAAGTCGGAGAAATATGCCCTTCCACATTATTGTGAAGAGTAAATGCTTCTAGTCGGGTCTTAACAGCACAGGGTACGTTTCTCAGCGATGCCAAGTGGTCTTTCCATTCCCAGCCAAAATCTGTAGAGGTTCCTATCAGCATTCATCTCTCACATCTGCAGGGATTCTTTCCTGCCAGGACTGTGTCGTCCAAGGCAACCAGGTTCCTGAACGACCAGGAGTGTGTTGTTGAAACAGTCATCTCGGATGCAAGCAACAACTGGGACAATACCTCAACAACTGGGACTGAATTCTGTGCAGGGTTGGGAGACAGTCTGGATGAGCACTTATGACTGTGCTCTCCACCTACATAAATCTGGAGTTTGGTGTGAAAAATGACACTGGGCTCCCATAGGACACCACCAGTCACTTTTTTGCTCCACCATAAGGCAGCAGTTTTCTTTGTAACCCCTTATCCGGTTCAGCAATGATTCCCAGTCTCAGCAGCTGGGAGGGAGCAAAAACGTGGACTGTCTCTGGGTCCCTGAGGACCGGATTGGGAAACATTGCGCTTACAGGATCATGGTGGACCTGGAGCCTATCCCAAGAAACACCCTGTATGAGATGCCACTCCACCACTGGGCACACACATACAGAGATGGGTTGTTCAGGTCCAGATAGTAGAAGTTCAGACCAAGATTTTGTTTCAACCAACCAGTTGAGTACTCTTTGATTCTTTATACTCAACTGGTCAGTTAAAACAAAATTCTCTTCTGGACTTTCATTCTCTAGACCTGAATTACCCACCGCTGTACATATGGTGTGTACTTTAGACATGCCTATTTGTCTAACCACAAATTTTGGAAATGTTAGAGGAAACCCTTGCAATACAGGAGGGCATGCAAACTCCAAACACACAGCATTTTAAAACATTCCAGGCATCCGGACACATGAAAATGTAGCCATTACATTACATTACATTAAATAATTGACTTTATAAGCTTACTTGCTCACCCAAAGCTGTTTGTTTGTACCCTAAATCTTGGCATCCCACTTTTATTTATACATTTATACAATTACACATTTCTTTATATGGGCAATATTGTTATTTCTATCTATCTTACTTAAATTCTATTTATTGTTTTTTTGTACTCGTGTTTTGATTGAATGTTTAATTGTATATTTCATGCCCCAACCTGCATCAAAACAAATTCCTTGTACCTGACGCAGAATTAGAATAATGTGCAGAATAATGTTTTCATTCTGTCAGCAAACACTCTCGTGGCTTAACCCGCTTTTGCAGAAAACGGGATTTGCACATTTCGCCGTTTGCATTCAGGCCCCGGTGTCACGTTAGTGGTGCCTGATTGCAATCGCTTTCGCCCGGTAGTTTCTCCAGCCCAGACGCCCCCGGTTAGTTCAACCCCCGCGGTCGGTTCTGGGGAAAAATCAATTTCAATTGTCTGACTCGGCCGCCGGATAAACACACTCACCTTGGGGCGTAATCGCCCAGTAAAGCGGCTCCGAGGCAGCGCAGTTTACCTTTCGATATGTGTGTAGATATGCCGCTAATGAGAATAACCTGAATGACACTGTGGAGCCTCAAAGCCGTATCAGAAGCGACGGATACGGATTATCTTTGTTTGTTTTCCTCAGCATCTTAAATACTGAAATTTCTGGGGCTCAGATTTACAAAACTGTCTGTAAATATCCCCGCTGCTCTCAGGAGCTCTTTTACAAATCCGATCGCTATCTGAGCTGTCACATTAACGAAATCGTTAATTATGTTACGTATTCATGCAGCCGCTTTGAATAAACCGGGGAAGCGAAGCCAATGTAGCGGTTATCTGACAGGAAGCTAATTCGGTCCTGGAGGATGTATAATGGGCTGGAGAACAGGAAGTCATCGCAAATCATGATGATGGATTAGATTTTAATTGCTAAATGTAATTTTAATTTGGGCTTTTAGAATTTACACTTAATTCTTAAAAATTAATAATTGCACAAATTTGCAGTGTGCTCCTTATTTCTTACCGGTACAGGTTTGTACGGGTTGAGGTTGTGCGAATTTAACGTACATTATTTATGACGTCATATTTCAGAGGCAGAAACGAGAAACCTTATGTGTCTTTAAATCAACTTCTTATTACTTGGCCAGACATGTTTGTTGTGAGATAAGTGGATAAATGGAGATTGCACCTGTGTGATTGATAAGCTGCAGGTTAAATACTGCAGGAGGGCGAAGACACCACCAGAGAGACTGATGTCTGTGCTATTATCATCAAAGTAATAGTGCTGTAGTAGCACAATGGTAATGACATTGTAGTGTGACTATCTATATACCATGGTGTACTACGTAGTATTACAATGTATCTTAAGTTAAAATACAATGGTAATCTGTTAAGCTTTGTGTATTGTGCCATGGTGATAACATGTTTTAAATATGCTATACTGTGGTGATATAAGCATATTTTCGATATTACTTTACATAATGTCTGCCATAGTATTGAAATGAGACATCGTTTAAAATAGACATCATAATAGCATTAAAAATACCATACATGAAATGTATCTGTTTTGGCGTAGTGAAGAAAACACTTTAATATAGTTTAATAGCTGCCTGCATCATACCAATTAACCACTTACCAATATGTTTCAGTGGCAAAAACTGAAGGAAACATTTTTATCAAAACACATGCTTGTAAAAACAGAAACTCCTCATATTTTAAATTGTGCATTTATTTGAAATGGCGAAAATAAAACGCAGCATCTTAATTACTGATTTCTGTGAGTTACTTCTAGGTGAAATTCTCAGATTCCATCACCAAATCCAGTACCACTGAAATGAACGCAGTCCAGTGTTTAGAATGCAATTACTTTTTCGTAAGGGAGCTATATTATATGTGCTTCTTGGCAATACCATGAGTACTAAATACCACAGTACCAATACAGGTTGGTAATAAATACCATGGGACATAACAGAATACTATGATTTCAGAACAAAGTACCATAGTATAAAATAAAATACTGTTCAAATACAGGGGAACACTAACCATATGTATGCCATCATAGCGTACATGTAACATGCACAAAATAAAGAAAAACACTGAAAGTACGATCCAGTGCGGCCATACTGACATGGAAATAGGATGATAACGTTTTGTAAGGCTGGTCTTTGGGGAGTTTGATGGTTTTAGCTGAAACGCATTGAAATGCAGCTTTATTCTCCATCGCATTACAGCTAGATAGGGATGTGTTTGTTCTCACATACCCTATCCTCTCCTTTTCTAAGGAACACCTGTGCAAACAGAGGTGAGGGCGAAGCTTTTTGGGGTCTGAGCGCAGGGAACATTCTGGAAAAGGATTTTGCTCAGTGTTTTCTCGAGCCGGGCTGCCCACTGCTGTACGCCAAATTTCAGCCGTTAACTGTTGGAAGATGCGTTTTGTGGTTAACGCCACGCCTACAGAAACAAACCTCACACCTCTGACGCACTGTGGCCTTGACCTGTCACATCCCGTCTCTCAATGCGCATGCTGCGTGGTTGCAGGTGCGCTGTACCTGTGACGCATAGTCGCCTGCTTTTCCCTGCACGACAGCAGCGACTAAGCGCTAAACCTGTCTCAGGCTGCAGGACTGCTAGAGGGACACACCAGTATATCTGGGGAGGGGGGGTCGTGTTTTTCTTTAACATGGGCTTATATGATAATATGCTAATGGTACTAATGGTACTAAAATAGCTTCTGCTTTTTATTGTCTGACTCCTTGACAGTACGTTTGTTTGTAATGTGCTATTTGCCTCATTTGTATGTCACTTTGTTCAAAGATGTCTGCTAAATGTAACACTGGATGGCTCTAGGGCTGAATGCGCAGTTTTCTGTTCTATTACCTTAGCTTACTGCACATATCCCCCCCCTCGTCGGTCCTCGGTGCCCCTCTCTGGTATCCTAGTGAATTATCTGAGAGCCCTTCCTCTGAGGGGGACCATTTCGTCCACAGGAGCCAGTTTAACAGTTTAACGGGATTATAGAGTTCGTAAGGGTGAAGTGAAGAGGCTCGCTTGCAGATCGGATTAAGCTGAATGGTGCTGAGACCCGTGTTTAAGAAACTGCTTAGAGAGCAGCGCCTTGACCTCTGACTCCACATTGTCTCAACACTCTGTGTTCAGGGTTTTGGGTTTCTTCCATCTAACCCAAGGAACAAGAGAGATCAACATGTCAGCATGGTTCTGGGGGTTGGGCTGTAAGTGTGGGAAAAATAAATGCATAAAATTTTTCCTCTTCTTTAATTGTGAGGAAATTATGTGACTTAAGCAAGGTGAAGCGAATGTAGCAACAGGTTGAAAGGTGCAGTGATACTGACCTTCCTGCTCCCTGCAGAAGTATGCTGGGACACTTCACCTCTCAGTCTCAGGGGCTCTCGTGTGGCGGTAGGCAGACCTCAGACACCCACCATCAAATTTCAGTGGAGTGTTGAGAGGTAGGATCTGGCTGCCCTCCCTCACCATCGTGTCTTTGCCATTCTGAACCACGGTACCGATTTGTCCGTGAACGCAGTCTCTCCTGATCTCAAACTGAGATCGTTTAATCCCCCAGCGGGCCGGTGGGCCATGTGTAAGTGACCATGTTTGCTGATTTCCTCGGCGTTACTGTCAGTGTTAGAGGGAGGGTCTCACAGCAGGGGGGTGACAGCCAGAGAGGGGAGCGGATACCACTAACCCCCCCCCCCACTACTGGTTACTGTGACTTCAGCAGAACTAGGTCAGCTCCCCATTTCAGAGGCCAATCTAAAGCGTAAGACCCCCATGGCTGCTCTCCAATCCCCAAAGCGCTCCTGAGGTCCTTGGTGTCTCACCGCCCTTTGTCTTATTATTAAGAGGAATGCCGCTTAGCACTAAGAGCGTTTTTGTTCACGTGGTAAGCACCTGATAGTCCTTCTGTCCTGCGGTCATGTGTGACATTGGAAATGAATGGTGGCCCTTGGGTAACTTGTTGAATTTGTGCCTGGTTCTGAATCTCTGAGCTTTAACAATGACCCCGCCCCCGAGTCGAGGGACCCTCGGGGTGAATGCTGGCTGCTGTGATGTGGTCACTTGTCGCATACGCGTCACGTTTTCAGTCATAATCATTCTGACCTGGATTTGCTATCTTAATAGCCTCCATTGTGAACTATATGTCAGTCGTCTGAAAACAATGTAAATGTTTGTGATAATGTTCACGAGGGAATGAAGATACAGGAATGAAACCCCCTTTATAAATCATATTTATGCTAAATTGCATGTCTGACTGGTCATAGGTTACAGGAATCAATAATTCATTGGTAATGCTGGTGAGGGGCACGCAAGTCTATGTATGAGTGTGTGTTGAAATCATTCGCTTGGGTAGAGCAGTCTCATTTGAGTCTGAGTGTGAGTCTAGACCTGACGACCATCCTCAGAAGGTGTCCATTGTCAGGCTCTCGGTAGCCTTAGTGACCCTACAGGACTTGGAGAAGCCCTGAGGTCACAGAGGGAGCCTGAGGTCACAGAGGGAGCCTGAGGTCCAGGAGAGCCAGACGCTATGCATGCTGAAGCTCAGCTATGCTAAGGAAGCGTCACAGAAGGATATTAAAGCATTATGTCATTACCCCAGTGAGTTATTCAGTGGCAGGTCTTTTATCTGCAGGGTATCCCAGCTTGCTGGTTTATTTTCAATGGCCCTGCAGTGGATTGATTAACTCTTTGATCCTGTAAGTCGAAGATTTAGTGAGTGGTACAATTGAGGATCTTTAGTCATTGTGCCACCTGCTTCTGCTTGAAATATTGCTAGCGACTCATTCTGGATTAAAGCATCTGTTAAGTCAGGGCTTCCCAATTTCGGTCCTAGGTGGCCACTCTGTGACACAGTTTGCAGATTTCCATGCTCAGACACACCTACTAAACCTGGCGATTGGACGTGAGCTGAATAAGGTGTTTGAGCAGGGAAATCTGCCGGCTGTGCCACAGACTGGCCCATCAGAATTGGGGAACCCTGTCCTAAATAAATAAAGCATAATATTTTATTTTTATTTAACTTGTTTCTGTCATTCACTGGGCTAATAAAAATCACGCTGGATGTTTTTGCTGACATGTGAAGTGTCGGGAACGCAGAGCTGCAGTAAAGCTTGGTGATTATCTCTGTCTTTGAATGGCGAGCTCGTTGGTACGCCCGGCAGAGCTTGCTAGCGGCTGTCAGCATCGGCTCTCGGGGAGCTGCAGGACACGCTGGTCTTCGTCACGGTCGAGGTCTCTGCTTAGTTCCGCCTGTTGATGGAAAGACTTGTATGTCAAGGTTAATTTTTAAGCAAGGTTATGGCGAACTTGGAGAATTTGCTTGTGAACACTTGCATGCATATTTGGTTTGGAAGTTGCTGTGGGTGGGAATCATGCCCCCCCCCCCCAACTTCGTTTGGACCTGACATGGGGCGTGTTTGTTGCATCTAATTGTTGATTGGGACAGTAATTAAAAAGAAACACCCTGTGAGTTGAGAGTGCACAAAATTTACTTGAAAGCAATTTTAATGGATACAGCCAAATAAGTGATTTTTTTCTGTCTTGTAAGTATATCTTGCTGCTGGGGGAGGTGTGTGGCTCAGTGGGATAGGGCAATTTGTCTGTGATCGGAAGGTTGTTGGCTCAAATCCCAGAGTTGGGAGGCAGATATTCCCTCTGGGCCCTGGTACAAGGCCCCTAATTGCTCTTGGGACTGGCTAACCCTGCTTACTCAATTGTACATTGCTCTCGATAAAAGCATTTGTTAAATAGCTTTCTATAATGTATTTCTTTTAATTTACATGAATCCATCCATCTTCCATACCCACATACTGAGTTCTGGGTCACAGTGAAACCTGGGACACCATGGGCGGGATGCCAGTCTCCACGTTTCAAATTGACCCATGTGTCACATGTGACGCTTCATTTATTTTTGTGCATTTGTGCTTTTATGTCTTTTTTTGTTTGCGTCTGATTGTGTATTTGTGTTATTGAATATATGTGTTTGTCTGTGTTTGTAATTGTGCACAGAGTGATGTGTTTTTGTCTGTGTATTTGTGTACTGAATGTGTGTGATTATATCTGTGTGTGTATTGGTGTACTGAGTAACGCATGTTTGCGTCTGTGGGTGTGTGTTGGCCTGTGATCACAGGCTCTCTCTCCTGAGCGAGCGTGCCCACCCACACTCCACAGGGAGTGAATAATCAGCACCCAGCCTGCCTGGTGTAGCCCTGCCTCACACCCCGTCCGGCTCACTACAGCATGGGTGTATCCTGCAGCACTGGGAATACGTATCTTTCACAATTATGGGGCAAAACTCCTGTATAAAAACAAATGAAATCAGTCTAACAGATGTCTCCAAAGCTCTTCATACTCCTGCACTTGTATATGTGAGGCAGGGCCCCGTGGACTTTGATAATGACACCATCCTATTTACTTTTATTTAACTATATTAAATCCTGTATTCCCCAGGTAGCTCTTTCATACACGAATGATCTCACATCAGCTGATAGAGGTTCCATGTAAGCGTTTGGCCTGTGGCAACGTTCAGAGTATTTTTTTCCCCTGTGTTGAGTTGATGGTGTTTCTCTGCTGATGTTACATGAGGTGAATTGTAGCTTTGCAGAATTCCAGTTTTCAGGGGAAACACTCGTGCTTTGGGCAGTGTAGATATGATTGCACACTGTGGGCTCTTTACAGGCACAAATCTCCTAACCGTGTTTCTGGAGTGCAAGAGCAATCTAAGCTCTGTCTATATTATCCACGCATGTGTCATCAGCAGAGTTATAAAATGTTATCAGCAGAGTTGACGTGGGATTGAACAACGGAAGGATGATTAAGGAGGACGTCGGACAGAAGGCGAGACAGGATGTTCCCGGCATTAACAGCAGACCTGCAGCTGTTGACCCCACGTGGGAACCTCCTCTGTATTTGATGGCATTTGCTGAGCTGTAGTGACGACGTCGGAATGACGATGTCAATACAGGAGTCACAGTCAGGGACATGCACAGCGATGCGAGGGTCTCGGCAGGAGGGAGGATGGTCGGGGTGATATTCTGCGTGCCGTATAATTAGCTTGGCCTCTCGAGGCGGAGTGGCAAAGGGGTTACCTGAGGTCACCGCTGGATGTCAGGGTGAGGAACGAGCCAGCGAGCGCGTATGTAAGGATTTCTGGCTGGGGCACCAGCTTGGTCATGTGTGTTGCAGCGTTTTGTCGATTTCCAGGGTTGGAGGGGTTCAGTGGCTGTGAGCTGCATCATTGACAGTGACATCAAAGAGTGCAGGTTACCAGAATGGGGGGGGGGATTGGCTGCTCCATCATTCAGGAGTTTATGTGTGACATTGAGATGTTTCTGAAATCTTTCGTCATCATGGGGTCTCTGTCCTTAGACTGGCATTCATTCTGGTGTTTATCCCCGCCCTGAGCAGTAAACGGAGCCCCGGGCCTGAATTTCGGGCAAAAGAAGCAACGGCATGACTCATTTACGAAGACACAAACCCTCCAGCTCCCTGCAGGAGTGAGAATGAGAACGAAACAGAGACGCTCTTCTTGAATGCGTTGTTGGGGGGGGGTAAACGAGTGGCATCCCTGATCATATCTCACATCTTGTTTTGCCTCATCATCTCTCCTGCATGTTTTGTTTGATTATGTTTTGTTTAAAATTATGCACCAGGACAACCTCAGCGGGGGGGGGGCACCGGTATAACGGCACTGGGGGGGGGGGCTGAGGGTGGTTGTAGTCTCCAGAAATATGCTGCTTCCTTCCTCGTCAATTCGTTTTTTCCCGCGTCCCTCCTCGTGACGTTGTCCTGGGACCGGCCGGCATTGGGACAGAGGAGAGGCCAGCGTTTCGCCCTGTGGTCGTACTTTGGCTCCTGATTGGCTGCCTGGTCCTGCTGTGAGTCTGGGTGTTGTGACTGACCTGCTCTTGGGTGTCTGCCGTGCTGCTTTGTGCGACCATTGAACCAGACCACCCCCCCCCCCTTCCCCCAGAGCCAATGCCAGACCGTGTAACCACTGATTGTTCTGACCTGGTGTGTAACACTGAGTCTTTTGACTTCTCAGTGCCTCTATTTAAACAAACCCTTTGTTGTCCTGTGGACAGTAATGTATGCCTCTACAGCAGGCGCCCTGTGCTCTCATTGTACAGGGCCAAGGTTTTTATGTTCAAGTGAGAGATAAAATCTCACTGCTACATGGGAGGTAATTTCTCATTACTTCCCAATAACAAGAATATTACTAAGTAAAGTGTGGCATTTAGTTAATTATTGTTGGCATAATTATTCTTTCTCATTTTGATAATGCTGCTTTTTTCCCATTTACCGATTCATTTAAAGGGACTGTGCTGTTTTTCCATTGTGCTGGAGTAAATCACTCTTCGCATTTATCGGATCGCTGTCGTAGTCGTCATATAAAATGGAGTGATTGATGCTCTGTGCAACTCCTTCGCTTTGCAGTAGACGAACGCCAAAACCACACACGTACATTAGGGCTAATTACACATTTGCCAGCCCATAGAATTTATGGTATCGCGTATTATAACTGGTTATTTAATCCGCTGATGTGGTGTACAGATGTAACACATTAGCACTTGGGATTTATTTGGTATGACGTGATATATCGCGTGTTTGGGCGGCCCCGAGGCATTCCGCTTGTGAGGGCTTGCGGACCCCACCAGGCCGTCCGGGATCTGCCCTGGTTGTAGATATGGATGCATAGATGGGTGAAACATGGTGGGTCAGTACGTAACCCTGTGGAGGTTCCCCTGTTGCCTCTGGCTTTTCTTCAGGTACTCTAGTTTCCTTCCACAGTCCCCAGACTGCGAGTAGTTGATCTAAATCATCTGCGGAGTGTGAGTGTGTGCCCTACGATGGACTGGCTTCCCATCCAGTGTGTTCTGCTTTCTGCAACTAGGTGCCATGTGCTTCCTAAGATAGGCTTCAGGACCCTGTGACTGGATAAGCAGTTATGGAAGACGGATGTGCTGGATCGGGGTAGATAGGAGGTTCATTGTGTTAATGCTTGTTGTAGTGAAATGTTACTGGAAGACCTAGGGACACACGTTGAAAATTCCTGAAATTACATACATGCTTGTCGAGTGATCTGATTGGCTGATGAGGTTATGTCACTGGCCAATCCAGACAATGAGATGCGCTCTGCAGCACTGAAATGTCAACACTCCCCACCCCCCACTGGAAAATTCAGGGTGCATTGAGTGGACAGGATGAGGATGCTGGTAGCCATCATTTCATTCCCCAATTCTCCTTTTCTTTCCTTCTTCCATCCCGTAAAATCTGGGGAAACCAGAAAATATTATTGAAATCGACCTTCATCGTGCTGATTGTTCACTTCCTGCAGCTTTTGAGTTTCAGTATGTAATAATATTTATCAAAAACAGGGGAAATATTTAAGCTACCTCTCGTATAAAAAAATTAGCTCATTAGAGGATTTCAGATTGCATCTGAAATGTTTTAATTGGTTCTTTTAAATGCATACTACACCTGGTAGAAATGGGGCTCCCTTTATGCGATAAATCTTAGTCAGCGGCTGCAGACACACATCTCGTTTTTCTTATCCGCGGAGCTCGGAGCACCCATTCGACACTGCAAAAACATGCTACTCTCATATGTGTGTGTGGGGGGATTCATCGCCATGGTAACAGTGGGGGGGGTGGATGATGATGTGAGGCCTTGTTTGACAAGCGCGGACAATTTCCTGGGGCACAAGCTGCGGTATGGGGTAGACGCCTTTTGTTCTCAGTCGTCTTTTTTTTCCTGGAGGGTGCGTGAGTGTATGCTTGAGCATCAGCATCTGCGTGGCCGTGTAGACGTGAGCATGGGGCAGGTAACGCTGGAGTGAGGGGTGGGAGGAGGGGGGGTTCCCTTTGTACCCCACCACGCTGCAGTGCTTGTCTCCTGGGGTGCCTCTCTGTCGCCATCTGGAGGTGACTGCCGGCAGCAGATGCTGCAGAGAGCGGTCCTGGTGAGGGACGGGCGGGCGCCTGTCTGATGGAGGCCTCACACTGGTGCTTTTCAGTTCCTCTCTGGGCAGTAAAAGGCGAGGTGTCCCCAGTTCCCTCGCCGCGCCGCCGATTGTGGCCGTGGGGGCTGATTTTTACGAGTGCTGCTCTGAGAGGGCTCTCGGCCTATGGGGGGTGTGATTGGTCTCACTGCCCTCCAGGTGGGAAGATAAAGTGTCACTGTGAATATTTCCCCGCCAAAGCACCCTGTGCTTGTGTTCATGTGTACACTGTGTGTCTGTACATTAATACTGTCTTTACCAGCCAACAGACCCCGGTCCTCTTTGAAACTCTTTCCCCGGAGGGAAACGTTTCACATTTCAAATCGACCCGTGTGTCACACGTGACGCTTTATGTCTTTTTTCTAAATAATGATCTATATCTGATTTGAACCGTAATAAACCTCAGTGTTGAGTATATCTTGCTCAATTGATTTAAGGAAGGTAAATAGTATGTATGATGAACTGCTGTTTAAACCAGTTAGACGAAGGGCTACCAGGTTGATACACTCTTCTTAAATCATGTACAATAAACATGTTTTAAATGCTTTTTTTTAGATCTTGCCATTTTCAAATTTATATAAATGCAAATGTTATTAAAGAAGAATAGCAACAGGATAAAATTACATTTTAGATGCTGCTCAATGGTGAGTTGTGCTATTTTTAGAACAGGTCCCGGGGCGACTCATGTGGTCCTTGGGGGCGTCCTGGTGTCCGCAGGCACCATGTTGGTGACCCCTGCACTAGATAATCTTGAAAAGGAACAATCATTAAAATTGCTAAACTTGCTAAGTTTTGTTTCCTATGACAGAGTAAAAATGCTTTAGTAAAACTTATTGATAATCTCATTCAGTTACTATAGTGCTACATTGGTTTTTTGGGATTCGGGGGGGGGGGGGGGGGGGGGGGGGGGGGGGGGGGGGGGGGGGGGGGGGGGGGGGGGGGGGGGGGGGGTGGGGGGG
>JAODKC010000137.1:7868091-7899271 GCA_026777985.1 Mormyrops attenuatus
TTGTCTGCTGCCGTCCGTCGGTTCGGGGCGTGGGGGGGGGGGGGGGGGGGGGCGCCCGGCGCTCGCTTTTGAACTCAGACAGGAGCGTGGAGCCAGACAAGCGCTGCTGTAAGATTCCCAGACCCCAAGGTGCCGTGGGCGGACCCAAGTAGAGGAGGGGGCTGCAACTATGTGTTGTTGTTGTTATTTTTTAATTTTCCTGCTGCTCTGGGAGCTGCCTCTGATTGCTCTCTTTTTGTGCTTTAGCGCTTGTCATCCCTGAGAGAGCAGCAGCGAAGAGGCAGGAAGCTGCCTTGACATTATTATATGCCTAGAAACGCACAGCCCGGCGTCCGGTGCATCTCTTTCCACTGACGCCAGTTGCGCTACCGTTTCCATGACGGTGACACACTCTGCTAAAGCCCCCAGAGATCATCTCTCATCGAGTGACACTTCCGTGGTGGTTGCTGATTGGCAGCTGGGTACCATGGCAACGGGGAGGCCTGGGAAAGAGGGTGATCCAGCAAGTTTGAGTATCTGCCAAGAGCCCACCTCCGCTCTGTGGCGGGCATGTCCCGCCCGTTTTTTGGGAGGACACTGAGCCTTCAGTTGGCTAGCGCACCAGTGATAAATTCTGCACCAAGTCTACAGTATCATTACATGCTTTTCTACTGCTCTTTTTCTGTTGGCCTGATTCCTGATTATCCGTTCAGTATCCAAAATGGGAATCGTACTCCAATGCTCCACCAATCAGCCAGTATCTTCTTACAAGCTGAGCAGTATCTTTTGCTCACCGGTGCTCTGTGGCTTCAGCACATTTTCGAAATATAAAAATACATGCATCAGACCAGAGATATTCAGTCTGTGAGGCATGCCCCCTAGTGGGTGGGTGAAAGAATTGCAGGGGTGTGTGCTGGTGAGAGAAACTGCAACCTTTACAAATATTAAAAATAGCGACAGGAAAACTGGCACATGCTTCCCATTGAACCGCAAATATAGCCCTAGGGGGTCCCTGTCAAAAACGGTTTAAATACCTCTGCATCAAAGCCTCACAATCTACACATCTAATGTGGATATTTGTAATATGTATGCTTAGACTTCGTCATCCAGCGTGTTTCCATTGCTAGTATCTTATTGGATGATGAGTACAACATGCCTGTAATGGAGGGACTCATGTCATCGACAGAAACTTCACCATCCGATTCATGCCGATCCCCATCATCGACGCCTCCCAGGCCCTCAAAGCCAGCCCAGAGAAGACTGAGGATGCCCTGCTCAAGGTGAGCCATTCCCCCTGGGCCCCGACATTTTTTATGAGCCGTGGCATAACAGCGCCCTCCGGGGGGGGGGACCTGAACATGGCGTGCTCCTGCTCCCGGTCCAGATTGAGAGCTACCTCTTCCGGAACCACAAGACCCGCAAGTACCAGCAGGAGCAGGCCTACCGGCTCCAGCAGGGTATCGTCACAACGACCACGCAGCAGGTCAGCATCGGCAGGATCTCCTGGTTCTGGGCTGTGATGCTTCACAGCAATTACAGATCAAGGCAAAATGGCTGCAGCCTTTCAAAAAGATTTACCGGGGTAGTAAGGGCTTCATTTATAGGTAATATCTGAGGAGTTGAGCAAATCGCCCTGGTAACCATCAGTCCCTTGTTCCGGTTCCTCTAAGATGATTGACAGAATCTGCGTGAAGGTCCAAGACCACCTCAATTCGCTGAGGTACACCGAGACGGACACCATCCTGGAGGATATGAAGATGGCCGAGAACTTAATGAAGGATGCCAGGAACTCCAAGACGGTGAGAGAAGCTGCTGGTATCGCTTCTGTAAATAAGAAGTTATTTGGCTTAATTGAAACTGACAGTGGGTGGCAGTGGGTAGAAGTGTTGCCTCACACCTACAGGCCTGGGGGGTTTGAATCCCACCCCACTGTGTGTGTGTGCACTTTGCTTGGTCTCCGGGTGCAGTGCAGGGCTCCTGCAGTCCAAAGACATGCACTTATACCTGACAGCATGTCAGACCGGAGCCCTCCCTCCAAGGCCAAAGGACTCAGCTCCTTCTGTGGGACATACCCACATGGGTGGTGTGAGGCTCAAGCTGTGCCTGTAATCAGAAGGTGTCCAGTTCGAATCCCACAGTTGGCAGAGTGATGTCATTGTTGGGTATGGTGACCATGTCAGGGAGGACACTTTGAGCTACTTCAGGTTTTACAAACTACTTGTTCCTGTGGTTGGCTGAATACTTCCATTTTTCTTGATTTGTTTCATTGACTGAAAGACTCATCCAACTGTTTCATATTAGTGACACATGCATGATTATAGGAGACTGACCAATCAGCACACAACAAGAACTCGGCGCTTAAGTGAAATTCAGGTCCTTTGAACTGAAATGCTAGTTTATAAATACTGTCCTAGGTCAGAGTGTCCGGGATGACATGGGTTATCTGGTCACTCTACCGTTGAGCCCCCAGCAAGGTCCCTCACTCCCAGTTGTTCCGGGGACCGTCTGACTCTGCTTTTTCTCGGCACATTGTTTTGGATAAAAGCATTTGCTAATTAAATGTAAATTATGCACCTTCAAGCCTCACATTGCGGTAAATATTGCTGATGGCCCCCTCCCCCTGTACTCCTGCAGCTCCTGCCAAACCTGTACCACCTGGGCGCTTCCTCGCGGAGTGAGATCAACAGCACCTCCGCCAACCCCATCCAGGAGAAGCTGGAGTCCATGGCTGGGGAGGTGGCCCAGGTGATGGACGAGCAGCTGCAGGTAAGAGCGGGAGCCCGGTGACCTCTCGGGACGTGGGCTGTTGGACGGGCTTCACAGGAGTCAGCCCAGGTAATGGGCTGTCACCCAAATCTACGTCAGCTTGTAGGTGTGAGACCCCAGGCTGAACTTCAACTCCACGATGGCGTGGTGTGTAAGTCCATTGGGAGTTTCTCTGCTCTTCATATTTTATAATTCATCTGATTGCTGCACAGCAGAGTTGCCCCAAATCATTTAACTAGAAGCCTATAAACTGAACTACTGGGTCGCGGTGAATGTACAAAATTTACAGCTCTTAATTTCTGCGGGCCGGGTGCCAGTCTTTTTTTCTTCCCCTTTCGGGCAGTAATTACCTTAAATTATGGCTATGAAACGGGCCATGCATAGGAGCTCCGAAGGCGTATGTCTCTGCAGCTCGCTCAGCCTCGATAATCGCAATAAAACCAACAGCCGCGTAGAACGTAAACATAACTGCGGACGTTTTCCACTTTATGGCTCTGATTTTTTCACGGAGGCATTTTACTGGGCGATATGCAAACGAGATGCAGATTTTCTGTGTTGGTGCTACCAGTATCTAATCGGACCATTAAGAATATCTTAGCGAAAGGATAGCAGATGCGTGGCCAATTCTGTTCAGGGCTGCTTAGAAAGAAACAGACAGCAGGCCATTCCAGGCAATTCTATTGTTGAGCTTTGGACCCTCTGGCACTCCACTGCACATTACACACGCCATGAATTTTTTTGTTAGAAGGTTTTGTTTTTAGGAAATCTTTTGGTACATATTGATAATTAATATGGTAAAGCTAATGCTAATACCGTAGCGCTAATATGGTAATGCTAATGCTAATACCGTAGCGCTAATATGGTAAAGCTAATGCTAATACCGTAGCGCTAATATGGTAAAGCTAATGCTAATACCGTAGCGCTAATATGGTAATGCTTATACAGTAATGTTAATATACATCCACCTGCAGTTCTTTTAATGCAAATGAAAGCTATGTTGTTAGTGTTAAGCATCTGTTGGAGTAATTAAATATTTATGTATGATTAAATATATCGTTTCACTATTGTTTTAGAACAAAGGCAGTAGAGGCCCAAAGGCACCTTGCATTAGCTTGATATATTTGGTCTCTCTCTTCTCTCAGAACCTTCTGGAGTCCATGGTGGGCGCAGCCGAAGGTCTCTGCCCACATGTGATGAAAAGGCCAGACCTGCGGCAGGAGCTGATCGCGGCTGGTGTGGGCAAGGCAGTCGTGCCCCGCAGCTTCGTCAGGGACACCCTCCTGGAAGAGTCTGGCATCGACATCATCAATAAAATCAGGTGATACCGACTATTTGCAGATGATTCTGGAAGGAAATTGAATAATCCAGCTCCAGCTGCTTTGACTGATTTCATGTTCAAATTAGATCAGATCCTGAACTGAGTACAAAACAAGTGATGGCATCACCCTGAAGTTCTCTTTGAATCATGGTGGCCATACTGATGAAATTGGTTTATCTTCTGAGGGAACAGTTTTATTGGCTGCTTCATTTCACAGCATTATGGGTAATGTCACTCCAAAGTGTTTTTTTTCTTGCCACCCCACCCCCTTACCTGGTCCATGTTCTTCAAGCTTGACAGTGGACCTTAGGGGTCACAGGTTACAGGGGCCCTCTAAGTGGCGTGACCTTGCCCCCTCCCCCTCGGCGGCGTCCCTTCTTATTACCTTTCCCTTACCTTTTGTTTGTGCTCCCAGTGAGGTGAAGCTCGGATTGGCCTCATTCCTCTCTGACCGAGTGGTGGATGAGATCCTGGAGGCCCTCTCCAGCTCACAGCGCGCTCTGGTGAGCCTCCGCAGCTCAGGGACAATATGGCCTCCCTCCTGCATGATCCTGATTTTGTTGAAGTGGCCCACCTTTACAGTGGTTGAATATCGACAAGCATAATAAAATCTCCTGGTTGTATTTCCCTCCCCCAGGCAGACCACCTGGCCAGGAAGGGTCAACCCCTGGTGCACCAGGAGTCGCTGGAGCTGGATCCCTCGGAAGAACGGACCCCCAAACGGGCCGCCTCGGGGCTGGCCGAAGTGGAGCGGCTGGACGACCCGGAAGCTTGCATGGTAGCGCTTATTCCGCACCCTGCTGGTGAAACTGTAGCCACGACAGACGTCTCTGAGTTTGTTAAACAGTAAACAACACGCCAAGTACTCAATAGGCCCGATCAGGCGAATTACGAGGTTAGACAGCTGATTAAACTCCCAGCTGGGACAGAAGCCCGCCCGTTGTCACGGCCCTTAGACATGGAAACCGAGCCGCATTGTGTTTCTGAAACATTCCGAAAGAGAGTCAGTTGAGAAATTTAGCTAGTTCTGTTTTTCTGCTATAGTTACTTGTATTTGTTGAGTTTTATTGTAAAAAAAATTGGAAAAGATTATCACAAATGAGAAGTGCTGCGGTAATCGCTTTGGAGTGAGAAGCATTGCCCATGAATTGAGGTGTCAGCTGTTCATCTCATATTGTTTATGGCAGGGTTCCCCAATTCCGGTACTGGAGGGTCAGTTTTCAGCACAGTTTGCAGATTTCCCTGCTCAGACACACCTACCAAACCTGGCAATTAGCTGATTAAGATGTTCTTGATCAGGGAAATCTGCAAACTGCTTTGAAAACTGACGCTCCAGGACCAGGATTGGGAAAGCGTGGTTTACAGTCTGTGGCCTGTTGTGCATCGCTGACAGAGTTTGCTGTCATAATTTATTGGTTCATTTACTGGGTCCTACAGGCAGATCAGCGTTATAAGATCAGTTTCCCCGTATGTCAGTTTAAATTTATTATATTTACTAAATCTGTAATTTACAAGCATGTAGGTAGGAGTCTGTCAGCTTGGCCTGCTGTATCTGCCAGGGATTTTTTAAGGTCAAATTCTATTGTCACCTAACTGGACAGAAAGCCTTTTTGTTCAAGGCATAGAGAATGGATCGGAGGGCGTATTATAAATATAGTCACTACTAGGGCTGTCGCCAACCCGTCGCGATGTAATCGCAATTATATGGCGCATGTGCAGTAATCACCAGGGCTTTAGATGGCGGGTGAAACATTTGTCCGGAGGGCGGCTTTTCGGTACTGTAGGGACATTTACATTCATAATTCGGTAAGCAGGTCACTGGTGTGCCTAAGATATTAATGAGATGCGTATTGCGAAGCCCAAAAGTAAGGAGTCGGTATAAATTCAGCGTATCCTTTTGTTTATGAAATTCAGTTTGCGGAGCACGCCGCACCGTTGTTTTCATAAATCATGGAAGTGATAAGCGTTGAGGTGCCAGTGAAGAAAGGAGCACCTCTGCAGCTGCAACATCTTGTGAAAGAGGAGATCTTGTGGGTAAACAAGGTAAAAACACGTTGGTGGTGTGGCGGTACTTTTTGCAGTTTTAAGTCCGGCACATTTATTAAACATAAAGATATGCCTAATTTATACAGATCACTAACTTTTGGGTGTCACACTACACATCTCATGAAGATCTTACACACACTACTAATCTGCTTACCAAACTGTGGGCGTAAGTAAACATCCATGTATAGTTGTACCGAAAAGCCGGTGTCTGGACAAATGTTTACACGTGTTCTCTAAAGCCCTGGTGATAATTGCACATGCGGCATTTAATCGCGATTACCTTGCGACAGCCCTAGTCACCGCACATTCTTCTTTGGCTAAGGATCACCGAAAGCCGTCAGTCAGCACAGGGCCATAGCTCTGCGGCTAAACCCATGTGATATCAGTGAAGTGACGAATACTGGGAGGACATCGCGATCCCAAGTGCGGGAATCTGATCACGTACATGAGTTCAGGGTTTCTGTTATCTCCCTGTTGACTCCATTACTTTGGTGGCTTTGGGATTTTACTTTTTCATACAGCCTTCGATCTTCCACCATGAGAAGGCTTGCGTAGAGTGTTTTCCTTATTTTCATATAATTCTCCCATTTCCGGATGCCTTTCCCATTTCTGAATGTCCAAAAGAGTGTGTTCGCAAAACCCCAAAAGTCTGAAGGCCTGTGGCAGGTTTTCGGAAATAATTCGTACTAGTAATATAAAGCACAGGATAACATGGGTCACATTTTCATTTCTATTGAAGTTATTTTTATATAGCGCCTTTCACACCAGAGTCACCCCAAGGCGCTTGACAAGAGTGTGTGGCAACCCATATTTCCCCAGAGAGGAGCCAGATTGGGTCTGATGGTATTTAGCTTGTCGACGAAGCATGACACAGGACCTGGGCAGGTAGTAGCCATGAAGTCGGCAGGAAGTTCATCTCCCTCCTCCTTAGCCGATGGACCACGAGGGCTCAGGTTGTGTAAAGACAACGTTAAGCCCTTACCTTTGAGATTACGACCTGGGGAGGGTTACGGCTCCCCAGCTCAGCTGTCAGCCTCCCGGGGAGGGTATTACCCCAGGAGGAACGTAGCGGGCTTGGTAACTGCACAGTATGTTTGACTTCGGCACCTATACTATTGACGCACTAACGCTGAAAGTAGGGTTCGACGCCACAGCGAATTCAGCTGGACGGTGTGATTAAAGTGCACTTTTTACAACACATATGGTATTTAAAAAACGTGACCTGTGTAGTTTATTTATCTTGGAAAGAACATTTTGCCATGGACACACACGAGTCTTGCCATGGGTGTGTTTGTCCATGTATGGAACAGTTGACAATCCCTAACTGAGGATTCTAGAAGGCAAAGAGGGGGTAACAGATTAGCCTTAACATTTTGAAATGACCTCAGCAAGGACAAATATCCTACTCCTCTTCCCCTTCCCCCCATACATGTTTCTATTATCTTATCTTCCTCTGTCTTTCTTATATATGCATTTTCGTGCGTATATAAAGTACTGTATCTATATGTCATTCATATGGCCAGTATACTGTGCTGTACATAAGCAGTTCTCAGGGAAGCCCAGCTGTTTGGCCCGTTTTTCATGTTCAGCTAACAGCGTGTCCAGCTGAGTAATTACGTAATTAATACTCAGGAAGCTCTTTATTAGCTGAAATGGCTGTCACATGACACCAGGTTCCCCGCATCTTGCCGAAGGGCTGCTCGTGACCACACGGTGGTGCCGCTGCACCCGCAGGGCCTTCTGTCCTTTTTGATTATCCTCCGCTTCCTCATATTGTCCTCTCTTCTCCCTGTTCTTCTCGTTCTGCTCTCTCTCTCTCCTGTCCTTCTCTCTCACCCCTTTGCCCCATGGAGACTCTGTGCTGCTCCAGTGTAAGTAGGATCCGTCTCTCCGCTCTGCCACCTTCCTTTCTCGCTGTCGCTTCGCACGCAAAGTCACCCCACCCCCCATCTTCTCAGTCAAGCCTGATCCGAGCCCCTCGGAATCTGGCTGCACCCCGCTCCTCATTCCTGGCAGACACTGAAAGATTGGGCTGGACTCACTAGCTTGACGACAGATTGAAAAACCCGCGAGCCCCTCGCTTGGGCTAATGAACCATCAACTTGGGCTTCTTGACTGGGATGCAGACTATCTATGCAGAGGGTACATCACTGTTCCATCTGTTCTGCAGTAGCTCCTGGTCAGGGGGGTGGAAATCCCTCAATTTGAGAAGCGTCTGTCCTCTAAATGCTTTTCCGATTTGGAATCGCACTGGAAACGTGTGGGATGGCGTGCCGAATCCGCTTCCTGACCAGCGGTAAATCAGCGCGTATGCTGAATGCAGTCCGCTCTCTACATAATGCTTGCTGTCCATTACCCCCAGCCTAATGATATGCGTAATTAGGCTGCTTCTGGCTGATGTGCTAGTTTCAATTAACATTAACTGTTTGCCATTATCTGTCCACATAAGAGCACATATGTACGCATTTCACTCTGAAGGCGCTTTTCCACTGCACTGGTTATTTAAAAAAATTACCAAAAGTACTGTGCTTTCAGTGTTCGTTTTCCACTGGCGTGAAAGACTGGTACGGGTGCACAAAGACATCATTACAACACAGGCGGGGTGTTTTAGACTGAATTCAAAAATGGCTTTTTTAGTGTATTACAGGGCTGGACGATGTGTGATTTTAATATCGACATCGCATGCCATGCACATGTAATTCTCACATCGCGAGGAGTGCGATAGTCAGGTGGATTGATCGGGTTCTTCCACGCCTTCATACTGTCTGGACATTATACCACGAGTGCAGGGAGTTACGTTTCACTAAAACACTTTTTTACTTTTTTATACAGCTCCCCCAAGCTGTATAAATCACTCATAGACGCTTCTGTGAGAGATTTAACAAAATGAGTGGGGTGGATAAAATCGAAAAAGAATCGGTCACTAAAAGCTCTTCACTTTCCGTCGTATGGAAATAGTTTGGATTCCGTAGAGATAATACTTAGGAAAAGCAAGTCGTTTGTTGGCATACCTCGCAGTAACATCACCAACTTATTTAACAGACTCTGTTGGTAGAATGGTAGAATAATTTCTGTTTGGCTGTAGTTTATTTTGGATAGATTTTGAACTCCTCTTTGCTTCACATGGACGCGTTTGTCCATGTATGGAACGGTCGACAATCCCTAACTGAAGATTTTTAGTATTTAAATTCACATCGCGATTCTTCTTTTCTTTTTCTCATATCACACAACCCCCGTATATTATAGCATATTATAACATATACCTTTAAAATTTCTCGTCATGCCACCCAGAACTCGTGGAATCTTTTTTCCGACCACATTTTCAATAAAGCTTGAGTCTCCATTTGTCCACACATCCACTATTATTGTTTAGTTGTTTTTTTACTTCATTTATAGTCGTTTTCTGAATTCCTAATTGCACTTTTTCAAGATGGCCGTTGTATTTTGTGTTTGCAGTTTGTGAGGCAGGTTATTTGCATAACCAGTAAACACATTTACAAGTCCCTCCCAAAAGTACCGAGCTGATTTGGTATCTCTGGCACCCGTACTGAGCTCCTTACCTCTGGTACTGGACCGGAAATCAGGAGAAATGGGAAATTTTTAATGCCAAAAGTACAGTACCTGGTGCAGTGGAAAAGCCCCCACATTTGATCTTATCACTTATTTCTGTAACAGCTGTAAAGGTTGCTTTGCATTAATTTTTATTTTGGAGTAACAGAATGAAGTGCATGGTAAAAAAAAAAGTGAAAACATAAATTTCATTCGTCACTCGATTCCTATTTAACCGAAACAACAATTGTAACAACAGAGTCCGTGCTGAGACAATTTCAGCTGTTTTTTATTTTTCTTTTTAAGCAGTAAACCACACAGGCGTTTATGCTACACTAAAGATGGCCGCCCTAGTTTCTGCGATTATCTCAGCAGTGTGACTGTTCAGGGTGATGGGTTTCCATCCCGTGGAGACAACCAGTGGGTTGCAGGGGAGGGAGACGGAGGTTACGCAGAGCAGCGAGCTAACTAGATTAAGGGCATGACCATCTGATGTGAGTCAAGGCAAGGTTAGCGCTTGCTAAATAAAACATGTCCTCAAGGGGGCGCCGTCTAGGGATCCAGTGCCCGTTTTAGAAATGACTTTAGGCAAAGGGAGAGGGAGGGAAAAGGGGACATCTCCTAGCAACCTAGCACATACTCAACACTGGGTGTTTCAGTGCTGACATCCGTGTGGGAATTTCGCTGTAAAATTCCAAGGACAGGATACTTTTTTCGGTCATGTGTGTGACAGAAACTCCCTTTGGTTGTTTTGGGTCAACTGGCTGAATCAGGGCCTCATGAAAAACTTGATTTTAAACCTCTGCGGTGTTTGTGAAGCTGTTGGGCAGGTAGTTCTAATGCTGTGGGCGTCAGTATCCCAGTTGGTAAAGTTTTAATGATGCTGTTGACTCACAGCGAATTTTACAGAGAATCTCTCCTCCTTGTTTTATAATGACTCGGTTCTGACTTGTGGTCAGATCGGTGTTAGGACTCTGCGTGGTCACTCCTTCACAGCAACCGGTCACCCGCTCACAGCCCACGTGTCTCTCCCTGCAGATGACCCCCAAGTCAAAGAGGAAGAGTATTCACAGTCGGATGCTCCGCCCTGTGTCCAGAGCCTTTGGTAAGTTCACCTCTACGCCCCTCCACAGCCGCGCAATGCACTTAACCAGACTGGGCTGTCATACCTTACAGATGCAATTCTGTAATTGTTTGCCATTATCAAATTGAAAAGCCCCACATAGAATTTTATTAAGAGGTTGGCATCAGTAATATCAAGTGGCCTCTGATTGGTTGTTGTTGTGTGTCTGTCAGAGATGGAATTTGACCTGGATAAGGCGCTGGAGGATGTTCCCATTCATGTTGAGGACCCGCCCCTTTCCACCAAAGCAGAAAAGAAGCCGTCTGTGGCGATGGGGGAGCTGCCCTCGGAGGAGGGCAAGAAGCTGCAGCACTACACGAAACTTCGGCCCAAACGGAGCAAGAAAGTGCGGTCCAGTAAAGTGCCGGTAAGGGCGAGGTCAACCAGCCAGCCTTTGGTCCTCTCTGTTTAGCTGGTCAGCTGAGCTTGACTTACTGATAGCCTGAGTCTCCTTCTGCAGATCAGCACGGCCCAGCCGCAGGAAGGGGAGCAGAACGGCCTCATGGGACGGGTGGATGAGGGCGTGGATGAATTCTTCTCCAAAAAGGTCACAAAACTGGAGACTAAGTAAGGGCCTGAATGGTGCACGCAGTTAATAAATCTGTGAATGATTTGGGATGTGTTCCTCATATCATCCATGCTTTATGTTGCAGTACAAATCATGTGATTTAGATAAGGGTAAAACAATCTTGTAATGATTATTCCTGTTAATGGGGATGTCTGTGTTTATCCTTCTGAAATCACATGTAATGTAAGTTTATCGGGTGAATGTTTTTTTTTTTGCCACGCTGGGATTTTTTTGGCCTGTCCTGTGAGATGCTTCCCGTCCCCGCCTGTGGTCACTGCAGTCTCACTTTCTCTTTCCTAGGAAGCCCCCCCTGAAGTCCTCCGAATCTCAAGACGGCGAGAAGAGGCGGGACTCACGTAAGGGCGGCTTCCTCAACCTCATCAAGTCCCGCTCATCCAAGTCCGACAAAGGCCAGGCGGCTGCCGCCGCAACGACAGTCACCACGGGGACTACCACCCCGGCGACGGTTACTCCAGCGACAGCTACCCCAGCGAACTCCACCCCAGCCTCAGCGGGAGTGGAACAGCCCCCCTCCCCCAAGAGCAGCCAGCTTAGGAGTCCTGCGCCGGATCCGGCCAAGAGCAAGGAGACCAAGGGCCCGGCGACGGACTACAGCAGCAGCTCGGACCGCTCGGAGGAGCTGAAAACCCCCGACTCGGTGGACGAGCCCTCGGAGGGTGATGGCAAAGGCAGCCCCCAAGGCAGCAGGCGCTATGGGGTCCAGGTCATGGGCAGCGGCCTGCTGGCCGAGATGAAAGCCAAGCAGGAGAGGAGGGCAGCCGGTGCCCAGAAGGTCTGTGTCCACACACCAGCTGTCTCTGTGCTAGCGGCGCTTGCTTTGACGGTAGGGGGTGGGTTCGCTTCTCCCAGATCCCAGTGCCTGGAAGGCGAGCCCATCCATATGGGCCA
The DNA here is from genome assembly GCA_026777985.1 of Mormyrops attenuatus. Taxonomy (NCBI): domain Eukaryota; kingdom Metazoa; phylum Chordata; class Actinopteri; order Osteoglossiformes; family Mormyridae; genus Mormyrops; species Mormyrops attenuatus. The sequence continues at coordinate 7,880,350 of JAODKC010000137.1, forward strand.
CAGTCTCGCCCACTACCTTCTTCTCTCGTGCCTTTATGTGCTCACCGTTTGGAGCCCACGTATCACTACTATTGTCATTTTCCGTGTTGATGTTGCATTAATTTGGACAATATTGCATCATGAACAAAGCCACAGTCCTTATGAGTATGCATGCATTTCTTGTGTTGGAGATGATTGAAGGTAGGAGGCGAGTCCCTGTCTCCCTGGTCCTGTGTCCCGAAGGCAAGCCAGGCCATATGGGTTTCTTCTGCTTCCTCGTTCAGTTCGCCCTCTGATCACGTGACCCTCCTTGGGTTGCATGTCACACTCTACGGTAGCGTAGTCTGAGGCGAGCCCCCCCCCCCCACACGACCCTGCGGGAGAGGGCGGATTGTTTACTACGCCGTTGTGAGAGCGTGACATGGGTCTGGGATTTCGTCCAGACACTTTGCCATCAGAATTTCTTAACCGGAGGCGATTCACACTTATGCTTTGAGAAATAATTTTTAAAAAGCACAGATTGCGCGGATTTAATGCGGCGCAGCAGGAATGCTTTATGCTCTGGGTGTTTTTTTTTAATTAATTTTTATTAGGAATAACTAATGGAAACATTTATGTTTTCTCTTTAAAATCAATATGTTCGTTATTTAGATATTCGGTGGTGTTTGCATGTTTATTTTTAGAATTTGAACAATTACTTGAATGATTTATTTTACAATCTGTTTTACAAATGATGAAATATATTGACCGAGTTAAAATGAAGTAGTTTTTATTTTTCTACAACTGTTATCATTTAATTGAAAAATTGTGATTTTATTTGAATGTCAAAGCCAGGGATGGTGTGTGAAGGTCTTGTTGGGAAATATACTGTGTGGCTCTTCTAACGTTTGGTCCACGCTCTGAGAGCTGAACCATGTAAGCAGCGTGAACAGCATAATCTTTCATCTCCTACCTGAGCAAGACCTTTGCATTGTACTGTTGTAAGTGCTGCCCGTGAGTAGATGTTCTAGGGCAGTGTTTCTCAAAATGGTACCTGGGAGGGAGCAAAATTGTGGACCGTCTGGGGGTCCCAGAGGACTGGTTTAAGAGAGGTTGTTCTAGGGAACTTGTGTAAATGTAGCGCCCTCTGGTGGCCAATTTTAAATGTCTCTCAGCCTGGGCATTAACTGGATTTCAGGACTTCAGGGTTATACAGTACTGTCAACTCTGAACTTAAAGTCAGGTGCAAATAGGAAACAGCTCCAGCTTATTCTGGATCATTCTTTGTGTGATTAAACAGAATCCATGCAGCCTTAAATCTGCCAAGGGTCTGTGATATTTTAGGTCAATCTGGGGCCATGCTTAGTGGTGGGGGGGGGGGCATTCTGCATAGCTGCATGACCCAACACTCAAATATGACTTGTCCACATGGTGTACATGTTCAGCAATGGCAGCCCGCCTTTATTATACGGGTGTTTGGTCTGGGGCAGATTCCCTCGCCAGTGGGGAATGTGGCAGACCCCTGTAAGAGGCTTAATGGTATTTGCTCATGGGGGGGCTACGCAGAAAGCTCCCCCTCCTATGTGTGATTTTGTCTTGTGTCAAAGCTTAGAATGGGGTCATGGAAAGGATTTCAAAGCTGGGGCTAGGATGTGGGAAACACGTGGTTATGCCAGGCAGTATTAAGCTCAGTTTTTTTTACATATGCAGCGGGGACTGAGCCCTGCAGGTCAAGATGCTTGGGGGGGGAAGAGAACTCCCCCAGTTCTGTGACCAAACATCATGTTTGGCGCACGACACTATTGGGCTTTTAGGATAAACACGATGTCACATGATAAAGGTACAGCAGCACATGACATGATCTACGGCTGTCGAATGTAAACACAGGCATCCTCTGGTTTTCTCCATGGGAGTCGCCGTGAAGACTAATGACTCCTGTAGCGGGTGACAGATGGCTGCATTGTGGTCTCTTACAGGCTCCCGACGCCTCGTCTAGTCCAGACAGGCCCGATGGCAGCGGGCCAGGTGAGTTTACCGGACAGGGCTAGGGAGGGGGGGGATGCGTAGGTGAGCAGGGCCTTATGGGGGGAAGAAGGCTGCTCCCAGGAATCCCTGTCAGTACCTGGTATTGAATATGGATAGCTCGGTGGGTTGTGGGTTCGAATCCCGTCTCAGCCCTGCTTCTCTGTGTCGAGTTTTCATGCTCACCTATTGTGGCATAGGCTTCCTCCAGGTATGCCAAGTTCCTCCACCATCTATGAATGTGCAGTTAAGCCAAACAGCATCTCTAAATTCCCTGTGGTGTCTCAGTGTGAGATCTCTGCAACAGACTGCCATCCCATTAAGTGTGTCCCCTGCCTTCCCATTAAGTGTGTCCCCTGCCTTGTGTCTCTTAGGTTCCAGGTTCACCATAAACCTGTACAGGAATAACAGTTCAAAGATGCACGCATGCATTTAATTTAGGAATTTAGTTGATTGATATTTTTAATTGCAATCACTTACTGAAGCTCTCCTGCCTCTCCTGGCATGTGTCATCTTGGCGTGGAGTGCAGTCCCTTAACCACCACGCCACCTGCTGGTTTGTTTTAGCAACAATGAGGGGAAACTCATCCCGGGCAGAGAGTCGGACAGCTGGAGTGCTAAAGGGCGAGGGTGACGTCAACTCCCCTGAGAAGAGCCCAAGGAGCGAGGGCAAGCCAGAGGCAGCTCCCAAGCCCCGGGGCTCTACCTCCAACCCACCCTCGGCCAGCCCCAAGCCCCTGCCCCAGGGCCCCAAGCCCGCCGTTGCTGCCCGCCCTGCTATACCCCAGAAACCACGCACTAGCAACAGTCGGAGCACAGGTAGGTGCGGGTATGATCAGCCACCAGGGGGAGCTCCAGGCCTCTTTGGCTACAAAATGGCTCAAAGTCATGTTATATTATCAGCCAACACAGATGGTGAGATCAGCAGGTGTATTTGAGTCTTTGTGGGCAGTGTGGTTCTTGATTATGCTCAAGGTATTCCTGGGATCAATGAGAAGAAACACCGTGTACTAATCTCCTTCTGCGGACTGCTTATACTTAAATGTCCGTATTGAAGCCTATTTACTCCTAGGCGTGATCCAAAGAGCTTGCTAACTAGGTCATCTGTCTGCTCTTGTTGTCTTGGCTTCCCGTGTCATTATGTTTCCTTCTGCCCATCCGAAGATGAAAGCTCGGAGTCACCCAGCGGGAATGCATCCCCCAAGGGGATTTTGATCCCTCACTCTATAAGGAAGTCGTCAGACAAGGAGAGGGAGGGCCAGGGAGGCCCCCTCCTTGGGGTATCTGGGAGCAAAGGGTCTGCTGAAGAAGGTAGGTTCCCTCAGGGGTTCATGTCTTGGTTTAATCAGCATTGCTGTACAGTTAAGGAAGTAGTCAGTAGAACCACAGTTAATGGCAATGTCATGTGACCTGCATCTGCAAGCCCCGCCCACCCAGCGCTGCTATTATGGTCGACCTGCCTTTACTGCTTTTTTGAGATTTCGAGTTTATTTTTTTCATGTCATGTCTGTTGAACATTTTCTGTCGTTGGTTCCTTAGGGTAACGATACAAACTTATTGTGCAATGTTTCTGGGCAAAGTTGCTGACAAATGTTGATCAGGCACTTTCACATTGATACTGGGCAACAAATTTCCATTTGACAAACTTTATCCAGCAGTCACCAACATTTCGTGATCATCCAGATTCAGATGAGTTGCCCTTTGTCTCACCTGCCCAGCAACATTACTCAAAAAGGTGCCTTGTGTGTCATCGTTTAGTCTATCTGTCACTCCATACATTGTTTTGATTTGAGTGTGAATTTTCGCCAATCACAGCTTGACTATTTTCTCTCAGACGGATCACCCAAACAGGACGTCCCAATCTGACCATTGTCTGTTAGACTCCAAAGCTCCCCATTCATTCAACCTTCCCTCATGTGCCCTGGGCTTACAGTATTTTAAGGTTCCCTTAAAATAAAATCCTCAGCGCACCTAATTTTAGGTTTGATGACATCTAATTTTAGGAACTCATTATACCAGCCCATTTATCAATTAGGAGCTGCGGTGTTTAGAAAAACTCAATGGAGGTTTGAATTTCGCGATCTTCCAGCTGGCCTTCAGGTGGCGCTGATGTCCTCATGATGTCACATGTTATGTAACTGACCACCCCCACAGACTCAGTGTAAGGCAATGACTTCTCAGACTTCTCACCTGAGGCCCATGAAGTTTTACACATATTTTTTAAAATAACATTAAACCCAGAGACTTTCTAACTTTAGACTAATTCATACTTGATGACAGCATGAAATTTTTAACCATGTCTCATGCATTAACTTGAGAACCTCTAGGATTGCTTGTAAGGCATGGAAATCAGCGAGACAATATTTCATATCATCTCATGCTGCAAAATGTCCGCTCTGTGCTGTGATGCTGAGCAACGAGGGTTATCACTGACAGTCTTAACAGATGTTGATTCACTAGTTATCAGATAATGTGGTACGAGGCTAATTAGTGGGGTCCTTTGACGATTAGAAGCTAAAGACCAGACTCCTCTTCCTCAGTGGATCACGCGGGAGATGGTAGCGTGTTTGATTTCTGTCAAGAGCCTGATAAGCCTGTGGCTGCCGTGAAAGTCAGACCTGCCCACCAATACAGTGCCAACACTGCTGAGGAAGTGGGCGAGCAGGAGCATGGGAAGTCCCGCCCCAAACCTGGTTAGACCTATCCCGTTCCACTTTCATCTAACACTTTACAGCTTTAATTCATCCCATTGGTTAGTGTCACAGTGTAAATGTCACAGTGTAACACAGTTCATTCCAGGAGCTTTCCGATGTTAGAAATCGCTCAAGAATAACATGTATGTTTTTAGTTTGACTGGAAATATTTCCTGGAAGGCTGCTGTTAATGAATCTGGATACACTCTGACCTGTTCCAAATGACACCAAAACATTTTGCTTCCAGAGGCTGTACCTGTGAAACGATCTGTTATTACGCAATTACTGTATCATTTAAAAGAGGAACTGAGTTAATCCAGTTTTAAATGGTGTCAGTTGGAATGTGCACCTTCTTTGTCTTAAACGTTTCTTCACTTCATGATTTGATTGAAATGTAATTAAGTTTTTATTTTTCGTAAGTTTCTAAAACGAATATAACTGTTCACTGAGGAGTTTTTATGTGAAGAAAAAATGTATTTCAGGTTTAAGGTAAATTCAATTTCTTTTTAATTGACCTAAATGTAACCAGAGGTTTGTTCTGGTGGCCAGTAGCGCCCCCTGGTGCTCATTCTTATTGTTGTATCGTTCCCCCTGCACCGACAGCGAGGACAGCCTCTGCAGCTGATTCTTCACAGCACCAAAGTCTCAACCGACAAGGGTGCGAGGACAGCAGCTCCAAAGCCAAGGAAAAACTGTCCAGCAAGGACCGGGGCCAGGGTGGGAAATCACAGGATGCGGGCGAGGACCCTGACAAAGACTTTATTTTTATATGAGGAAACATGAAGCTCTGATTGAATATGACAAATACAACCCTCGTGTGTCCGTCACAGTCTCTAATCAGGAATCAGAAATCAAAGTATTCAGGACAGCGTACATCTACAATAATATTCAGGACCAAATCGAAGGAGTATGTTCATGCGTGCTCATGTCAGTTGAACAGGTGGAGTAATCTTATAAATTGTAATCCATAGAGAGGACTTGCAACCCTCTTTTGATCCCTGTAACTGCAAAGGGAGACAAGCCATGGATCGTGCTGCATGTGAGACAGTGCCTGCGGTCACTGTGATTTACCGTTTCTACTGTCTTAAAACAGAATTTCCGTTAGCGATCCACTTAACGATTACCTTGAGCTGTATGCTGCACTTCTGATTTTTACAGACTGCTGTGACAGTTTTGCGCACCCAGGAAATGCATGAGGCTGGGAGCGCGGTACTGCACGTTACGTAACTTAACGTGCAGTGGTGTTCAGAAACGCCGTTTGCCTATACTCTCAATCTACGGAAGAAAACCTCAGCACTGTTTTGTTTCATACCTTTGTCTCAAAAATATTGCACTACTAACATCCCCAATACCGTGCAACGTGTTCCAGCAGGACATCTCTTGTACTCTGTGATTCTCAAGCCGTCTTATTTCTGTCTCACGTTTTCGCCATAAAAAATGTTTGCAGTTAGCTTAAGTAATGGAAAAAAAAAATAGGTGACGGGCTCTTGCCTGTTACAGACTGAATAACACATTGGGTCCTTGAATTTTGCCAGACATGCATGTGGAGTTTATGTACATACATGAAACATGTAGTAATACATGTATGTGTGTATATATACATGTAAATGTATTTACACACACATTGTGTACACAGATCTTATATTGCTATGGTACTGAACTAAGCACACCGCTAAATGAAATTTTTATATATATGTAATTTATTAAAAATAAAGTGCTTAGTGATTTTTTAAATTCTAAACAATGCTTTCTTTTTTATTTAATAACAAATGTATATTGTGTCAATAACACAAAACAACTCTTAAGTTTCTTATTGCACATTAAGCACAATAAATGTAAATTTCCATGCAGAAAGGGAAATGTAATGTTACACTAAATCAGGGGTGTCAAACTCCAGTCCTGGAGGGCTGGAGCCCGGCACATTTTTGGGTTTCCCCTCATTTTACACACCTGATTCAACTCCTTGTGCTAATTACCACACAGCTCTTGAGATGAGTTGTTTGTGGTGGAACAGGGAAAGAGCTAAGCTACACAGGGCTCCGGCCCTCAAGGACTGGAGTTTCACACCCCTGCATTAAATTTACATCCATCACGTCTGACATACTGGAAACACTTTTATTGGTAAATTGTTTTTTGTTTGTTTCGCTTCTCAGAGTTTTATTATGCAATGACATAATTTTTGGTCTGTAAATTGTTTCACTAAACTGTTGTATAGGCTGTGGTTATTTCTCTATGTGCATATTTATACCAATTAAAACATTTTTGCAGACTGAAGATTGACTACTGTTTCTTTAAAAGTTTGCCTCATTTTGTAAAATGAGTAACAAAACATACATGCAAAAGGAGAGATTTGAAGCTGTCCTCTTTTTTGGAAATGTGAAGTCATACACTTGGTGAATAGTATACATTATTTATTTTAATGTTGAGAATTACTATTATCCTGGTGACCCTGACCAGGCTAAGTGGTTAGAGGATGGATGGATGGATGGATGGATGGATGCTGAGGCAATTCTAGGGACCTTGGGGGCAAAACACTTAATGTCACCCTCCAACTCACCCTTCCCTGACATGGTAAAATTGGTTACTATTTTAGCGTGGTCTAAATAATATCAATAAAGAAACTAATATACACAACTTACACTTTATTTTCATTTTTGTGAAAAGCAGAATATACAGATAAAGTAGATTTGTCGTTGCCATGTACGGTGTAATCGTCTCGGATCCCAAGTAGTTGCCTGTTTTGCCTGTTCTTTCGCTACGCCTCGGAAGTTTGGAAAGCGGAATCCATGCAATTGACTAAAGAGCCACACGGTGGCAGTGTTCACTTGGAAAGGCGACAAAAAGTCGCACCAAAAACCGGTAGTAACGTGTTTGCTATCTGATACCTCCCAATGCTGTACAGCCAGCTAAGACCCCTGTTTAGTGTATAAAATGGAGCCTTAAAACATAAAATTATTTGGATCCTGTTTTTAAACTTCCATCAAATCCTAAAATCATACAAAGGTTGGCTCAATTCTTTCCATTTTAATTAGCTTTTCATTGTTATTGCATAACATTTTTTTTTAATTTAAGGATACATTTTAATGACACAATAATTTATAAAGAACTACTCATATAAGAAAAAATATAAAATTATTCGATTACAGGCAGTCTCCAGGTTACGAGCGAGATCCGTTCGCTAAGTGTCGAAGTCGAATTTGTAGGTAAGTCGGAAAAATAATAGGCCTACAGTACTACTAATAATAATTATACAGTAATAACAACAGTCACTACATACGTTACTGTACTGCACCTCGAGCCGGCGAACCACTGAAGCTGCGCAATGTTTTCACGAGCGTCACAAAGTAGCATTTACTTTCGTTATTACGAACCATTGTATTTAACCCGAATTTTTAATGTAATTGGCTTTAAAGCGGTCATTTCGTATGTACGAGTTGTCCGTAAGTCGGACGTTCTTAACCCGGGGACTGTCTGTAGGTCGCGTAATATAATGCTGCATCCCTGACCAGTGTGCAGAGATATAATAATTCTGCTTTTTATCGTCAGTTTCCCCTGGCTGCAAATTAAATGACTTGCCTTCAGCATTCAGGATCCTGCCACCTGTTGCTTCATTCGCGTTTTCGCCAGAAGCCCCCCGTGTCCCACATGTGTAGGCAGGCTGCACATGACCCCGCACCCAGGAGGTGGGGTTACTGCTGCCAAAAACCAAGTAAAGAAATACAGTATTATTGTGGAGAACAACATCGGGGCATCAGCACCAGACTCAGCCTTATTTGCCCGTATCATGGACATCGCGTTTGACAATCTGGACGCCGGCGATTTCCTCCATATCTGGCAGCACTTTGATGCTGATGGTAAGGCGATAATAAATAATAATGGTTTTTACGGAGTGTTTAAATCCATAAATATGTTTATAAGTTTCAGATTTCAAAATATATAGGCCTATCTTTGCAGAGTATATAGGTCTAAGTTTTATTTATCTTTTGATTGATTGCGTTTAATTAGTTTGAGACTTGAAAGACTGTGCATTTCTAACAGATAATGGCTACATCGAAGGCAAAGAGCTGGATGACTTTTTCCGCCACATGATGATGAAACTGCGACCGGGCGTGAGTAAATAACCGCTTTCACACATCGTCACCCTTTAGAAAATCGACCACAAGTTGTTATTAATAAAAATTTGTACCCGAAAAAGCCTCATCGTTGTCCCTCCGGCGAGCAAACAAAGCATTACTCCATTAAGGCACTATGCATGCATTTCTTATCGATTCTAGCATTTGCCGGGGCCATTTGTCCCTCAAAAAGGTAATAATAAGTTTAATTTTAGACAACATATCTAGCTAATGAAGCACTTTAGCAGAAGGAGTAGCCCGATCTAGTTCTTAACGCACCTATTAAGTCTTTTTTTCGTACGCTGATGGAAGATGCATTGTTACCGTAGGCTATAATTCGTAAAGACTAATATCTTGTCAAGTTTTATGTTGTTAAAAGGAGCTGGTAGTTTATATTTTGGTAACTTGTTGTTGGTTTATTTGTTTTGCTTACAAATGAAGATATTTTTCCTTAGCACATTCATCAATTATGGTGGTTTTTTTGGTCTCAGCTTAATTATTAAAAAAAAAATCCCCGACAGCAGAAACCACTTTAGCGTGGTTTCTGTTGTCATTTTCATAAAAATATTTGTTTATGGGTCCGCACAGAATCGAATAAAGCCAGCCTGTTTCCGGGACAGGTCAGCTGTAATGGCATTGCAGCGTGAACGCCGGTGTAATCGGGAATCCCTGCTTTATGTCAGCGGAGGCTGCTACTCCCCTGTGGCGCGTTTCAAGGGTGGGGGAGTCTTTAAGACCTGGGAAACATTTTTAACAAAGATCACGATCAGGTGAACTTCCCTTTCCAATTATAAACCACCAAGAAAATTAACAATTTAAGGCATCACCCGCACATCATTACCATATTAACTCCTCTCATTTATTGTAATCATTAGCTTGGATAGTTTTCCATTTGCAATTTCCAGACAGACGGCACATCGCTAGGTCTAGCACCAGAATCAACTTTTGACATTTCTAAATTATAGTTTAAACAGAAGGCCTTAATAGTATTCTAATTTCCTAAATTTCCTTCAGGATTAATAAAGTATCATCCATCCATACATCCATCTGTTTATCTATCTAGATAATCATCTGATTTTTATGTCTTGGAGATTTGTAGCGCTGCATGCTGGGATTAGCGTTTCCCGGCATGCCTGCGAGTCGTGTATACACATATAGCCTACCGTGTATATATACATATACCTTGTATATGTCTTGTTCTAAGTAGCTGTATGTATTTCTGAGTGTGAATACTGGTGCTCCTGAGTAATACATGTACCCTTACGTGTGTTATTTGTGTCATCCTGATGTGTTTTAGTGTTGTGTAACCGTCTACCGTGTGAACCTTTAAGTCTAGTGTGAAACCGCCGTGTTTTCCTGTTAACTATCCTGGTAGGCCTGCAGTATACAAGTGGATTACCCGTTTTCCAAGCTTTATAAGTAACTAAGGAGGTGATGCAGGGATTTGTATTAGAAATACTAAATTGAATAGTCTTTAGAAATTTCTTTTGATCTGTGGTACCTGACATTTAACTTCATTGGCTTTTCCTGACGTGATTACTAATATATGATTGATCAAAAGAGTGATTTCAAAAAGTGCCCCCCCCCGCCTTTTATTGGTTGATTTAGAGCAATAGGGGTGGAGTCTGGGGGTTTAAAAACGCAAGCCAATCCCCTGCTTCGCCTGGGTGCACCAAATCCAGCAGTTCCATTTCAGTGATGATGTAACTCACAGTAAACCCAACAGGGACATCAGCGGCCTGCAGTTATTCCTTCAAACTGTTACATTCATTGCAAATATTTAGAAAGAAAGAACGGGTTTAAAACCAGATATGATGAAACATGCATCGTTCACTCAGTTTGTTAAGAAGGAAAACTGGTGTATTATGTAAAACAGTATTGTGACTTGATGAGCAGTGAACTTCCTTAGTGAAGATAAGTTTCATTTATAATCAGTCAAAAATTTCTTAACTTTTTGATATTAAATTACTGATTATTTCTGATGCTGCTGTTTTTGTTGGCATGAAATCGTATTTCGCCTCCATCACGTCGGTTATAATATGCAATGGAACCAGACAGGAGCAGCGACTGTTTGACGCAGTCTGACATGATGTCTCAGAGCTCACAGACACGTAATTGGAGAGACATCTTGCTGTCCCGTTCCTTCTAGGAGGAGATAACAGAAGATAAAGTTCAACAGTTGAAGAGAAGGTTTATGTCCGCTTACGATCTCACGGCTGATGGGCGACTCCAGATACATGAGGTACGTCTCACTCATCTCTCTGGCGGTGTGTGGACCATCTGTTCCAAAGCAGTCAAAGACACCCGACGTACAAGGCAAACATCATAGTGAATCTGATTACAATCTGATCAAGAATAATGCTACTGCCCTGTATTTTCATGCATTGTTGCTAACAGTCAATGCCTGCATCTGAACCAGCAATCAGATCAAATTTAATGGCCATGTTGATCCATCTGACTGCCATTAAGGGTGTATCCATAGATATAATGAGTTCCAGTAAAACCCAAGAGGCAGTACCTTCATTGTATTAGCACTTAAGGTCCTTTTGGGAATTGACAATTTTTTTATGTCACTGCATGCACGTGACCTTGTTATGTGTACAAAATAGGCTCTTCTGGGCCCTACCATGATGGAGTGTTCTCCTGAAGGGACTTGATTGTCAATCCAGGAAGACACACCAAGAGTTCAAGCAGCACTGGTGCCAGGTCTAGGACAAAATCACAAAGGGTGCATCTGAAATTAGTGATGGGGTACAACCACAGCACCATGTCACAGTCGTGCCCAAATTGGTTCCCACCTGAGGGGGCACATTATTCATTTGAGGATGCTAGGCACCCTTCTAAACCTGGGTCTGAACAGCAAAAAGTCATGTTTGTTTGAGAATGACTCATTGCCATTTTTGGCCAGCATGAAGATCGATTCTTTCACATTGTGACATAATATGTCATTGAACAGTGTGGGTTTTCCATGATAATCCATATGGTTTTTGCAGAAAAGAAGAATCGATAAACATTCCTAAAAGTACCGCTCTTTAATAACGGCTGAGTTACAGATCTCCTGGGGAGCCAGACTTGGCTCTGGGCCAGGCGCTGGTACTGGGAATGTTCCACTAATGGGACCAGCCACAATAAATCTGTGCAGATGGAGCGTGTGCTGTTTGCCCAGAGATGTATACGCCCAGACTACAGCCTGCGGCTTTCTTTTTACTCCACCCTCACAATGTGACCTCTTCTCCAAATTGTTCTGAAAATGAGCCTGTCACAATTCTCCTGATGTGACCCGAGAAACGAGCTTGCAGAATCACAATCACAATGCCTCGTCAGCATTCAGCGGGTATAACACACCCCAGCAGGTTAAACCAGACAGTGATTGAGGTTGGAAGGTAACCCCACCCACTCTGAGTTTCAAAGCGTCTTCCATCACAATTTTACTATCCACAATGATGGATGTGTTGCATTTTTGATGCCTGGAGAATCTCCATGGAGCAATGTGCCAATCTGAGTCATGTAGGGTATTGTAAAACTTCACCACACATCTCGATGTGGGCCAACAATGGTGTTGCTATGGTGCTGAGTTCAGAGGAGCAGGAATGTTGTGCAAGATGCTGGTGTACCCAGATTCCCTTTGTATCCGGGATTCCTAGCTGGCCAATATGATCCTACCCGAGGACGAGAACTTCCTCCTGCTCTTCCGGAGGGAGACTCCCCTGGACAACAGTGTGGAGTTCATGAAGGTGAGCTTCACCCATCCATGCGCTCTCTCCAGACAGTTAGCTTACTGCTAACTATGTTAGCAGTAAGCTGCTAACATAGTTAGCAACTTTATTTATATTAAGTGTGTTCCGGATCAAACTCTTAGCATTAGATATCCAATCATTTTCCATAAAAATATACTACCTGAACATTTTCTAACACTGAGACGGGAAATGATCTCGGCATCAGTAAGTCTATTGCGATACAGCCGCTCTCTGTCCGGATTTGCCGCTACCGTCTTCTCTTTATCATCCCACAGATCTGGAGGAAATATGACATGGATAGGAGTGGATTCATCTCAGCTGTGGAACTCAAGGTATGCAGCCTCATAGTGTCTGCTGTCTGCTCCCTGATGGCCGAACCACAGTGTGGCTGCTCCTAAATCTCCTCACATGCATTGATTTTTACTTATTTGCAAACTCAGTTCTGTAGCAACCTCTAAGGCCTATCAGGGGAAAACACACAGGCTGTTGTGTACATAGTGGTCGGCGGCAGACCTACATCTGCTCTGTTTGCCGAGGCGTGTCGTTTCCCAGAAGAGGACCCATATTTGTCTATAGCCTTTCTCGGTGTCCACGGTGATCTGTGCTTCTGTGACGTCACGGGAGGAGGCGGTGTCCTTCTGGGAGTGGAAAAAATCTATGAAAAGAGCACCTTGCATCGGTGTCCCTGAACGTTAGGAGTGCTGACGTCTTTTTTTTTATGAGCCTTGAGTGGGTTTCCTTGGCATTTCTAACCACCCCCCCCCCCCTTCTGTTCTCCCCAATTGATTTTGGTGTGATGGCCTTGCTGTAGATTATTAGCAGTGTTTCCATCTCAGGTGGATTATTAAGTATCGCCCCCTCATGGTGTGGAGGTTTGAACCAGTTTCACACTTTGTCAGTCACTCTGTCCAGTCTATAGGACCATTTTCACTACTTCCTCCATCTATTCTGGATTCTTTCCATGGCTGCTAGACCTGTAACAGGTGAGGCGAGCCAAACGTTATTCGCCTGCCGATATCATTGCTTTGCCAAAATTATCAGTGGGTTGCACATATATGACCAAGTAAATAGAAGCACAGAGCTGACAAGTCCATAAATATTTTGTCACAGAATATACAGTGACCAGTATTTGAGTAGTCACTGAAATGGTACTTCACTTGACTTCTCTTCTTCACATTTTAAGAGCTTCCTGAAGGACCTGATCGTCCAGCATAAGAAGGCTGTTTCCCCCAGAAAGCTGGATAAATACACAGAAACCATGGTAACAACCCCCCCCCCCCCCAACTCTTCTGTTGTTTGTGGTTGATTCTGGAGCCTGATCCCCCAAGTACTGCACAATGAGATCAGTTCAGCACCAGAAGTAATTACCTTAGAGCTTCCTGAACAGTCACAACATGCTGTTTGGGTCTTGGTTAGATCTCCTGGATACTTTCTTGAGGATAAATCGCCCTCAAAAATACACAATGTCCAATAAACATGCAAAGCTAATTTGGTAATGATGGTGCCACACTAAATCAAATCAAGGAAAGGTAAATGATGAATTGTATTAACATAGCAGATCTCCCAAAACAATTATCTGCAAGTTATGTTGAGTCTGAGCTAACACCGTCAAAAAAATGCTCAGGTCATGATAGTTTTAACTGCACATTATTAAATCATGTCATCAATAATGCAGCACTGATTCGACTGCTGTGTGAGGTGGGTATTTATAGCCAGATCTGGTTGGCTTTAGTCAACCACATACAAAACACTCGAAAGCTATAGGTGTCCTGCATGGAGCTGAAGAGTCAGTCCTTTTGGAAAGCCTGTGTTGTAATCATGCTTTCCAACTGCAACGACTTGTAGTAGTGTTTCCCTACCTGGTCCTTGGAGACCCCAGACAGTCCATGTTTTTGCTCCCTCCCAGCTTCCTACTGCTGGGAGGGAGCAAAAATGTGGACTTTCTGGCAGGGAGCTCAGAGGGAGCAAAAATGTGGACCGTCTGTGCATCCCCAAGGGCGAGGTTTGGAAAACTCACTTATAGGATAAGGTATTTCCATCACCACTCGATCACAACTAACTTCCTAATGTTGATGACTCTGAGGCAGGCGTTTAGAGTGACTGATTATTCTGTCCTTTGAAGCAATCATGTAATTTTGCCTGATCAGCAGGATGCCGGTATCTGACATCCGTGCAGGATGAAGCGTTTAATATCAGCTCAGTTTTCACCACATGTGGCCCCATTTCATAAATGAAACCCCGGTGTTTGTATTTGGTAGGACGATTGTCGAACTCTTCCTGGTTGATTTTTTTTTTTTGGTCTTCTGCTTGTTTATGTGTATAAAAGGTCAAGGAAAATATTGATGCTTCTTTGATTTATTTCTGAATTTTCTTGCAGATGAACATTTTTGACAGAAATAAGGATGGTCAGCTGGATCTGAATGACTTAGCCAGGTAGTAGATTGATAAAAATATCATCAGTGATCTGATGGTCAGTGGAGGTCTCACTCTGTACCAAGCATTGCTTTTAGGAGTTTCACCCCGTAAATTGGCTTTTTTGTAGATTTTTACTATTTGAGCATATATGGACAAAAGTATTGGGGCCAACTCCATATTGATGCCTATGTATTTAGAATGGGATGTCATACAAGTTCCTGAAGGCATAATGGCCAGGTGTCCCAATACTTTTGTCTGGTAATACTTGACTTGAGAAGACATGAATAATGTAGTACTACACACTTATTTAATTAACTAATTAACCAGTAACTAAGTGTTTAAGTACTGATCCCATGTCCATTCATCATTAATCAATCATGACAGTTAATGTATTTCATAGGGAAACCTAGTTCATGATTTGTTCTTGAGTAGTAAATGAGTTAAGCATTATTTGTCTTCAAGTGAAGTCTTACCATTATTAACTAATTGGTTAACTGTTAACCAATATAGTGCCTGAATGGAATATATGAACTATCATGATTGATTAATGATGAACAAGCATGAGATTAGTATGTAACTAACACTTAGTTACTGGTTAATTAATGCATTAAGTAAGCATGTACTACATTAAGTAAATAATGTAGCATTAAGTAAAGTGTAACCCTTTTGTCCATATAGTGAAGGAAGATTTTTAAAACATTTTAAAAAGTAGTGCTGTTTCAAAAATGTCAATGGTTGCTAAGCTAACCATTGTGCTCCTCCTACCAGAATCCTGGCTCTTCAGGAGAACTTCCTGCTGCAGTTTAAAATAGACGTAAGTCAAAGTATTTCTTTTAATCTAAGCTCCAGTCTTTTCCTGCGGTCAGTGTAGCTCATTCCTCAGTACAATAAACCTCTGTTCCAGGCATCCAGTCAAGAAGAGAGGAAACGAGACTTTGAGAAAATATTCGCTCACTACGACGTTGTGAGTATTGAGGCCATTCTGAAGCTGCAGCTGATGTTTACAGGGTGTGCTGATAGTCCACTGGTCCACTTCACCCTTGGGGTAGATGATGACTCTCAAGTCTGTTTACTCCAGTCCAGCTCCCACCCATCAGTAATGCAATAGAGGCCAAAATATACATTTTCTAAGAGAGATTAAGAATTATGAAGAAAATGAAGGAGAAGCCATTGGGCAGATCTCTTCATAATGTTATGAGTCATGCACTTTTTTTCAAATCAGCTCTTGGAGGGGGGGGGCATGTGTTGGGAAGAAGTTCTGCAGAAGGATTAAGAGACACCTTCTCTATCTGAGCTCAATCAGCATAGACTAATCAAGTTTGGAAGAGTTCCAAGTGTGTCATGAACCATTAATTAACTCATCGTATTTGCTGTAAATTCTAATTGTTCTCATAAATGTCCTACAAATTGCTCGGTTTTGTAAAGATTGCTTCAGCAAGGCTAAATGAAAATGCATTATGTATCATATTCACATTAATGTAATATACATGCCGTGGATCTCACTGAAAGTCGCCTGCCCAATGACAGTTTTATAGACTGCAGTTAACTAAAGCTTTTATTCTGCTATAGTCTTTCTCCTCACTCTGTCTCAAAGTCCTCAGTAATGTGAAACTAACTTGAATGGCCTTTTAATAATCACTGGTAAAGAACAGTATGTCTCTTCATAGTGAAATAAACACCCTACTGTCAGTCCAGTATTCCATTTTCAAGCACTGGAGATAATGGGTTTGTTGTTGACACTAAGAAATATGAAAGATGGTTCTGTTTCAGTTGAATCTCTCGATAGAGGTAGAATAGTGTCATTTATTACAAACCATTTAATCTTCTGATGTTTTTTTTCCATAAACCTGTCCAGGAGAAAATTTTGGAGGATGGATGGATGGACGGATGGATGGATGATGGATGGATGATGAATGGTTGGTTGATTGGACTTCTTTAGTTGTATACCTAGTATGAGGTAAAAGGACTTACTGTTGCCGTTACTCGGTTGTGTTCATGAGTCTCTTGTTATTCCAGAGTAAAACGGGAGCTTTAGAGGGTCCAGAGGTGGATGGTTTTGTGAAAGATATGATGGAGCTGGTTAAGGTATGTCAGTGGGCGGAGAGGGGGGGTTAGACACACATTCTGTGTTTATGCACATGATAGTGACATAATAGTAGATGAGTGCAGACTACAAACCTACAGAAGCCTTTGGGCTGTGGTCTGAATGTCCGGATTTATAGGAATCTCAGGTTCCTTCTCTTCACCGTGAAGATGTTAAGGGGCTCTGTTCCTTGTGCCCCACCAGGTTTGGTGTGAAATTCCTGAAATTCCACATTTTAATCATCAAAATATCTCGTCCTTCTCAGAGTCCGAAGGTTCTGAAGGTACTAAGTTCCACCTTGTTTCCATCTCTCCCATCTTCAGCCCAGTATTGGCGCCATGGACTTGGACAAGTTCCGCCAGGTTCTGCTGTGCCACTGCGACATGAACCGCGATGGAAAGATCCAGAAGAGCGAGCTGGCTCTGTGCCTGGGCATAAAGGTCAAACCTTAAACTGATGGTGGGGAGGAGTGACGTTTAAAGAAAAGCTGCCATCATCACGAGACCATACTTTACCCAGTGGTGTAACTTTTAATTTGCTTAAGTGTGTGTTTGGGGACCAAGAGCAGGACCCATAGCCCTGACACGTGACTCTTAGCCTGTGGATTTGTGACAGTGTGTGTGTGCTGGTACTGCTGTAAAACTCTTCCCTTCCTGTCACCAAAGCAAGTGCTTTCTCAGCTGGAGAATGGAGACGTGCTGTAGGGATGGGGTAGCAATGTGTGTCACCACTTCTGAGAGAGGAACCACAAAGCTACAGTAGATGTGCCAGAGCTGTATCTTTCAAAATAAAAACTGATATATTCCCGTGTTGTGATGGAGTTGTCTTAGTTTTTTTCTGTTGCGCCTCTCTTCAGGTTTGTGGGAATCGTCCATCAGTCCAGCCAGTTTCTGACAGCTTTTCTTGGTCAGGGGGGTGGAGGGTTTTGGTCGCAGTTCTGGACTACATGCCAGTGTTACTGGAAATGAAGATTCACTGGAGGAAAAGTAATTAAATGTGTTTTACTCTATGCCCTGAATCCTCCTTTGAATGACCAGCGAAAGTGTGACTACATCTCTTCCACGTTCCTCTGTTAAAGATGTTCGTCACTTTTACATTTTTATTGTCAGATTTTGTGTGTGGTTTTGGGGTGTCTTGGGTGCATTGACTTCAGTGTGAATGATGCCCATTACTTAAGTAATTTATTATTAATAAACAAGACATACAATAAATAGGTTGAACTGAAGACAGGTTAAAGTTTACAGTTGTAACCACTCACCTTGACCTTCAACTGACCTAATCACTGTCTTTTGTAGTCCCTCACAGTCAATTTTTCTGAGGGGGGGGCGGTTCACAATAAATTTTGCTGGCCCGCATACCTATCGGCCTACTGGTATGCCAGATGGCCTGTCCAGTCCTAGATTCATGGAAACTCTGTTACTGATATCTGTACTGGTGTGTGTACAATATCCCAGCAACAGCCCTTGATATTCATATATGCGTTTGCTGAAAACTCTGTGTGTCCTAATTGACTTTGTCAGTATGCTTTACTTCATTGTAGCCAAAGAAAAGTGAAAGCGTCCATCGACAAACTGACTAGGCTGCAGAGATCAGAAAGGTAGGACACATCCAACAGCGGGTCTGGATTTTGGTTTCCATTAATTAGACGTCGCAGAGAGAATTGCTATAAACCGTAGTACGGATCTGTGCAGCAGCTGGGGTGGAGGAGAACCAGGAGGAAATAGGTGGAAATGTAGATCCTCAAATATGGGCACATACTGCTAATCCAGGGGTCTCCAACTCCGGTGCTGGAAAGCTACTGTCCAATAGGTTTTCTAGCCTACCTGGGTTCTGATGAGCCACCCCTGTTCAGAGTATTTATCTGAGATCAGGTGTGGCTCATCAGAAACCCGGTAGGATAGA
>JAODKC010000137.1:7899371-7909563 GCA_026777985.1 Mormyrops attenuatus
GGGTTCTGATGAGCCACCCCTGTTCAGAGTATTTATCTGAGATCAGGTGTGGCTCATCAGAAACCCGGTAGGATAGACAACCTACTGGACAGTAGCTCTCCAGGACCGGAGTTGGAGACCCCTGTGCTAATCTATGCAGGGATCTGGTGCACTTAAGGACCCCATTAGCCTGCTGCTAAAAACCAGGTTGCAGGACAGGTCACCTGACCATTCAGTGACCTTTCATTGTTTGCTTCTAGAGCATCCCTGTTGTATTTTTTTTTCCGTCCAATGTCATTAATCACAAAGACGGTCCAATGAAGTTGACATTGCATAAAGGATCTCATAAAGCATGTCTTACGTAATATATTCTTGATATTCAGGAACATCATCCAGTATTGTGAAAAGACTTAACTGCCCGATGTCTCTACACTAGATTAACTTCTGCTGCAAGGGTTCAGAACAACACAGCATTCAAAAGACCTATATGGTCTTACACCATTTGAACGTTTTTGATCTGCAAATACTGACTTGTAATTAATTGTCTTCATGATGACTCATCTAAGTCTTTGGTCAAAGTGTGTGTGTCAATTTCTAAATAGTTCCAGTAGAATCTGTACTTACCATCAAAGACGTATATTATGAGCTACAGATACTGTAAAACAAAAGACTTCAACTGGCTGTTGCTACATGGTTTGTGTTGTTCTGAACACAGTCTGTTGCACGAGGGCACTGTGAGAGTTGGATATGCACTGTAGTGACACGCCCCTACCGATATTGTCGGAGTACCATGTGTGTTTAGGGTGGCAGGGAATTTGGGGCTGAGTTGATCTCTTCCAGTGTTGAAACCAAACCTCGGCCCTTGGTGTCAGGGACTCCGTGAATTATTTCCCCTTTTTCATAGAGCTGTTGCCTCTGTGTTAATGGGATTTTCCTTTGCCTGTTTTATGATAGTCTTTTTTTTCTCATACTAATGGTCTGGAAAGGTCCCACCTGCGTGACTACATGAATAGTCACATTAAAGCACAAACGGCGATTATCTTGCAAATGCTGTTTTGCTGCATGATAACAATACATCAAGCCAAACCAACCTGCCCAGTTGCCCTATGGGTGAAAGCATGAATGCCAATGAGATAATGGAGGCAGATGGTCACACAGTGCAGTGTTGATGTTACCTGTTGATGGTTCTCCATGCCAGAAAGATCCCGTTGGCCATGTGTGGCTTTACTGAACATTAACCTGCAGGGCAGTGAAGATACTTGCTCCTCTGAGCTCAGCTTCCATAAAGGAAGCAAGGTTCTCAGTTCAAAATAAATTTTGGACCTCCCTCTTCTGTATATATGTGTGTCTGTGTGGACAGCATAATGGGATACATGGAAAATGACAGATGGAAAATTTGGGTTCAGAAAGTATAAATCCAGACCAAGATTTGGTTTCAACCAATCAGTTGTGTACTATGTGAATGTAAATTTTTATACTCAGCTGACTAGTTGAAACAAAATCCTGGTCTGGATTTATACTTTCTGAACCTAAACTTTCCACCTCTGGAGAATGACCCCATTTCACATGGGGATGAACAAAGTATCGAAAGTCTTTTCTATAGATTAATTAAACCCCATGTTAACAACCCTATCTTTGCACCAAGTGTCTTTGCATGCTATATGGCTTTTTCACCCTAAAAAAACTGTGCCAACCAAGTATTTAACATATATTTACCAGCACTAGGGCAGAATAGTGGCTGAGGTTAGGGATCTGTGCCAGCAAGTGAGTGGAAGGTTTCTGGTTCGGATCCTGTAAATAACAGAAGTGATCCTACCCAATTGGGCCCTGTTTACCTTGGGGTCTGGTTAAACTAGGGGCGATTTCACTTGAAATTGTCATATGTTTACAAAATAACCTATGGGGTTTACCCTAAGGATAAATGTTGAAACCAGTATGAACTGGTCTGCAGATCAGTGGTAGATTGCCTAGCCACAACTCCTTTTAATCTGCCATCCAACCATCTATCCATCCATCCATCTTCTAACTGGTTACCAGATCTGGGTCACAGGAGCTACTTCTAACCCAAACCAAATAAACCGGGTAGTTTGATAATATTTTAAATCTTCTGGAAATATTAGAAAATTAAAAGTAGGTTTTATTAGAAACGTTATACTATAATTCTGATTTCAGGTTTATAACTGTAATTATTACTATGACGTCCCCTAGAGTTGAAAATGACTATACAATGAATGTAATTTGATAACTTGATCACCCCTCCAACCTTGCTAAAGCAGTGAACCACTGTGTACCACAACGTCTTATGTAAATGTTTGTTTGCGTTATAGCTCTATGGGCTCTGGCACAGCGGGACAGCAAAGCCACATTATCGTATAAATAAAGTACCTGTCGCTAATGAGGGGAGCTGATATCCTAATAAAGCCTGGACGGCATGCTTAATGGCCAGCGTGCCGTTCTTCGGCAGAAGGAAATTAAAGTATGACGGGGAACCAACTCAGTAGCATTCAGCCAGTGTCCATCCGCCGTAAATGATTAATGATGAATATTTCTGAGAACGGGGGTGCAGCTTCTTAGGACACTTATATTAATGTAGCGCGTATGCATTGATGTTTATTCAGGCGGGCGACTGGGTTACGGGGATGGTTCTCCAAATGTTACCCACAGCCGATTAATACCCGTTGCATACATGAAATCAGACTATAATAAAAACTTCCGCAGGCTTTACACGCTCTTTCCCATTTAGCAGTTATCGTTTCATGTTAGGTGACGCTTTGTGAAAGTAACCACCACTTCACCCATTTATTATAAACAGTTAAAGCACGTTAACAGCTAAAAGACGTTGCTCGGTACTTCCCGACAAGACAAGAAGGAATGCGTCGGCCTCAATATGTTAAATCGACTCATCGTTTTTTTTTTAATATTATTATTTTAATTAAATTACATTTTTTTATTTCTAAAATACTTCAGTTCATTGTGACAAATGTTTTCTTTCAATATCACTATGTAATTGTGAGAGCATTTCAAATTATCACTAAACCAGGTCCACTAGCGTTATACACGAGCCCCTGAACAGAAAACAGCCAGGCATTATTATGGACGAAGGACCGGCAGAAAAGGTAAAACCACTTTAAATGTTGTTTATTCGTGTTTGTTAAATTACCATTAGAATGGAGAGCTTTTTAATATCTTTTGTCCTTGTAGCTGCTAAATACACTAATTAATAAAGCCATAAAGTTTTCTGCCTGCTACCTTAGAATCTCCACTGAATAAGTGAGAAAATCTAGGCTTATTATGCGTTTTCTGACGGCGCCATTGTGTGTTCGTGTGCGTTGGGTTGTTGGGACCAATCTTAACATCTTTAAAAGAAAAAGGTAGAGTAAAAAAATAATACGTTGGGAAATTAAGTAAAGATGAAAACTATATTTACAAAAAGTATGTCTGACTTTAGACTGGCGCCATCCACTAACATCTTTTTACCGTTTATCTACAATATATCCGCATTTAAAAGATGGCGTGGTTGCTCAGCTGTCCCTTTCTTCACCGCTACTTTAGTGCTGACGTGTTGCTGACTTTAGGAGACAGGTTTCTGTCAGGAGCCTCACCTGCTCTCTGTGGGCCATCTCATCATCGTTGGCGATCAGGCCCACAATGCTGGTGTCCTTAGCAAATGTTATGCTGAAGTTAGTGCATAAGACACCACACCGTGCTGCGGCTATATGCACGCCGCCATCTAAAATGTAGCTGTATATGGCCGTGCAGTGGTGTGTGAATAGGGAATACAGTGGCGGGGATCAGACCACTGCGCTGTGGAGCGCCAGTGCTGAGGATCAGGTTAAGGAGGTGTTTCTGCCAATCCACATGCACTGGGGTCTGTTGGCGAGGAAATCCAGGATGCAGGTACGCAGAGTGGCATTGAGTCTCTGATCAAACAGTTTGTGGATCAGCTTGTTTGGGATGACAGTGTTGAAAGACAAGCTGTAATGCACAAATACCAGCCTGGCAGAGCAGTTTCTATTGTCTAGGTGGGCCAGGATGGTGTGGAGTGTGTGAAATGGTGCCCTCGGTGGATCTGTTGTGCCGGTAGACAAACTGCAGAGGGTCCAAACTGTCTGGGATCGTGTCCTTCATGTGGCTCAGCTCCAGTCACTCAAGGCACACTGTTGCAAAGGGGTTCGTCCCACTGAAGGTATGCCAGTTTTCATCAGCTGGCTGGTGTGAGATATTCAGTTTGAGTCAGATCTGCATGCACATGCACTTGCGTTTACATATTTACATGTATGAAACAGTTTTATTGCCTTGTAAAATAGCCTGTAGGATTTGCAAACTATCTCAACGCATTTGATGTAGCGGATTTTAGGTGTATGATGGAATAATATCAGATTTACCGTAAGACTTCCTGCGTGAGTGTCACGCCAGATGCGTGATTATTGGTTAGTCATTGAGGCAGTTCACATTGTTGGTCTTTGGACGGGAATAATAGTGGTGTTGCTGAAGTAGTAGGAGACAGTTGAGTTATTCAGTGAGACGTTAAATATGTCCGAGAAGACAGCAGCCAATTGTTTATTGCATATTTTTAAAACGTGTCCTGAAATTCCGTCTAGACAGGCAGCTTTGCAGATATTGACTCGGTTAAAAATCTTTTTCACGTCCTCCACAGCGTCGGTAAAACTGACATCATGCGGCGCAGAGGGGTTTCGCGGCGGGAGACCTTTGTTTGGCAGCTGAAAACGGGAATAAAACGCGTGCAGATCGTCAGCGGCTGTGAATTCGCGTGACTGCGGATTGGAGTCCGTTAATATTCCATAAATATGTAATATCCTTCGTGTCGGGAAGGGTACTGACAAAAGAGAAAAACAGCTGTTTCCAGTGCAAACGCTGTTACTGTAAAATTGTTGTCGTATTCCAAATATAATTATGTATAATTCTAAACGACTCTGTCTATATAGATTTTCACACTACGCTAACAACAGCAGGGAAACACATCTGTTAAATAATAATAAAAAATGCAGCAGGGATACAGACGTTGGTTAAATAAAAACTGCAGCCGGAAAATACACATTTGTTAAGCACGTGTTACGCTGATCGCTCTTGACCTAGAGATTGATAGCTGGGGCAAGAATCACAAAGCAGAATTTCTTGCTTGTGGATAACTTGTCGGGTTTAATGCTACAACTGAACGGAGATGAAACGCTGTTAAACTGTGGCACCTTAAAACCAGCAAGTTATCTATCTAATCAACAAATCTCGTTTCGTGATACAGGTCCCTCGTCTGAATGTTTGTCATAGAGCAACGCGTGCAGGAGAACAATAGTATGTGCCTTGAGGCCGAATGGAGGAGATAACGGTTGAAAGAGTACAGAAGCAGGACGGGGAAACTGGCTGCATTGTGCGTATTACATATTGATGAGATCAGGATTCAGTATCTGACGGACATCTATGCCAGTTTGGAAATTAACATGAAATCAATGTTTGCTCTTGAAGCGACCCCTTGTGGCTATTTTATGCCCTACATACCTTCTTTAACAGCAGGGGACCATAACCCAAAATATATTTAATTATTATTATGCTATGCATATAAAAATCTGTTATTTTATTTTTGTTTGTGTTATATTGCTTTGTAGGTTTGTAATTATTACCCTTGCCCATCAAATGCTCATTCGTTTTTTCCGAACTTTGAAAAAAATGGAATTGTCCCAGTTTATAATTATCAGCCAACGCAATTTTTTTGTTTCAATATACCCTCGGACATGAGAGTAATTCCAGAATGATCGTTACCGTAATGTCAGATTCCTCGCCTGGAAAATCGTGATTTTAAAATGAGATGTATGTAGGTCTGTGTATTTGCTATATGTTTGGACTAATATGTCTTTTATGTACCACTTTCATATGTAACGTTAATATTAAATACTGAAATTCCCTTCCAATCAATTTACCTTCTTCATTATGTAACAATCTAACAAAATCTCCGTATTGACGCTTTTTTTAATACAAATGACTGGAAGTTATCTTTACATGACAGCTGTCCTTCCAGGAAGTCAGCTGACGAAGATTTGATGTATCGCTATCGTGCAGCTGTCTTCCAGCAAATTACGCCAACTAGTTTTAAAGGAACGTTACAGAAAATGTGATTGATTTTTCCACAATTACTTATGATTTATTATTTTGGGATTTCGCCTTTATCAAAGTATTAGACTGCTATGTTTTGTATCTAAAACTTGAGTTTAGGTAACCATTCCCTCGTCAAATTCGAGTTAGTGATCCTTTAAAATACTCAGCATGATACGGGTATGAAATGTGTAGGTTACTGGTCAGCCACTAGGTGTCCTCAGTGCCCTTATGTGTGGAGGTTTAATGTTTTTTACGTGCGAATGCACTGTAAATAGCAATGAAATTGTTTAATCTTTAAGTGATTCGCATCGTTCGAAAGGACTGCCATCGGTATTCGAATGCGTTTTTCACTGTGCTGGGGATACAAACTCGGAATTATCCCTTTTTCGTTTTTCACAGATACCTGTATGTTTGTACATTGTCAAAGAAGTTTATGAGGAATTTCACAAATAAATCATTTTGCATTACAATACACGCACACAAATACAGTATAGTGGCAACACGTTCATCTGCTTAATGCACACTGAAAGCTGAGCATTTAATTTTCTGCATGCAGTAGTGGACATGGCACAGCTTCCAGCCAAACTAAGTAATAATAAAGATTATAGCTGCTGTGAGAGGCGGAGCCGGGCGCGGGCGCGCTCCAGGTGTTCGGGGACGCGCACGGGGGCCGAGCGTCCATCCCCAGTCATCTACTCGGAGTTGCATTGTAACACTGCGGCCGCCGAAGCTACTCCACTGGAATCCGCTTCATATTTTCAGTCCGCTTTACTACGTCCGTTTGGGCGACTTACATTACAGGAGGGAGACCTTTTTTTGGCGTTTTTAGGTATGATTCGTGCCGGACGAACATGGAAGGCGTTTTAATTTCCAGCAGAAAGTGGGCTTTAAATCGCACCGCTGAGCGCCTTTGCAGCCCCCGCTCCCAAGAGCTGCGCTGAATCGCCGCCGGGGAGACCCCCCCCCCCCCCGACAACCTCCAGTCCACTTAGAATTACCCCCAGTCGATGGGCCACGAATAAAACGATCGCCTTTCATTGCATCGGTCGCCCTGAATTGCCGCCGTCCAGCACCGCTGAGCGAATCGTTTGCCGGAGCTGGCCGGCGATCTACCTTCCGAGCCCCAGGTTCACCTTCTGGAAAATGGAGGCTGTTATGGAGAAGGAGTGCAGCGCGCTTGGGGGACTTTTCCAGACCGTGATCAGCGACATGAAGGTAATTCATATTTACTCACCCACCGACCAAATTGCACCCACTTATTGACTCTTTATCGGGTATGTGCCTATCTGCACATGCCCCAAATCTGTAACCTACATCTGGTCGTCTCACCCTTATTTATACGTTAACATATTTGTTTATTAATAGCACGTTATTTATTATATCTATTTCATTTTTATTACCCTATATTTATTGTTTTGTGTATTTTTGTCTTGACAGTATGTTTAAATCATGCACCAAGCCACTACCTGCACCAAAACAAATTCCTCGTACTTTTAGTAGACTACAGAGCGAATAAAATGATTCTGATAGCAGGATCGTATTATTAATAGGCTACTGACTCTTGCATCATGCATGGGGCTTGAGGTCGCACATCTCCGGCTCTTTTTTTATTCTTGCAAATTCAGCCGATCTCTGACCAAGTTGTTCTAACCCATGCAGCTGGTAAAGTGGAGGGCAGATTTGGTCAAACCCTGCTGACACGAGCAACTCTTAATTTGCGTTTCCCGGGTTAACTAAGTCAATTATTGATAAATTGTGGACTTTGGGGAAAAACAATGTTGCATTTGCTTTCTTTGTGTCTGTGTCGTAAGATAAAAACATCCGACATTAGCGCGCCCGTTTTTATAAGGAGAAACGAGCATCTTTGCGGCGGGATCCGCACTTTATTCCCATCTGGGGGCTTCAATAAGAAGCACTTGTGGCATCTTTCTATTTGTGTCTCATTGAAATTTACTGGGGTGATGAGACCGAAACCGGTACAGCCCGCTTCCCTCTCACTTTACTGATCCGGAGGAGCGCCTGTCTAGCCTTGATGTTGCGGTTGTGGGTGGGTATGACGGGGTCCACAACCGTCTGAACTACCTGCATTTTTATTGCCTTGTTATGAACAACAGCTTCGGAATGAGACAGGAAATCAGATCTTGTTTCTCATTAACAGGACCTGGCAGACGGATGATCTGGTTAATAATTCTTTGATCACAGATCATACGGCTTTCCTGGGTATTTTTCTGAATAAGTAACATAAGTAGCAAACGGGAATCATGCTACTTTGTTATACCTTGTGTATGAAACGTCTGGGTTGTATGAAGGAGCTGCCATTTCGCCGTTAATCCCCCCACGGTAGCGAATGTCCGAATACGGGATTTATTCAGATTGTAATTTCCTGCATGGGAATTAGGAATTAAAATGCGGAGATTTGGTTTGGCAGCTCCCGGGCTGCCTCACACCTGCTCCGGGGCCGGAGGAATGCTGACCCCCCAGGGGGAGTGGGGGTGGGTCGTCTGGGGCTCCAAGCGCAGATTTTCTGGAAGTAAACACGCCGACGCGGGGCTCCGCATAATAAACGCGACCGGATAGGTTAATAAAATTCGTTTACGCCGTAGATTGCTTAATAGAGCGACTGGTGACGGTACCAAATTATGTGTGCTGCTTCGCAAGGTTATTAATGCTTAAATTTGCAAATGTAGGTGTTAATGTACAGTGTGATTTTTTTTAAAGCAGGTGACGTATTGAAAAAATGCCTCCAGTGAGTAAGGTGCATGTACATGGATAGAGTCTCATATTCTGCAACTCCGATAGGGGGAAACCACCAACGTAAGGGTTGGTTGACTTGAATTTACTTGAAATTCCACTACAAACACTCCTTTGACTGTGTTTATGGCTATGGAAGACATAACAAATGTTAAACCTTTGAGTTTTGGAGAAATATTGAAAAACGTTAGGAATGATTTCCTTCGTAACCGCTGGTTGCGGGGAACTGTGTGTCGGAATGCTGAAGCCTGGGTAGCCAGAGGCAGCTGGTAGCCACAATCCTTCCCCGGTCCCTGTGGCATTCCCAGTGCCGCCTGTGTGCTTACCTGCTCGTTAGCCCACTCAAACGATGTTTGTAGGAGCGGGCGTGATTCATACCCTCATTCCCATGGCGAACGCCTCCTGTCACCATAGGCCCACCTGGCCTCTTTTTAAACTGTGAAATGCCTCTCACTGGTGTGGTAACAAGATGAAAATACCCCCAGAGAAGAAGAGAACGTGGACTGGGAGAAACCCAGACTGGACGTGTTTGGGAGGAGAATCGCTGCATGCGACCTGTGATGGAGGTGGTGATTGTGCACCGCAGTCGTGGGGGGCAAACCCTGTTTTGGGACCTTGAGGGCTTCCTTTTGTGTGTTCTCAAGTTCAACCTCCTGTGTGTATCACATCTCTGTGCACAGGGCTGCTGAGATTTATATAGCTTCAAACCGTTTTGAGCCTGGATTGCGAAACACTTTTGGGTCTCATTCCGTTTCTACGCATTCCAGCCGTTTTGAGGATAATCCGATTATTTAGCTGCCTGGTAATCGCAGTGGCCGTCACTTGTAGCTAAAGGCTAACTGCAGCACTTCCTTGTCATGCCGGGCCTCTGCCAGGACGGGAAGTACCCCACGCGGGTCGACTGGAACACGCTGGTCATTGTCCTGGGGCAGCCACTTCCTCAAATATCACAATCATTCCATTTGAATAGAACATTTCAGTTGTGAACATCACCCCACGCAGTTCGTGTTTTTGAGCAGTTTCTCTGTCAGTGGTGTCCGGTAATGCCGTAGCAGGACTATGGCGGCAGTGGGTCTGTGGACTTTGAGTATTGGCTCTTAATTGACTAATTTGAGCCATTCTTTGGAATTGAAAGTACTTCTGAGTCTAAGAATAATTTTCGGCCCTCTCTGGCTGGTTTTTTAATTTACTTTGCAAAATCAGATACCTTATTCTGAGTCATTTGAATTACTTTTTGTATTATTTAATCAGCGCACATAAACAAAGACCCACAGATCCTTATTTGGGGGGGGGGGGGGGGGGGGGGGGGGGGGGGGGGGGGGGGGGGGGGGGGGGGGGGGGGGGGGGGGGGGGG
>JAODKC010000137.1:7923511-7933673 GCA_026777985.1 Mormyrops attenuatus
CCCCCCCCCCCCCCCCGCCGCCCCCCCCCCCCCCCCCCCCCCCGGCCCCCCCCCCCCCCCCCGCCCCCCCCCCCCCCCCCCTGGTGGCGGCGAGGGAGCCGATTGATGCGGAGAGATCAAACCCGGGGTTATCCCGTGATGTTCAGGCACGCACCCACCTCACGGCTCATTTCTTCACCCTCCCTTGGTGTTTTTGTGCAGTTACCGTCCCAGATCTTCTTGTATCTCTCCCGGGAATGATGCGATGGACCCTCATACATCGCGGTGCCCCTGTCATGCAAGTGTTTGTAATTGTGGATGTGAGTTGTAGTGGGTTTAATTTGACCATACTGATGGATCGAAGTGCCAGATCAGTATGCCAAAAGCAGAGCGCCACCTACAGCCCGCCTGAGGGATGGACGCTAACTGATGCTAATGGGCAGGGGAACGCGCTTCTCTGTTACCACCTCCCGGCCTCCACTCCTCCAAAACCATGGCTTTGCCCTCACTAGCTGCCCTTGGGGGGGAGGGGGTGCTGGCTCTACCCAGTGTATGGTTGTGATTTTGGGCGCTGTCCTTGGAGCTTGGGCCATCTCCTTATCTGTGGGCCCCAGCGCCCCACGGGATTAGATCCCACATCATGCCGATCTGCATATCTTTGCTCTGCCCTTGAAGATACGCCTCTGTCCTCCCTATTCAAGGGTCTGATTTCTAACATGTCTCATTGGTATCTGACCTCACTAATTAATGACATAGTGAGTACGTGGTATGGTCTATGAGCACATTTTAAACATGAAAAGAAAGACAGGGTGTGTCGTTCTTGAATATATTAAGTTTGCGGTTTGTTATCGTACTTGTTAGCTAGTAGGTAGCATTCCTATGTGTCATATTTGTGTGTTATCTTATACAGTTACTCTTTATGCACTGGAATCGGTGACGGTCTTCCTGGGTGTAGCAGTTCATCAGTAGTCTTTGTTTTAATGAATGTTCCGGAAATGTATCGATATACAGAGTTGGGTAATTCTGGTCCAGAGAGTAAAGGTCCAGACCAAGATTTTGTTTCAACCAACCAGTTGCTCTTGGAGTCACAGTCTGGTCCTGGTTGGTTGAAACAAAATTCCGGTCTGGACTTTTATTCTCTGGACCTGAATTACCCCACTCTGTCTATATATTTTAATACAAATGATTGTTCCTGATTTGTCTGGGGAAAGGGAACAGAATAGGGTGCATTATCGAGGCATGGGATCCCTCCCAGGATGAAACATGTCCTAAATGCTTGCTCTGTCATGGAAATACCCAACACAACCACCAGCCTGAAATGTGCGCTAAATGCTAGCTCTTTGGGGATATGCTTGACACTACCACCAACCTGAAAGGTGTGCTAAATGCTAACTCTGCCACCTGGAAAGGAAGTTGACTCGTATGTAGGAGGGGGTGTGGATTTGAAGTCATGACGAGGATTGTGGGGGTCTGTCCTTGGGGCAGTCAGGGGTGGGGGTTTTAACGTTTTCCCACCAACAGACCTACCTCCTCAGTAGGTTTGGAGCGTACATTCCTCCAGGAGATTAAGTCACAAGGGGGGGGGTTGGTTCTTTTACAGCCTGGTATAATTAGCAGTTATATGAGCTTATAAACCCACAGCGACATGTGTTTATTTGGTGGCTTTGCTGTGGTGCTGGATAACCAGTAGCTTGCAGAGACTGGTACCCCCTTGGCATGATTCCAGCTCTTGGTGCCCTAAATTCATAAGGTTATATTTGTTCTGAATCCAGCCACTGTAGCGTTTCAGCATGCAGGTGGACCAGTCAGCCATTTGCTCGTCGCTCCTCACCATGGTAGACCGGAGTGCGCGTATATCCGAGAAAAGTCTGTAAACATCTCCACGGCGGGGTCAAATTCCACCTCTCGGGGGGGGGGAGGGGGGTGTCCTTAAGCGAGATGGTTTATTGTTAGAGGAGTGGCTTGATGATTATCCACCATGATGTTGTTTCAGAAGCTCAGGGAGACAACGTCCTACCGGTCTGCCAGCGACGACAGCAGTAACGATAAGTCCTTGTTTACGTCACCCATTGTTTTGTAGGCTTCTTGATAGAGGAGAGATAAGCTGCACTTTGATCTGAACGCGGGGTCTTCTGCATGTACCGGTCATACAGGTTCATTAGGCAGTGTCAGAGTAGCTTTGGGAAGTGCCGGTGAGACTGCTTCCCCGGCCCGTTTGGCTCTCACGGTGTAACCGTAGCACGCCTGACATCTGATACGTCGCCATTACGTTCTCCTGGCACGAGCCTTAGATCCGATGGCCTCTGTGTTCCACGCTATCGGCACGCAAGGCATGGAAAGGCACCCGCATCAGTGGACGGATGAACATTGTGCGTCACGTTCCGGTTTTGAGTAATCGCCGCTGTCCACGTTGCCATGTGATGATCACATGTTCCAATAATGCATCAGCACCAGGCTGCGGCCGTCTACTACCAGGAGAACGGGTGCCATTTGATGATTAAAGGATGACATGGTTCTATATTGGCAGGCTCCTTTGAGCCAATTAAAATGCCGTTTCAGCCTGTCAGCATAGCAACGCTATTAAGGTCTTAAGCCTGCAGGGTCAGATTTTAACCCCCCCAGACTTATTTTGTATAAATTAAATGAAATTGAAATTTTGTATATAAGCAATGTAGCGTCTAAGGCTGCATCACAGCATGTTCATATGCCATTGGGGAGTTCTGACTCTATTATGATTGGTTGATATTTAACCAATCACTGCAAAGCGCATTGGGAAAGTACCCCGTAGCCCATAACTTGGAATGAGGGGCAACCGGAATCAGAATAAACAGTCCCAGTCTGAGAGCACTGGGGTATAGCAGTGATTGGAACCCTGCCTTGTGCCCTGGGCAGTATACTTATCCTGTATACTGGATAAGTGTTTGGATAAGTGTTTGAAAAATGAGTGGCTGGATGGAAGAATACATGATTAGGATCAAGATATCTGCAGTTATATATCCTGTTTTTTGTTATTCACCCAAAGCTGCAGTTGAAACCTTCACTCTGGCTAACCCTCACACCACGTTTATGACGACGGGCCCCCGGGGCGTGGTAATGCCGCGGTTAAAGGCCCTCTGACTGGGTCAGCCATCCCAAGCTGCTGTCCTGGCATCTCTTCGTCTTCCCGAGGTCTCCCTCCCGTGTGCCAGCTTATCGTGCAGCTGTTCGGACCTCAGTCCCCTCCGGGCGGGGGGGGGGGGTGCCGCACCCACCTGTCAAGCTAAGCTTTAACGAACAGGTGTATCTGTCTGTCTGTGACCCGCCTGTCAGCTCTGCGGGCGTCCCACGTCTTGCGATGTCTCTGACGCAAAGTAAACGCTGAGTATTCATTGTTGGGAGTGTTATCTGTGTCCAGCTCGAGACCGAGGTGGGGGAGGGGTGGAGCAATAAAGACAAAGGCCTTTCCTGGTTTTTAATAGGCTGACGCAGCTTTGTAAGGTCCAGTTCCCAGACAGTTTGAAATCTTATAGGGGTGGCACAGTGGTTAGCACCAGAGTTAGATTCTCGGCCCGGAGTATGCATGCTCTCTCCATGTCATGGGGTTTCGTCCCACAATCTGGAAAATGGATGGATAGGTAATACAATTTTAACCCCTAACCAGTATGGGACCCAGCTTAAATCACGCTGTCAGTCAATAAGTTTTGTGAAAAACAGTTTCGAAAGCAAGTTATGAATATAATTCCTGCAAAGTGTTTCAATGATTTTCGTAAGATTTGAATATATACATTTGTGTTGGGGGGGGGACATGATGGTGAATCTTTATTCATGGGACATGCTTCCGATAAATATTGTCATCAGAGAGTTACAAGAGTCTTCGGTCACGGTGTGTGACGTACAGGTTGAGTTTGGGATTTGGGTGATGCCTCTGTATCCCATATTCCCAGCAGCGAGAAAATGGAGAAAACCAACTCCCTCTCCTTTTGGGGGTGGGGGTTCACGCCGGTGCTTTAATTGGACCTAAATGAACATCGCAGCCTCTGGGGCAGATATAACCTAATTTGTCACGGATGTCGGAGCGATTTTGTCATGAACTGTCTGCCTTCTGAAGTGGGGGGTGGGGCGGGGCGCAGAGAAACATCCAAACGAAGCATGGCTGAGTCATGCACACGTCTGCAGCCGGCCCTGCCTGTTTTTAGAGCAGGAATCGCAGGTTCTTACGCCTTGGTGTTTTTTATTTAATATTTTTTAATAAGGCTAATTGGCATCTCAAGCTCTGCGTCCTGTTGTCTGCATTTGGCTGAGTGTAATTGGAAGTGGACTGGGATGGGATGGGATGGGATGGGAGGGGTCCTACAATCGTACCAGCATCACGGCTGTCCACCTCCCATCCTGATTTGGCACTCTGCTCCCCGCTCTGCTGGAGATGGGGGGGGGGGGTTAAGTGAAGCGTGTTGACCTGAACACGCATGACCGCCCACAAGGGCGACCTGTCGTCTGTGTGGCTGTCCCAGCTGGCTGGCCCCGCCTTCTGTCGCTTGATTGGCTTCCACTGCGCGGCACCGTGGTGGTTCCTCGTTCCCCCATCAGCTCCTTCCTCATGATTAGAAACAAACCGCACTCATTCCTCCGTCTCGTCACGAGGGATGCCGGTTTCCCTTGGCAGGCCCTCAAGTTTACGGTACAGATACCAGCCCCAGCCCCAGCCCCCGCCCCCCCCCCCCACTAAACTGGTCTGGTAGAATCTCAAACTACGCTTTAATTAGTTGTAATTGGATTGCGACACTAAAATAGTGACATCCTGTGCTCACCCTGTTCCCCGTACCACAGACTTATGGGTAATTATGTCGAGGCCTATTTTTTAACCTATAGCCAAGCAAGGCTCAGGCTACTAAATATACCAGTCAGCACTAAAGAAGATGTATTATTACACATTATTCTCATCCTCCCATCTCTCTGTCCTCCAACCCATCCTCCCATCTCTCTGTCCTCCATCCCCTTCCTCCCATCTCTCTCTGTCCTCCATCCCCTTCCTCCCATCTCTCTCTGTCCTCCATCCCCTTCCTCCCATCCTCGCACATGGCTCTTCAGGTCCCCGCAGCACCGCGGCACAGACACACAGGCCTGGTTATTTCGGGCCATGTCCTTGTTCCGGTCACAGGGTGATGCATGGTTGTGTCCCATGGGGAGAGGGGCGGGCAGGGGAAGGGGGGGGTTCTATCCTTCTCATCCACTTGTCACATTGCTTAAATGTCTGCTGTGCCCGCTCCCCCCCCATATCTGAAATGCCAGCCATAGTACTGTACAGAGGTATGTGAAATAAGCCCCCCCGCATCAGTGATCATTTGGCGTAGGCTGTGTAGACAGGAATGTGCCTCGGCCCTGGGGGGGTTCTGGGTGCGGTGGTCAGCACCAGCTGCCTCACCAGTTGCTCGCTGCGATGTGGCTCCGGTGTCAAGTTCTGTCACGTGTCTGGGGGCTTTCTGGGTCCCGACCTGGTTTGCTTGAGTAACCAGGTGTTCTGAAGGGCTGTCCAACGGGGGTGGGGGGGTACCTTTGCCCCCCCCCCCCATAAACACCCAGAGCTCTGCAGTAACGTGGTCTTTGTCATAGTGCCACTCTGGTTGGGAAGTTCAGACCGTACAGTGAAAGCATCTTCCGGAACCACAGTTCACATAAAACATGGCCTTGATTTAGAAG
The DNA here is from genome assembly GCA_026777985.1 of Mormyrops attenuatus. Lineage (NCBI taxonomy): Eukaryota > Metazoa > Chordata > Actinopteri > Osteoglossiformes > Mormyridae > Mormyrops > Mormyrops attenuatus. The sequence goes on from JAODKC010000137.1 coordinate 7,929,167, forward strand.
ATAATGTACCTTGAAAAGGCAGACAGTACTGTGTATGATGTTACAGGGGAGAGGTGAGGTTTGTTGTAATACACTTTATTAAAAGTGTTAACCGTTTATTGGCTGCTTCTGTTGGGTCCCTATTTAAAGTTCTTCATGTTGAACCACTGCTGCGATCTCACAGTCCACAGTTGCCAGACAGCAACACCACTCTGCAGACTGATGCCATGTCCAGGACAGCGCCCAAGGACTTTGCTTTTACTTTTGTGCATTAAACAATAAGCAGAGTGATTCTGTGTTCCATAAATAATATCTATTTCTTTTTTCCGCATATATAATATATTTATGCGCGCATCAGTGTGCTTCAGACCAGTTTAGACAGAGCCTGAAATACGCTCCATCAGGCCCGAAACACGCACCTTCTGGGCTGAAATGTGCTCCACTCAGCCTGAAGTTTGTTCGATCTGGGCTGAAATGGGCTCCATCTGGCCTGAAATGCACTACATCCTGCATGAAATGTGCTCTTTGAGGGTTGAAATGCGCTACATGCTGGGCGAAATATGAGAAAAACGTGGGTCCTGGGACTATAATCACAGTTGTCCTCTAAAATATATTATTATAAATCCAAATATATGACACGTTCACTGGCACTCTGAGACCATGTTCTGTAAGTTTTCATGCCGACAGGACCACCTGACATGGACATTGTTGTATTAAATTTTAGTATGTTTTATATTAAAACAATAGCATAAATGCCCAAGAATTAGTTACATAAAAAATGTATTACTTATTGTAAAAAATATGAAATAGGAATTCTAGGACTAGTTTATGTCAATAGATCCAGTGATTTTTAAAATAAAGTAAAATTATTATGTAACTGAGCAAAGTCTCTGTGGTGTTGAGGTAATCGCGGTGTCCCAGTTTGAAATTAGTTTCACGGTTTACTGCAAGGTAGAGCAGATAGTGTGGATATTGCAGGGCTGTTCAGCCCTTTGAAAGCCTTTGAGAAGCTGGGAGAATGTTTGTAAAGCATTCAGAGACTTGGGTCAATCAGCCCTGAGTGCAAACACGGAATTCTAACGGCTAGCTGTCACCCGGAGCCCTGTCGCCCGTCCTTGTCTGTCCCCGTTGCTGACAGTGGGTTGGCTGTGTAATGTGGGAAGACCTTCTTAGCGGCTCTGGGGGTCACAGGGAGAGCCTGGCTGGTGGGTTCTGTCCCCGGGCCGCTCTTCTTGGCAGTATGTTACAGAAAAAAAATGGGAACCTAGAGAATTAAAGTGTGATCCTTTAAGTAAGGATCCAGGGAACATGCAAAGTAAAACAGGAAAAAAAGCGTTTTTACTGGCAGATGTCTGTGTGGCTCGTTTTTATTGGTAGCGCCTTAGCTTTCTGAATTCGTAAAGTTCAGCCTCAGTTCCCATGCGTTCCTGCGGCTTTTGAATCACGTCCAGGTTAATAACTCGCACTGCCTTTAAGGGACCCTCAGGAGGTGGGGGTCACTGTTTTTTTCACTTAAGAGAAATAATGGATACGATCTGTATTTATGCCTGTCTATAAAGGAATATACCCAGGAATCATTCTTCAGTCTTTCATTGCTCTTTCATTTTTCTTTTTCAAATTATTTATTTTATAGGTGCTTTTATCCAAAGCAAAGTATTTGAGAATTTGAGAAAGCAGGGTCATGCAGTCCCAGGAGCAGTTAGGGGTTTAGGGTCTTACTCAAGAGCCCAACAGAGATGTGGCTGCTCCGCCAACCTTGGGATTTGAACCAGCGACCTTCTGATCACAGGCACACCATCCATCATTGGTCTGGATCTTCCTGGGGTGATTAATGGATGGTTGCTTCTGTCTGGTACTGATGCTAGACAGGGCGAGCAAGAGAGAAATGGAGAGAGAGAGGGATAGAGACAGAGGCTGAGCGTGATAGGGCAGCCCGGCTGACACTGAGGAGGTCTGGAGTAGTACTGCAATGCAGCAACAACCACAGGCACCGGTGTCACGGCTTTTAATAATGGCCCCCCCCCACCCCGCCAGCTGTAGTTATTTATAGACCGGGGGGGGCACAGGGACAGAGCACTGTGTCTCACGACTGGGGTTAAAACCCAGGTTTTGAGCTGTGGGGTCTAGCAGGGTGATAGCTGAGGCTCTACCCCGTGTGTTCGTCTGCGGTTCGATATGTCACGGTGTCAGGCTTTGCTAAAACCAGCGCTGTCACTAACGATGTCGGCTTGCAGACAGGTCCTTTCGTGCTAAGGGTCTTGTTTGTTTGTTTGCTTTTTCTGCAAAGTGGCGTGGCGGGAAGTGGCCCCAGCCTCGTCTCCGCGCAACGCTCATAAAATCGTAAGAGACTGAGGTGAGGAGCACATCTGCAGGAGCTGCACCTGTCTCCATGGCAACGAGCCGTCAGCCGTAAGCGGTAACAAGCTCTTCTTCCTACCGCCTCGTCGGCCATGGCTAGAGCGTCGCCAAGGGGGTGGGTGGGTTGGCACAATTAAAAACATATTTCTCTGCTGTCTGCTCAGAGTTCCACGGAGGCCTGAATTATTGCACTATAGAAATATTTGCTTATTAAGGCGGACAGGAGGGGGGAGTCATTAGCTACCCGCGGTTATGTTTTTTCTTTTTTATTGTCATGGTTGCTGGCTAGGAATAGACGAGGCCCCCGGGCTGTCCTGCATCCCGCCCGTCTGAGCCTGTCACTGACTTCGGGGGGGTTTTGGGCGCTGCACAGCCAGGTCGCATACCTCGTTACCCGGTTGCTTAGCAATCGCTTGTGCCCAGTCCTTCTGTAGCTTGCGTGTTTGTCATTCCTGCTGCTTTTATAATGACCCTCTTTAGGATGCTTCTTGCTCCAGGCTTCTGCTTTGGAGACTGGGGGGGGGGGGTGCCCAAATTTCGTGGCAAGTGCCGTTGACATGATGTCATCTGTTGGCACCTTGGGGCTGGCCCCGGAGGCCCCTCTCCGCCTCGCGTGTCGCCGACAGCTGCCCCTACGCCCCTCCATCACTGAATGAGGCGCTTGTTTTCGGCGAAGGATGGAGGACACGAGGAAGGAGCCGTTCGACTGCCCCATCTGAGTGTCCCTGGTCCGGCCGCTCGGATAAATGCCTCCTCTTTATCTTCAGCTTTGACTCCATGCTCGACCTCGTTTCTGCGTGCAAAGATGCACGATAGGATACGCAGATATAGAAAAAGACAAACAACAAGAAGCGAAACTTAGAAACCATAACCCAGTCCTCGATGCGCCAGTCACTCAGTTCAGAACATGATGCTCCCTGGCCCTGAAACCCACGATGTCCGTCCTTCGGCAAACAATCCAGGCCTCGTCTCGGACCCGGGAGCAGAGTGAAAAGGAGCCTCCCTGCAGGGGGTGGGGGTGTAACCCAAGGCCGCGGCTCTGAAAGGCAGGGGTGCGGCCCGTGCTCGGTGTTGGGTGACGGCCCCGGCCTTGCTCTCCTGTTACCCGGTTACAGAGGACGCCATGACAACAGTAGCACAACCTTGACCGAGTGGAAAATCCTACCCAGTTGGGGGGGGGTGGAGGCAGGAGAAAGATGGATGGGAGAGAAATTAATAAACTAGGAGCTTGTCCTGGCGCTGTGAGGTCCGTAACTACAGGAGAATGGGGCAGGTGCTCATTATGTGGTATGGTATTTCACCACTAGCATGTGACACCCCCCCCCCCACGAGTTTTTTAAAAATGCAAAGCTCTTTTATTTAACAGAGATGGGTCAGACATCATTATCGTGTGGAAAAGACTCGCGGCTTACTAGAGGCATTGTTTGGGGCTAACCTGAGAGGGGGTCAGGCTGTAATGACCCCCCCATCCCCAAAGAGTCCTAGCGAGGAGCTAATGTGTTAAGGACAGCCATGTGGGGATAGTTGATCGTATTTCATGTAGTCCACACGTCCTTCAGAGTTGAGTTTTGAGATGGTGGGGGGGCAAATGCAACATGGAGAATCCTTTTGGGGGGGGGCAGGGAGTGTCACATGTCACTGCTTTTTTTTTTTTTTGACCCTCTGCGACCCCTAGTCTGTTTACATTTGGCCCTATAAGACCTTATGCACCTTAGGTCGGTGTTTCCAGTCCGGTCCATGTGGACTGTCTGGGTGCAACGAGGACCGGACTGGGAAACGCTGCTTTAACTTATTACTGCTTCTCCCAGTTTAATAAAACTGTATAAGCACTATCTATGTACCTAAAGGAGAGACCCCCATCCCTGTTGCGATTCAGTTGAATAGTTTGTTCCTTAGCTCCCTCTATTAGCAAGTGGTACGGTCCGACGCCATACCAATACAATTCCTGTCCTGACTGCTTTCACAAGCTTCCATGGCCTCGCTTATTGATGTGCAAAGACCACAGTGGTATTGTCCTGACCTAGGTGCCGAGATTAGGCTGACCGAGGTGTGTGTGTGTGTGTGTGTGTGTCTCTGTGGGGCGGGGAGGGGTGCAAAAAACTTCTTGCCCCGGTTTTTCTTTTTTGGCACAGAGGAGCAACTGTGGCTTGGTGAAATGACACCCCCCCCC